>CM064566.1:25908487-26320146 GCA_032716605.1 Paralithodes platypus
GCCCGGGGGCTAATTGTCAAGGGTTATTCTGGGGATTGACCTGATAAACAGTGAGTCACACAAACAAAGGGAAGAAGGAAAGAGAGAGAGAAAGAGAGAAGAGAGCGAGAGAGATAGAGAGAGAGAGAGAGAGAGAAAGTACATTTCTCCAAAATATCATATATAGAACAATAAATATACGTATATCTATATATATATATATATATATATATATATATATATATATTATTGTCTTTAATACCATACGATTGAAAGACATGGCAATTTCTGCGTTGGCCCCCCCCCCCCAAATTTTATTATTTTCAAGTTTCCAGGTCTCTGGAGTTTTTCGCTGGGTGGCAGGAAGTAGAGGAGGAAGTGAGCAAAATTATTGGGGACAGGGTTACCATTAAAGACATGATGATCAGGATATACGACGGTGTTTCACTGGACACCCAGCATTATCAAGTAAGAAGGAATGAGATAAAAGGTAAACAGGAAGGGAATATAGAGGGTGGAGGATCAGAGGAGGCGGAACAACAGGGGGGCAAAAGTCTGCTATGGTGAAGGGAAAACTAGGAGAGAAAAAGGGGTAACCGCTTACGCTATGAGCATGGATGCGGGATGGTGGGTCGATAGGTCGGGTCGTCGAAGCTGATTGCTGAGTGTCGAGGCGGGTGGCATAAGTGGTGGAGCCGCAGAAGAAGACCTAGAAAGCTAAGGAGGTAGCGCGGGGGGCTGCTGTAAGGGCACCGGGGGCTGTAGGGGGTGTCTAGTCTGTAGGGTAGTCCTTGTGGCAGAAGGAAGGATCTGCCTCCAGGTAAGAGTTTGGGTGATGTTGGGACGTGAAGGCTTGGATATATAAAGCTTCGAGGTATAGGTAATCTCCGTGGGGTCATTTCGTTATCGAGTATGGTGGTGTGTTTCTCTATCGTGCGTGTGAGGTGGAGGGTGGTTAGGGGGGAGATGAGTGGTCTTGGATGGCTCCAGCCTGAAGGTGAAGAGTAACTACGTGAAAAGACGAGGTCGCCGTCCATACCAATATAGGAATGAGGTCCACCAGTCCTCATAATACAGGTATGTGTGTAAATCACGGTCGTCGGTATCGGGCTTTATCTTGGTTGGAGGCGGTTGTGGCGGAAAGAGGTTGCGAGGTCTTGGAGGATTTGTTAATAAATGATTAATTGATTTTTGTTTCAGGTGTTGGTGGCGCTGGACATGCTGGGAGATTATTTCTTTTAAGATCTGGGCCTCGTCATTTTTGTGTGTCAGAGGACATGTAGTTGGCGTTTTTTAGATGAAGATTGAATTTCATGGGGGGGTCAAGTTGGGAGGGCTTGGGTGTACCATTTTTCACCCCCGCTGGTGGTTGATGGTGCTGGAGATGTTTCGGAGTTGGAGTATCGTTTTACTAAAACTTGGGGATAGTCTTTAGTTCTGGGGGGTGTCGGACCAGGTGGAGCGTGCGTGGGGCTCTCCTAACATAGGCGGAGAGGGAGGATAGAAGATAACGGCTGGGGGCATTCACATCACCGTGGAGGCATGTCCTGTGGTAGTTGGTTTATGTAGACGGTGGTTTTGAACCATGGTCGGTTTCAGAGCTACGAGGATGTCGAGGAAGTGGGAGTTGTCCATTGTTAGATTGTTTCAAAGGTGATAGTTAAGTCCGGGAGGAGGTCATGAAGCGACGCTGGGAGTTCTGGAGTTCGTGGAGGTCCTGATTTGCACGACGATGCATCCAGTACTACAGTAGCGGAGGGTTCGTTGGGCACCAGGAGCTCTTCCTCGATGGTTACCATGAAAAAGTCGCAAAAAGAAATCCTGGGTGGCTGCCCATCGCCACACAGTCTATCTGCTGCTACAGTTGCCCAGGGGGCAAAGGAAGGGGGCTCCTTGAGTACATATGCCCAGTAGTGTTTTCGGGCCTTTCAGGCGATGTCCAGTGTAGGAGTATCAGGGCAATAGCAAAATATTCAACAAACAACACTTCCAAGCTGCCAAACTATTAAGAGACAACCCAAATCATCAGCCGTCGTGCGGATAAAGCCTCCTGCCTCGTGACCATGACAAGGAGACGTCTTAGAAAACTGGACGTCATTCTTGGAATGTTGATGGATGTGCACTAAATTTAAAAAAGATCACCCGCCAACCCACCATACGAAATAAAACGTATTGCCACACCACCCTGACCGCCATCAACGCCAAACAAGGAGGGATCCACCTAAAAAACTCGTCGGATAATACACCCTGGTTTTTATGCGTAGGACCATCAAAACACCAAACGGGAACCCCCTCCGCCCCCATCATATCCAAGATCCCCACGGCAAATACCAGATCAGCCAAGGCCAGAACAACCTCTCACAACCCTACGTGCCAGCCCAATTCAACCTTAACTAAGCCCACGATTTCTTGGAAATTTTACGAGATCCCCCGTAACAACAACCACATCGCCTCTCTCGACGTAGAAAAGACCTGGTCACACGTGCCAGTGGGAGAGGACCATGACATGATTCTACGTCGAATTTATTCATGCCCTGATACTCCTACACTGGACATCACGGAGAAGGCCCTGAAAAACACTAATGGAGCATGTACCAAGGAGGCCCCCTTCCTTTGCCCCGGGCAAACTGTAACACGCAGCTAGACGGTTCTGTGGCGGATGGGTCAGCCCCCTAGGAGTCTTTTTGCGAATTTTATGGGTACCATCGAGGAAGAGCTCCTGGCTGCCCAACGACCAGCCGTCTACTTGGGTAGATACGTGGATGACATCTATTGCAAAATCAAGGACCTCCACGAATACAGAACTCCAGCGTCGCTGCATGACCGCCTCCGGATTAAACCTTCACTTTGAAAAATTCTAACAAGGGAAAACTCCCCTTCCTCGACTCCCTCGTAGCTCTGAACGACCATGGGTTCAAACCCACCGTTACATAACCAACTAACAAGGACCAATGCCTAAACGGTGATAGTGAATCCCCCGCTTTATCTTCTATCCCCCATCTCCGCCTACCCTCGCCTAGGAGCCCACGCACCTCACGCAACTGCCTCTACCGGGGCCGACCACCACCAGGAACGAGAAAGACTATCCCAAGTTATAGTAATAACGGATACTCAACGACGACATATCCCGCA
Organism: Paralithodes platypus; assembly: GCA_032716605.1. Lineage (NCBI taxonomy): Eukaryota > Metazoa > Arthropoda > Malacostraca > Decapoda > Lithodidae > Paralithodes > Paralithodes platypus. The sequence continues at coordinate 25,911,599 of CM064566.1, forward strand.
CCATCACCCACAATCTGAAAAATGGTTAACACAAAGCCCTCCCAACATTGACACCCCCCATTTGACTTAAGATCTTTACAGCAATTACATGTCCTCGACAGCAAAAATGACTAGGCAGTCTTAAAAGAAATAATCTCCAAGATGTCCACCCTAACCAACACGAAACAAAATCAAATTAATCATTTATTACAAATCACCAGGACTCCAAACCTAGTCTCGCAACAAACCAGCCTCCACCAAGAGAAAGAGCCCGATGACCGGCCGATCACGTCATTACCAAAATACCTGTACTATGAGGGATGTGGACCCTAATTTACTATATTGGTATGAGCAGAACTCGTCTGCCCGTCGGTTAATCTTCACCTTCAGGCTGGAGCCACAAAACCATATCTCACCCCTAACAACCTCACCTCACACGCACGAGTTAGAGAAACACACCACCCTACTCGATAAAGAAAGTGACCCAAGGAGATTTACTCTACCGAGCTGTATAGATCCAAGCTTAATCCCAACACAAACAACCAAACTCTGACCTCAGATCCTCCTTCTGCCAAAAGGCACTACCATACAGACCTAACACCCCTCCTCGCCCCCCCGGTTGCCCTTGACGCAGACACCGCGGCTACATCCTTCAGCTTGGTCTTCATGCAGGCGCAACACAACTTAGGCCACGACCATAGACACGCAAGCATAGCTTCGACCCCACCTACGACCACCATCCCGATCCAGTGCGCATCGTGATTTTGCGGTTGACCACCTTGTTCTATCTTAGTTCCCTTTCCACAAAATAGCAGACTTTTGCCCCGGTTTTCAGCTCCTATGTCCTCCACCCCATATATACCTTCTGTGTACCGTTTATATCTTTCCTTCTACTTGATAATGTGGACTTGTCCAGTGAAAACGCGTTCAGATATCCGTATCATCAGGTACTTAATGTAACCGGTACCACAATGAATTTGCTCATATCCTTCATTACGTCCGCCACCCAGCGAAATCATCAGAGACATGGAAACTTGAAGTAATAAAATTTCCAACGCAGAATTGTTACCTTTTTTTTGTTTCCATTTTCTTTCAACCTCGTATGTAGATAGAAGAAAATTTAACCGGCTTTACCAACATATATATATCTATATAATATATATATATAATACTATATATATATATATATATATATATTACCGTATATGATATCATCATTTTTATAGGCGTATATCACGGTGTAGGGTTGATTTCATACTATGAAATCAACCCTACACCGTGATATACGCCTATCAAATGATTGCAAGCAGCATGGAGTCACGCGAAGAAATGAATAAATACATGAATGCATGAAGGTAGAGAAAGAAAATCCTACTTGGTACTGCCCGGGTGGCTGTGAGGGTTGGTTGTTTGGAGTGGCCTACAGTAATCAGTCAGTAAGTCACACAAACACGATAGGAAGAAGAAGGAAAGAGAGAAAGAGAAGAGCGAGAGGAGAGAGAGAAAGTAAATTTCCAAATATCATATATAGAACAATAAATATCGTATATATATATATATATATATATATATATATATATATATATATCGTCATATTGATATCACTCAATCATTTTATAGGCTATATCACGGTGTAGGGTTGATTTCATAGTATGAAATCAACCTACACCGTGATATAACGCCTATCAAATGATGGTATTGATATTATTATTTCGTTTTGCGAGTTTTCAATCATTTGATAGGCGTATAATCACGGTGTAGGATTGATTTCATAGTATGAAATCAACCCTACACCGTGATATAGACGCCTATCAAATGATTGAAAACTCGCAAACACGATATTATAATTTCGATTCAATCATTTTATAGGCGTATATATCACGGTGTAGGGTTGATTTCATAGTATGAAAACCGTGATATAGACGCCTATCAAATGATTGAAAACTCGCAAACACGAAATAATAATATCAATACCATCATTTGATAGGCGTCTATATCACGGTGTAGGGTTGATTTCATACTATGAAATCAATCCTACACCGTGATATACGCCTATCAAATGATTGAAAACTCGCAAACACGAAATAATAATATCAATACCATCATTTGATAGGCGTCTATATCACGGTGTAGGGTTGATTTCATACTATGAAATCAATCCTACACCGTGATATACGCCTATCAAATTATTGAAAACTCGCAAACACGAAATAATAATATCAATACCATCATTTGATAGGCGTCTATATCACGGTGTAGGGTTGATTTCATACTATGAAATCAATCCTACACCGTGATATATGCCTATCAAATGATTGAAAACTCGCAAACACGAAATAATAATATCAATACCATCATTTGATAGGCGTCTATATCACGGTGTAGGGTTGATTTCATACTATGAAATCAATCCTACACCGTGATATACGCCTATCAAATGATTGAAAACTCGCAAACACGAAATAATAATATCAATACCATCATTTGATAGGCGTCTATATCACGGTGTAGGGTTGATTTCATACTATGAAATCAATCCTACACCGTGATATACGCCTATCAAATGATTGAAACTCGCAAACACGAAATAATAATATCAATACCATCATTTGATAGGCGTCTATATCACGGTGTAGGGTTGATTTCATACTATGAAATCAATCCTACACCGTGATATACGCCTATCAAATGATTGAAAACTCGCAAACACGAAATAATAATATCAATACCATCATTTGATAGGCGTCTATATCACGGTGTAGGGTTGATTTCATACTATGAAATCAATCCTACACCGTGATATACGCCTATCAAATGATTGAAAACTCGCAAACACGAAATAATAATATCAATACCATCATTTGATAGGCGTCTATATCACGGTGTAGGGTTGATTTCATACTATGAAATCAATCCTACACCGTGATATACGCCTATCAAATGATTGAAAACTCGCAAACACGAAATAATAATATCAATACCATCATTTGATAGGCGTCTATATCACGGTGTAGGGTTGATTTCATACTATGAAATCAATCCTACACCGTGATATACGCCTATCAAATGATTGAAAACTCGCAAACACGAAATAATAATATCAATACCATCATTTGATAGGCGTCTATATCACGGTGTAGGGTTGATTTCATACTATGAAATCAATCCTACACCGTGATATACGCCTATCAAATGATTGAAAACTCGCAAACACGAAATAATAATATCAATACCATCATTTGATAGGCGTCTATATCACGGTGTAGGGTTGATTTCATACTATGAAATCAATCCTACACCGTGATATACGCCTATCAAATGATTGAAAACTCGCAAACACGAAATAATAATATCAATACCTTCTATTGATAGGTGTCTATATCACGGTGTAGGGTTGATTTCATACTATGAAATCAATCCTACACCGTGATATACGCCTATCAAATGATTGAAAAACTCGCAAACACGAAATAATAATATCAATACCATCATTTGATAGGCGTCTATATCACGGTGTAGGGTTGATTTCATACTATGAAATCAATCCTACACCGTGATATACGCCTATCAAATGATTGAAAACTCGCAAACACGAAATAATAATATCAATACCATCATTGATAGGCGTCTATATCACGGTGTAGGGTTGATTTCATACTATGAAATCAACCCTACACCGTGATATACGCCTATCAAATGAATGGAAACGTAATATATGAAGACCAACACCACAATCTTCAATCGCTTGCAATCAAACTTGCAAGCAATTTCAGTCACATGCGTAAGGAATGTATTCTACTGTACACCGATATATATGTATTATATAGCCTACGCCTATAAGATAATAAGATAATGAATGGAAACGTAATATATGAAGACCAACACCACAATCTTCAATCGCTTGCAATAAAACTTTCAAGAAATTTCAGTCACATGCGTAAGGAAATATGAATGGAAACGTAATATATGAAGACCAACACCACAATCTTCAATCGCTTGCAATCAAACTTGCAAACAATTTCAGTCACATGCGTAAGGAATGTATTCTACTGTACACCGATATATATATGTATTATATAGCCTACGCCTATAAATAATGAATGGAAACGTAATATATGAAGACCAACACCACAATCTTCAATCGCTTGCAATCAAACTTGCAAGCAATTTCAGTCACATGCGTAAGGAATGTATTCTACTGTACACCGATATATATATGTATTATATAGCCTACGCCTATAAATAATGAATGGAAACGTAATATATGAAGACCAACACCACAATCTTCAATCGCTTGCAATCAAACTTGCGAGCAATTTCAGTCACATGCGTAAGGAATGTATTCTACTGTACACCGATATATATATGTATTATATAGCCTACGCCTATAAATAATGAATGGAAACGTAATATATGAAGACCAACACCACAATCTTCAATCGCTTGCAATCAAACTTGCGAGCAATTTCAGTCACATGCGTAAGGAATGTATTCTACTGTACACCGATATATAATATATATAATCTCTATCAATCTCTCAAATAATATAAATGTACATTGTACTTACCAACACCAACACCAGTGTGTTCATCAAGCTCCTCGTCACTATCTTCACCATCTTCGCTCCGCAAGTTATGGCGTCTGTGAAAACCGATGACAGGGTTATCTTCCAGTTCTTCTTCCTCCTCACTTCCCCCACTGTCACCAAGCCCTTCCATGCTTTCATTCAACGATATTCTAGATACCGCTGAAGAGTTCATCAGCAGAACTAACTCCTCGGCTGAGAGCGGGGCCCTACGCCTTGGCTGGCGCGACGTACTAGGGGCGGGCACCAAATCGAACACAGGCAAATCTTGTCTCTCCATTGTGGCGGCTAGAGCGGTACTGAGCCAAGCTCACGCGGTCGGGATATGTGGGTGGGACTTACTAGTGCACTGCCTGACCGCTAGATTTTGCTTTCCACTTAAATTACGGCGGGAAATACCAACTCGACCTATGTCGCGCGCCGCCAGATAGTCCAGATTTATTATACTCGACTTATGTTGCGCGCCGCCATTTAAGGGTTAAAATCACCAAACTAATGGAGCGAACGTCTTAAAGTTTCAAAACTATTGGGGCTAAACATGAGAAAGAAGGGGATCCAGAAAAAAAGCTCCTCTTAATGTCCCCAGTAGCACAACCAGCAGCCCCAGCATTCCTGACGGCCGCACCAAATTTACGACAGCTCCTATCTACATGCTGCCCCTATTCTACACCCTCCACATCATTGGAACAAGTATTTTGGACAACCACGTTGTGGACCTTCTCCACTCCACCCTTGGCAAATTATGGACCTCCATCACCCCCAAGCCTGTAACTCTCATGGCTCTGAGGGTGGAAGCCCCTATGCCCTCCCTGGCTAGCATCAGCACATGCCGCCCACACAGAACGGGAGGATGGGATGGGTAGAGAAAGGCAAGACCGGTGATTGGCCGTACCGAATCGCATGAATCACAGCCTTACTTGCATGTGTTAGCCCCAGTTCTAAGCTCTCGTGCCAACCCAAACCTTAGATGCGCTCCAGCATGGGACCACCAATCAAAAAGGGACGTGATTGATCCATTGGACCACCCCATAGGCACATAGCTAATCGAGATGGGCATATAAGGCCCAGAACCCTCTTCAGAACAGAGAGGGACACGCTTGTCACGAGTAAATAGCCTCCGCTCCTTTGCAGTCAAAACCTCGAGATACTAGACACGATCTGAGGAACACTTATATAGAGAGATAAATTAGACACTGGGCCGACAACCCACTTTCTGAAAGATGTAAATTTGTAGACCTTTGTCCCAGTCAAACTAGTTGTCGAGAGAAAGTGCCGCCCGTAGAGTATCGCGAACTGCAGGAGTTAAGGACGCTTATTTATTTAGACTATGACGACTTACTGGGAGGCAGGACAACGTACGTGGTTGTGCGTTGCAGCCTGTGGTATCCTGACATATCTAATTGTGAGGCAGGCCAGCTTGTGTGTGTTTTAGCCCGGTGGTAACCCGGGATCTGTCTAGCTGTGTGGCAGGCCAACGTGAGTGTGTGTTGCAGCCCTGTGGTATCCTAAGGTCTGTCTAACTATAAGGCAGGCCAACGTGTGTGTGTGTTTCAGCACTGGGGTATCCTAAGGTCTGTCTAACTATAAGGCAGGCCAACGTGTGTGTGTGTTGCAGCCTTGTGGTATCCTAAGGTCTGTCTAACTATAAGGCAGGCCAACGTGTGTGTGTGTTGCAGCCTTGTGGTATCCTAAGGTCTGTCTAACTATAAGGCAGGCCAACGTGTGTGTGTGTTGCAGCCTTATGGTATCCTAAGGTATGTCTAACTATAAGGCAGGCCAACGTGTGTGTATGTTGCAGCCTTGTGGTATCCTAAGGTCTGTCTAACTATAAGGTAGGCCAACGTGTGTGTGTGTTGCAGCCTTGTGGTATCCTAAGGTCTGTCTAACTATAAGGCAGGCCAATGTGTGTGTGTGTTGCAGCCTTGTGGTATCCTAAGGTCTGTCTAACTATAAGGCAGGCCAACGTGTGTGTGTGTTGCAGCCTTGTGGTATCCTAAGGTCTGTCTAACTATAAGGCAGGCCAACGTGTGTGTGTGTTGCAGCCTTGTGGTATCCTAAGGTCTGTCTAACTATAAGGCAGGCCAACGTGTGTGTGTGTTTCAGCTCGGGGGTATCCTAAGTTCTGTCTAACTATAAGGCAGGCCAACGTGTGTGTGTGTTGCAGCCTTGGGGTATCCTAAGGTCTGTCTAACTATAAGGCAGGCCAACGTGTGTGTGTGTTGCAGCCTTGTGGTATCCTAAGGTCTGTCTAACTATAAGGCAGGCCAACGTGTGTGTGTGTTGCAGCCTTGTTGTATCCTAAGGTCTGTCTAACTATAAGGCAGGCCAATGTGTGTGTGTGTGTGTTGCAGTCTTGTGGTATCCTAAGGTCTGTCTAACTATAAGGCAGGCCAACGTGTGTGTGTTGCAGCCTTGTGGTATCCTAAGGTCTGTCTAACTATAAGGCAGGCCAACGTGTGTGTGTGTTGCAGCCTTGTGGTATCCTAAGGTCTGTCTAACTATAAGGCAGGCCAACGTGTGTGTGTGTTGCAGCTTGTGGTATCCTAAGGTCTGTCTAACTATAAGGCAGGCCAACGTGTGTGTGTGTTTCAGCGCTGGGGTATCCTGACGTCTGTCTATACCCTGTTCATATGAATTACACCAAAACTCTTGACCATTAACCTCTATAACTCACAACAACGAGAATAATAAAACTGATATTTCTACCGTCTGGGAAGGGTCAGCCTGGGAATAAGTGTGGAAATTTAAGGCCAATTTGCTCTACCCATTTTTGAGTCACAGAGGTTAGGATTCACGATTTTTGGCCTACGTATTTGGAACAGGGTATAGCTGTGAGGCAGCCCAACACGTGTGTCTCAACCCATTGGTAACCTGACGCCCCTCTAACTGTGAGTCAGTTAACGTGTTCGTGAATAGAGAAAGCCCTCCATATAATCCGATTAACTTTCCCTTCCCACCATTTTGTGTCCATATCCCTGGGACGCCTGAAGTGTTCATTCAATAATATACAATATATTCTATCCCAGTGTTCATGCTATTGTGAAGGAGATTGCACCGAGATCCTCTTGTGTTCATATAATTAACGAGGGCTTGCACTAATAGAATAAGTGTGGAAGACAAATGTTGATGTATTGAAGTGTTTAATTGATTCAATATAAAGTCTCCCAGTGTACAGGGTAGTGTAAAGGAGATTCATATTAGGAGTGTTTATGGTGCATCCACGGACACCCTCTAGTGTTCCTGTTAATTAAGGAGGGGTTGCACATATAGTGTTCGTGTGTCCTAATATAGGGATCTAGTGTTGTGATATTCCAGTGAATGGTAATACTAAAAGTGTTTGATATATTATGTCATGTAAAGCCTTTCATTGTGCATAGTGTTGTAAATATAAGATTTATAATACATAGGCCGAGTGTTGCTCCAGTTTTGCATCATAAATATATGCTCAAGATTTGCATTATAAATATTAAAGAAAATGTTATGTTCCTCAATTCTACTAACCTAATGCATGTATTTCACGCTTGTCTAGTCCATACGGAATCCCCCTTGACAGAAAGTAGACCTGCCTAAGCCGATTTAGATATCTCCCAGCTAAAGGCGCCACCTAATCCCCTTTCTCCCCTATTCCTCCCTACTTGGCCAGCACGCCAAACACCCTTAAAGTAGGTCATATATATATATATATATATATATTACACAGTGGTGGGCACGATTTCCGCTGATCAGCTAACAGCTAAGAGCGAAGCTAAATATTTCGTTAGCTGGTTAGCTTTTAAGCTAACTTTGAAAATCGTTAGCAGACTGATTAGCTTCCGGTAAATTTACTACCGCTAACTGTTAGTCAGCTAATCAGCTAAGAAACATTCACTGGTAAAATAAAGTTTATTGGTCAATAACGTTTGCAATCCTTAAAATTACACATATTTATGTGAGTACAGTATGTAATTGCAACATTTTAACAGGCAGTATTACACTGACAATATCACGTCACATTCACATGTAGCCTACAGTACACACTACAAGACTCATGAGTCATGTTATGACACGAACGTCACAACGTGTCGTGAGCCTAGCGCAGACTTGAGAAATTCGCTGCAGAAAAACTACGACATTTACATTTTCAAAATGTTACCATAGATCTATTTGGGTATATATTTGTATTTATTTATTGTTATATAAGTTCCTATATTAGAAAGTAAATTTGTTTCCCAGGCAACCACAGTCTCAAATGCGTTTTAGTTGATTGTTGATTAACAATAATTAATACTTATATTATTTTAACTTTTAACCCCTTCAGCACCATGATGTAATTTACATTATCAATAGATGATTTTCTTTAGCCTATGATCTACTTCTAAGATATAAAACTTAACTTTAGGGGTTAAGCTTATTGATTTTGTTCTACTGTCTATGCCTATCTAAGTTTTCTAACTCAATAACAAACAAATATTCGACAGAAGTGTCGTTACATAGCTCATGAGTTATGACTCATGAGTAAGAAGTCATAATCATAAATAATCAATCATAATTTTTATATTTGTGTTATTATTTACCATCTAGTAATATCTTATCGTTCTTATGATATTGCATACAGACACTGTTGTACATAACTCACGAGAGAAACATTATATTTTAATTTTAGGTATCGGTACTCGCTATTATATTGAATGTAATTTTGATTAACAGTGTCCGTAAATATTGTGATTCAGTAGTAATACTGAACAGTCTTATATTAATGTATGCAAATATATTTGATTGTAAGCTAATGTTTATTTCATTTGTTCATTTAATGATTTATGTACAAAAGGATGCACATGCACATTCATTAATCATCTGATCTTGGCATCCTATGATTCTTCTATCCTGTGTTTTGGAAAGTTATGTCTAAGCAATAAACTACAAAATGTACAACCTAATGCATATCATAGTTTTAGCTTTCTAGGTTTGTGTTTAAGGGTTTAAGAGGGAAAAATCAGACCAATGCTAAATTAATATGATAAAAGTTAGCTGTTAACTGCTATCGTTAGCTTCCACTAAATTCTTTAGCATTTTAGCGATTCAGCGTTATCGAAGCTAACGTTTTAAGTTAGCTGATTATCGGTTATATCGGCTAACTTTTCGGTCAGCTGAGCCCACCACTGTATATATATATATATATATATAAATCATTGTATATCATTAATTACTGAGGTCCACCCACTGATTATATGTAATATCCCTCTCTCCTTTTAATGTTACGTCTCTCTCTCGCTATAGCGAGAAAGTCGCAACATTGCGGCGTAGAGAGAGAGATCGCAGAGAATCAGTGAGTGGACGTAAGTTAATGAGACGAAAGGTTTCTTTTCTACTTTGTCAAGAAGTGCTGTATGAGATGATCCTGCCCACTAATGTGAACAATACTCGATACATGAACGCACTTTGCACCTGTACAGAGCAAGAAGCTGTGCAGGGGTAAAGAACACCCGGAGGCGGTTGAGCACACCCAGCTTCTTGGAAAATGTTTCAGCAAGAGTGGCATTATGGTCTTTCCAAGTGAGATCTGATGAAAAAGATACATCAAGAATATTTAGAGAAGATGAAGGGTTAATTCGTATGTTTTAAAGAGTAAGTGATAGTTGTCTGAAAGGTTGTGACGAATAGACAGATGGAGAAATTAAGTTATCGAAGCATTGAAGGTAACAATATTTTCTCTGCCCCAATCAGAGAATGTAGAAAGATCCGATTATAAGTGTGTCTAGGTCCTGTTATTCTAGTTTTGGAGTAATTGTATGCTGGGTTGTTGGGAAAAACTATTTGAATAGTGTAAGGTAGAGTCATCAGCATATGAGTGGATGGGACTATAGATACAGTTGAGATAATTAATGAATATTAGAAAGAGAACTGGAGATAGGACAGACCCTTGTGGAACACCAGAGTTGATAGGTTGAGGAAGAGAGCTATGGCGTCCACAACCGCAGCAATGGAATGGCCAGAAAGGAATATTGAGATGAAGGCATAGAAACCGAAGGAGTGTAGTTTAAAAATTATAGATATGTGCCACACTCTATCGAAGGCCTTCGATATGTCTTGCGCAATAGAAAAAGAATCACTGAAGTCCCGAAAGGAGGATCACCAGGAGTTAGTAAGATATGAAAGTAGATCACCAGTAGAGCGGCCCCTAAAGAAGCCATATTGGCGATCTGAGAGTAGATTATGAGAAGATAAATGTTTAAGCCTTACTATACCAACAACGTACGTTGGCCGACAGTAAAAAAGTAACTCGGAAGTACCAGCGACGTACTACCTACGTCTGTAATATGCGGTCCTTGTATCAAGCGGTACCTGGCGCCATGACTTGTAAATACTGCTTTGAGTCCTTGGCAAGATTTCTCAGAGTGTATATAAGGTCCCACAGGCAAGCTTGCTCAGTACTCATTCAAGTTTCGGGGTGAGAGGTTGCTCTCTCTCGATTCTGAAGCCATTTTTGTCACAATGGGTGGTACTGGAGGTTACATTTATAGTAATACCCTTTGGTACAGTAGGGGTTAAGACATTTTGAAGTAAGAAGAGTTTCAAAAACTTTGGAAATGCAGGAAATGAGAGCAATTCGAAGATAGTTAGAAAGGTTGATAGTGGTCACCCTTCTTTGGAACAGGTTGAATGAGAGCAAACTTCCAGCAAGAAGGGAAGATGTTAGAGGAGAATCAAGGGTGGAAGAGTTTGCCTAGGCAGGGAATCAGCAAGGAAACACATTTTTGGATGAGGGCATTTTATAAGGTAAAATAATATAATATTACTCTGAGAAAAAACAAAGAGAGTTACTTCATAAATTTATTTAATATAGACTAATACTCCTAGCTCGAAATACTGAACGAAGACTAATTTCGAAATACTTAACGATAACAATACAAAAAAAAAAAAAAAAAAAAAAAAAACACAACTTAAAACAAATCTATTGCTGTAGGAACCAGTGCCTGGTAATCCACGCATAGGTGAGGACATACCTACCTCACTTTGGAACCAGCCACCCTATTATAATACTGTAGATATGCAAAAGTAGGGTAATGCATTTATTAATATTTTGACTGACAATAAACGTCTGTGATATACTTTAACACCTTAAGAAATGCCTAGGCGGTAATTTCTATGTACCGCCCAGCGGGGTTTTTTGGGGTTGTTTCCGTGTTATTTTTCATGCATAAACAAGACCCAGAGTGTAATACAAGTATGTATCCCTGAAAGGGCGTAAATTGACCTTTCCAATGACACCCGAACCATCCTTCTACGATCACTGGTTGTCTTGCAACGATCGTGCAACCAAGGGCAAAATCGCTAAAATACGGTAATTTTCTTACATTATTACGTGTGAAACGAGTGAGAGAGGGTGGAGTACAAAGAAGTACATCTCAGTAGCTCCACGGCCACCGTGGCGAGAGGTCAGGAGGTAATCTACGCTCCTCCCACCGCTCCACTCTCTCTCGGAGCACATTACGTGCTCAAAATTGCGTTCGACAATAGCCAGGCCCCGCCCATAGGCCATATTTATTTCACTCGACAATTGCCAGGCGCCGCCAAAGAAGGGTTAAAAGTTAGCACTAAACACCATTTTATTTCAATCCTACACATCGAGCCATCTAAATAGATACTCGGAATTCCTTTCTAATAACTTCTGTTATATTCTTCTTTCAATTGGCATTTAACGTCTGTCTTATTTTTAAATCTAACATTAAACGTTTTCTTTTAAACTGATATCGACATCTGTATTTTAAACCAAACAATTCGAGCCATTTAAAAAGAACCTAGTAAGTACTTTGTATCCCCCTCTTTTTATTACTCCTAAGATGTTGTCTAGCATTTGTTTAAACTTAATAATATTCGACCGCATGTACATACCTTTAAAATGTTCTACGCTCCCTTTGGTGGAAATATGTTTGCATATTATATATATATATATATATATATATATATATATATATATATACCGGTATATATAGAGAGTATATATATATATATATTATTATTATTATTATTAATATTTGTTTTTCCTTTTTACAACTACTCCCTCTCGGGCATAGGCTGAGAGCCTGTACACTTAACCGTACATACAGAGGTGAAGCCCGTGAGGTCTCGTTCCAGTTTAGGGAGTGAGAGATGTGAAGCACGTTGAGATGCAACCAGCCCCCGCTATCTTGCCTTCGCAGAATATACTACGGGGCCCGGTTGCCCACCCACGGTTCGCAGCAGCCCCATCTCTGAAGCTGCCTCGCCATAGTGCTTAACTGCCTCACCTCCTAGACTCGGACCCTCACTCTCAGAATGCAACCTATTGAGCAATGAACTCACTAGGCATTGTCCCCCTTTAGCCTATTTTTAATATGGGAATAAATCAATAAGTATATTATTGGCGTTTCGGTGGGCTTTGTGGTAATGCACTGATACTATGTACAGCACAAATTCCATCCCAATAATATCTTCCCAATGAAACATCGGGATTTCTAACCCTGGACCTTTGAATTATATATATATATATATATTAATGATGATATCAGTGAGTTGTCCTCCAGGATAACGTATTTTCAAAAGGAAAAGGGTAGCCAAAACAAGGAAGATCCCCATCTTCATATTTATTGCAATATTTCGGACTCTGCGTCCATCATCAGGTCAGTACACGATCAGGTCTCTTAATAGTTTGGCAGCTTGGAAGTGTTGTTTGTTGAGTATTTTGCTATGGTGAGTTCCTCTGGTTTTGGCGGCTTCAGCGAGGAGAGTAGGTTGTAGGGCGGGAGTAGTGGTGACCTTGCGACCAGCCGTCTACTGTAGATACGTGGATGACATCTTCGTGCAAATCAAGGACCTCCACGAACTACAGGAACTCCAGCGTCGCTTCATGACCTCCTCCGGACTTAACTTCACCTTTGAAAAATCTAACAATGGACAACTCCCCTTCCTCGACATCCTCGTAGCTCTGAACGACCATGGGTTCAAACCCACCGTCTACATTAAACCTACTAACACAGGACAATGCCTCAACGGCGATAGTGAATGCCCCCGCCGTTATCTTCTATCCTCCATCTCCGCCTATGTTAGGAGAGCCCTCACGCACTGCTCTACCTGGGCCGACACCCACCAGGAACTAGAAAGACTATCCCAAGTTTTAGTAAATAACGGATACTCCAACTCCGACATCTCCAGCACCATCAACCACCATCTTGAAAAATGGTACACCCAAAGCCCTCCCAACATTGACCCCCCCAATGAAATTAAGATCTTCTACCGCAATTACATGTCCTCTGAACACAAAAATGACGAGGCCGTCTTAAAAGAAATAATCTCCAAGCATGTCCACCCAACCAACCTGGAAAACAAAATCAAATTAATAATTTATTACAAATCCCCAAGACCTCCAACCTCGTTCTCCGCAACAAACCAGCCTCCACCAAGATAAAGAGCCCGATGACCGACGATCACGTGATTTACCAACATACCTGTAATTATGAGGACTGTGGACCTCATTCCTATATTGGTATGACGCAGACTCGTCTTTCACGTCGGTTAACTCTTCACCTTCAGGCTGGAGCCATCAAAGACCACTATCTCACCCCTAACCACCCTCACCTCACACGCAACGAGTTAGAGAAACACACCACCATACTCGATAAAGAAAGTGACCCAAGGAGATTACCTATACTCGAAGCTTTATATATCCAAGCCTTACATCCCAACATCAACAACCAAACTCTGGACCTTCAGATCCTTCCTTCTGCCAAAAGGCAGTACCCTACAGGACCTAACACCCCTCCTCGCCCCCCGGTGCCCTTGACGCAGCCCCCCGCGCTACCTCCTTCAGCTTCGTCTTCTGCAGGCGCCACACAACTTAGGCCACGCCCCTCGACACGCAGCCAATCAGCTTCGACCCCACCTACTGACCACCATCCCGCATCCAGTGCGCATGCGTGAAGCGGTTAACCCCTTTCTCTCTCCTAGTTTACGCTTCTACCAATAGCAGACTTTTGCCCCCTGTTTTCCGCCTCCTCTGATCCTCCACCCTCTATATACCCTTCCTGTTTACCTTTTATATCATTCCTTCCTTACTTGATAATGCTGGTTGTCCAGTGAAACGCGGCGTCGTATATCCTGTATCATCATGTACATTTATGTAACCCTGTACCACCATGAATTTTGCTCATCTCCTTCATCTACTTCCTGCCACCCAGCGAAAACTCATCAGAGACCTGGAAACTTTGAATAATAAAATTTCTAACACAGAAATTGCCATTTCTTTCAACCTCGTATGTATTAAAGAAAAAAAAAAAAAAAAAAAAAAAAAAAAATATATATATATATATATATATATATATATATATATATATATATATATACTGTATATATAACAGGAAGTGTTAATTTGGACGGGAATGGATTTCATACTATAGATATAATAAAGTTATTGACTAAAGCGTTACACACACACACACACATTGCACAATAAAAATTGTCCTATACGCCTATGATAATTGTTTTACTGGAAAACAGTTTTTATTTAACATATCAGTATTCAATTACCGGTATGCCAAAGAGCGGCCATTGCATGGACACTGTCATGTTCACACACACACACACACACACATTCACGTTCACACACATATAGCTACACGTACATACGCGTGACATTTTATTTATTGTTTACACACACACACACACACACACACACACACTTATCTTCTGATCTAACTACCATATCCAATTGGGGAAGAGAAAACCTTGTTACCTTTAATGCTTCCAAAACCCAATTTCTCAATATATCTATCCTTCGTGAACTCCCCGAGGACTATCCCCTATATTTCACAAATCAAACCTTCATCTTTTCTCAGTATTATCAGTGTCTCTTTTTCTTCTGCTCTCACTTGGAAGGACCATATTACCAGTCTTGCTAAGGCAGAAGCTGGATGTGGTCAACCGCCTCAAGGGGTTCTTTATCCCTGCACAGCTTCTTGCTCTGTACAGGGGCACAGTGCATCCTTGTATTGAATATATTGTTCACATGTGTGGGGAGGATCTTCTCACACAGCACTTTTAGATAAGGTAGAAAGAAAAACCTTTCATATCATTAACTACGGTCCACTCACCGACTCTCGGCAATCTCTCTCTCTTCGCAGCAATGTTTCATCTCTCTCACTATTCTATCGCTACTACAACAATCAGTGTTCCTCAGAGGTCTCTCAGTGCATATCACCTCCTCTACGTAGGGTACGTAGTACCCATCGTGCAACACAATCCCACCCCTATTCTGTACAACCTTCTAAATCAAGAGTTAAACGATACTCCCAATTTTTCTTCTATTCAACAGCTGAGCTATGGAACTCTCTACCTGTACCTATTTTTCCTTCATCCTATGACTTAAATTGTTTCAAAACTTCGTGTGCCCAGACATTTTGGCTCGAAGATTCATTGATTTTGGCCCTGTCACTCTTTTAACTCTGGAGGAGGCACTCGTCACAGGAAGTTTTGCCTTTTTTCTCCCTCATCCACATAGCCAAAAAAAAAAAAAAACACACACACACTTGAGTAATCCCCTCGAGTGAATTAAAAACAAATCCCAAACGTCTATACTTAAGTGATGCTGGAGCCAATTCCGGCATTGTACCACAAGGCCCCCGATCACCATAAAACATAATTATTGACTAATTACACTAACACTGTCTGAAGATGATCTAATTGTAATAATTACTGAGGGAAACATTATTTAGTCTTAATATAATATGGTATGTATATATAAATAGGAGGAGTTGGTGACTCTATATTATGTTAGTTTGTGATATCCATAGAGTCACAGGTTACTGAAAAGCTGAAGCTAATACATAATAGAAGAAGCTTCAGGGAATGGCTAAGTGATATCCAAATAGGCTTAACGCATTGGCTGCAGGAGACGTTCTGGAACGTCCTGGCAATATAAGGCAATTTACAGGCTCTTAAAGACTCTTAACGCCTGTGGGGACAAATGTAAGAGAGCGGGAGCGCGCCAGGCTCCCTTCCGCTCTCCAGCACAGCTGCTGGGGCACTGAGACTCAGACCTCACATCTCGCGAGACAATGCAGCACTGGCAAAGGCAAATGTAGCACGACATTGCTCATAATTAGCGAATATTTGCCGATGTGTATGGTAGCGCTGCGGGTGAATCCCGCGCGCTACTACGAAGCTCTTTCTGGTATCATTGTAAAGCTATTTCTTTTTAGTTTTTGGTTGAATACATTCAATTTCTTTCAGACACTTGTTTAATCATTCAGGAGTGCCTGAATGAGCCCTAACAGCGGAAACAGGCAGAAATATTCCCACAGCGTAAGTGTAGAGGATTATGTGGTTAAAGAATATCCTTTGTTACATTAAAAAGAAAAAATAAAAATAAAAGTAAAGTAATTGATAGACTACCTTGTGGCATGGATTGTATAAGACGATGTGCAAGACGATGGTTGACCAGTTGTCTTAACCCATGATAGCCTATCTATCAGAAGCCCTAACTAAACATTGTATACATGGCCATCTATATCAATGACTTAGCTATATTTAGGGTCCTGGCGTAATTTCGATGAATTCCGCCTTCGGTAGGTAGGGTTAATGTCCAGGCCGGGCGTGGGGAGTGTTACAGGAGGTCAAGGAGACACGTCTTGACTGTCCAAATGCATAATGGCGTATCGTCGGAATTGTAATTTCCGACTCTTAAGTAAATTATATACTAATTTTGATACCAAGGGTTCATTCCCTCTTCACTTAATCATATATATAAAAATAAGAGTTTTATTATGTAAATATTAACGTAAATATAGTTTCACAACGATTTAGTAAACATATTATCCAGGAGTTAAGGATATTACAGCAAATTGTGGATCGTGTCTGCGATCGTGGACATTTCAAAACTGATCCCCAATACAGTACCTCTAAATTTAATCATACAAGGTTTTGTTACTAAATTAACTTGGCCAAGGTAATCTTATACAGTTCTAAATTACTTAATATTAATTATTGTTTACAATATTTACAAATACCAGGCTCTGGTTCACTCTAATGAGGTTACCCTATTGGAAGGCTATTACCAACACTTCCCAGATACCGGTGTAGTCAAATTATTTCTCACAGATTGGGGCCCGGCGAAGTATGATGTGTTGCATCATGCTATGTGACCTGCTGCTAACAAATCACGCCAATTTCTTTTAGATCCAGCAGCAGCTGCTCGTTGTGGTCAAGGTCCCCCTATTACTATGGGTTGCTGTTCTTCCTCCGGTGAGATGGTGAGCTCCATAGGTATGAGCCGAACTACAGTTCGGAGAGTTTTTGTCCTTGAGATAAAACTGTAACTGTTCTGATAACTCCTTCGAGATCAGGATAGACTTCTTGGATCTTTGCCAAAAGCCATTTGGACTGAAGTTGGTCCATTTCCAACAAGACTATGTCTCCCATCTCAGGTTTGCGACAGTTACTAGCAGAATTCGCACCATAATACCTTTCCCGTAGGCTTAAGACATATTCTGATGCCCACTGTTTGTTCCAGGCATCCAGTATCTTGCAGAGTTTATGGTAGCTTCGTCGTAAGTGTGCTTCTGCTTCGTTAACGGTGGGATCCACTAATTCCTCTGTCATGTCCAAACGGGGTACTGGGTCCAGTCGTCTACCATATAACAAATGAGCCAGAGTTAAGGCTTCAATTTCCAAATTGGAGTCATCTTGATATGTTAGTGGTCTATTGTTAATCATTGTTTCTATCTCTGTGACAACACTTCTTAACTCATCCAAGGTGACTCTCGACTTGTGAAGAACCTTTTTCAGGCACGATTTTACGATGCCTATCATTCTCTCGGTAAATCCATTTTGCCAAGGGGCTCGGGGAGTTGTGAATGACCAATAACAATTTCTAGAAGCTAGCATTTTCTGTACTGCATTGTTCTTTAATAATTCAGAAACTTGCGGTGATGGGCCCACAATGTTTGTCCCATTGTCACTAATCAAACGTCTGGGACAACTTCGCCGAGCGGCAAATCTTCTAGACAAATTTATAAAAGTTTCTGAGCTCATGTCCTCCGCTATCTCCAAATGTATAGCCCGAGTGCTGGTACAGGTGAATAGACATATATAAACCTTCTTGGGTGATCCATCATCTCCTGTGAGTGATGGTACCAGTATAATCCACCCCTGTTACTTCAAACGGTTTCCTTTGGTGAATGCGGTCTGGTGGGAGAGCTGGTGGACCAAGGTAAGGAATAGCTATAGCTGTATACCTCTTGCAAATAATGCAATTTTGATACTGCATTTAACAGTTTGTTGTCCCTGGGGTATCCAATAGTTTTGCTACATATAGGCTAGAGTGTCTGCTACCCCACCGTGTTTAGTGGTTTCATGCGCTTTTAAAACCATCAATTTGGTGAGGTCGCAATCCTTGGGCAATAGGATCGGATACCGAGTTTAGAGGGGTAGATCAGCTTTACCAATACGACCTCGACAACATATTAACACCTTACGAGCGGCCTATGCGGTTTATTTATGTGTACCGCACAGCGGGGTGTTTTTAGCCAAAATAGGGCTGTTTACGTGATCATTTTCATGCCTAAATAAGACCCAGAACGTAAAACAAGTACCTATCCCTGAAAGGGCATAAACAGAGCTTTCGAATGACACCATAACGATCCTTGTATGATGGATAGTTTTCTTGCAATAACCGTGCAACGCGAGTGCAAAAAGCAGGTAATTCGGTACTTTCAGTACATAATTGAGTATGTAGCGAGTGAGAGAGGGAGGAGGGAGCTGAGATTTGTGTCAGTAGGTTCGCCGCGGTGGTCTGGAGCAGTCATACGCTCGCTAGTCTCCTGCCACCACTTGTCTCTCTCTCTCAGCCACATTACGTGCTGAAATTGCCACTCGAGTTATGTCGAGCGCCGCCACATAGTCCAGCTTTATTTAACTCGACTTATGTTGCTCGCCGCTAAATAAGGGTTAATACTTGATTGTCTATGTTGATATAGGTTAAGTGCACACACAACATATATACAGAGTGCCTTAATCATATTGCAACATACACACATGTACTTTCAGGGCAATACTATCATTGTTTCATATCCCATGATAATATACCGTACTCTGTATTATCGGCAGCGTTGCACCAAATATATCCGGCACCGCTGCACATGTTTTCATCAGTAACATCCGGTCGGCTCTCAGCATAGCAGTGCCACCCCCAGCTCTGTATATCTTTGGCTAATAAGAACCTATAAACTTATCTCTGGACTTTTATTCTACATCCTTGTGCAAGAAAGGATTATCAAGGTTGTTGTAGCTATACATGACAACCATACATGGCGCAGTGTATTAATACAGCCAGGAGATACGAGCCAAGACCGGATTCTCAGCCAGCCATCTTGCAAGACCTCACCTCTCCAGCCCTGGATATATTATTGTGCAGTGCTTTATAGTGCAGTGACGTACTTAAGAGTGTAGTGCAGTGCCTTTATTATATGTCCCATGTCATTTGTGCCCATTCCCAACTTGCTGTGAGGGTTATAGCCGCCGAAACATTGCTGGACAAGAGCTAGGAGCAGCATACCCTCCCTCTCTGACGGCTCCAGCCACACTGAACTCTGCAGCTAAGCTACCAGTACCACCCCTCAGTGCCTTCCAGCTGTGCCGGCACATGCGCGCACACGGACACACGCACATCGCTGCCAAGTCAACACGGTGGTGCCACGTCTACCGCACTCACTCACTCACTCTAGCACAGATAATTTCTCGCACTATTAAATAAACTGTTCCAGTTGTACTGCACATTTTCATCGTTCCTGCAAGACTACAGTGTGTCAGCTATCAACCAATTATGGAGGGAGATGAGCAGATTCATGGGGAGCCCAGAGACACCCCACACGACCATACTGGGGAGGGAGATAATGGTGGAGCTACTGGTGGAGATAGTGGTGGAGATAATGATGGAGATACTGTTGGAGTTGCTGGTAAGGGGTACCAGTCAGTTCATTCCACTCCAACCTCTCCTCCTCTCACCACCCCTCATTTTACTCCACCTCCCCAACCTCCCCCCACTTTACCTCCCCTACACTATAGGGGGATGCCACCCCTGTCACCACACCCTGCAAGTCTACAACCTACCACAAGTGCAGACCTCCTTCAGCTCATACAGTATATGGAGCAATGCAGACAACGGAACGACTATAGCAGAAGACAGGAGGAGGATCGCAGACAACAGGAGGAGGACCGCAGAAGACAGGAGGAGGACCGCAGACAACAGGAGGAGTACTACAGGAGACAGGAGGAGGAAACAAGACGACGCACGGAGGAGGACTACAGGAGACAGGAGGAGGAAACAAGACGACGCACGGAGGAGGACTACAGGAGACAGATGGACGATGCCAAGTTCTCCGCCCTTGTCCAGGCTCTGGCCCAAATTACCCCACCTGCCGCCTTGCCTACACCTACCTCAACGGGGACAACCCCAATTCCACAACATCCTCCACCCCTACAGCTCCACCTCCACCACAGAAGGCTATCACCCAGAACCCGCCGCCCCTTCGCGCTGATGCCACCTTCCAGGTTTTCAGAGAATGGAGGCGTCGGTGGGACGATTACTCTATTATGGTAGACTTATCTAAATTACCGAGGTAGAAACAACTGATCCAGATGCGGATGTGCTTAACCCTGGAGACACAGCGGCTTTTGGAGCACACCTTAAGCATACCCCCTGACACCGACAAGACCGTTGACGCAGTCCTCGATGCACTTCAGGAGCACATCAAGAATTCTTGCAATGAAGCTCTCCGTCGCAGGGACCTGTTCAGTTGCAAGCAAAAACAGGGCGAGTCATTCAACAACTTCTACGTCCGCCTCTGCCACATCGCCGAAGAAATTGACGTCTGCCCAGGGAACTCTTCAGCCTGCAGGGAGACCCAACTCAAGATGGTCATTCTGATGGGCATACACGACGAAGAACTTGTACAGAAGCTGCTCTCCCTCGACGCCACCCCTTCATTACAGGACATCGTTAACACTTGCCGTTCCTACGAGGCCACTCGAAGCGCTACGTCAGCCATACGTGCCCCACCGTCCCAGGTTAATGCCGTGTCAGCGTACAAGTAGAACAAGCAAGTTAAGCAACGCGACAAGTTCTCCACATCGCAACAGTCCTTGGCGTCGGCTGCCGCCTGCCAGCGTTGTGCTCGCCGGCACGACAAGAACAAGTGCCCGGCTGAAGACTACACCTGCACTAACTGCGGCCGTCGTGGTCATAAGCCTAGGACTCCTGCTTGCCCTGCAGCCACCGTCCAGTGTCGTCGCTGCAACCATATGGGCCACTACGACAAATGCTGCAGATCTTCCAAGACGCCCGCCACACAGGACAACGCTGCTTCCTCCCACAACAAGTCTACAGCAAAGAAGACCACAAGTTGCCGACGTGTGGGATCACCTGTTCAGGCACCCACACTGACATCCGTGAGTCTCACCTACAGCGGCACCACTAGAAAACTCCACATGCTTCCTGACACAGGTGCAGACATCACAGTGATCGGCCGACGACACCTCGACATACTTCGGATTCCTCTCAGCAGCCTATGACCTCCGCCTCCGACAACAACGCTCAACGCGGATGGCTCTGCAATGGCTCCTGCTTTGGGGACGTTTCATGCACAACTCACCATCAGCAAACGTTCCTGTTCTGCCACAATCCAAGTCCGCGAGGGTGTTCAGACGCCGCTTCTGTCCAAACGCCACTGTCAAGAATTGGCCATCATCTCAGCGAAATTCCCCAAGCCAATTCTACAGGTTAAACACATCTACAGGTGTAAGGAGCTACCCTTCACAGCCACCACGTCACCTGCAGAAGCCAAGGAGTTCTTTCTTCGAGAGTTCAAGGACGTGTGGGTCTCCAAGGAGGATCTCCAGACAGCTCCACTCAAGCCTATGAAGGGTCCCCCAATGCGGATCCACCTCAAGGACGATGCCGTGCCTTTTGCCATCTACACCCCGCGGCAGATCCCCTTTGCTTTCAGGGACAAAGTTAAGCAGGAGCTGGACTCGCTAGTGGCACAAGGTATCATCAAACCGGCCGGCGATGAACCTTCAGAGTGGTGCCACCCCCTCGTCGTCGTCGCCAAGCCCAACGCCGAAGTTCGCCTCACCGTAGACCTCACCAAGCTCAACTGCCAAGTTTCCCGACCAGCCCACCCCTCACCGACGCCTTTCGAAGCGATCCGCAGTGTGGCCCCGGAGGCGAAATTCTTCACGACGGCAGACGCCCTGAGTGGATATTGGCAAATGAAACTTGCGGAGGAGGACCAGCATCTCACAACTTTCATCACTCCTTATGGCCGTTTCCAACACTGTAGAGGTCCAATGGGTTTCGCTGCGACAGGTGACGCTTTCTGCCTTCGCGGTGATAGGGCCCTCCAAGGGGTGCAAAATTGTGCCAAGGTTGTCGACGACGTGCTGCTCTACGACGAGGACTTCAACACACATCTTCAGCGTATCCATGAAGTGCTCATACGGTGCCGCGACAGTGGGATCACACTCAACAAGGACAAGTTCGTGGTCGCCGCACCCAGTGTGAACTTCTGTGGGTACACGCTCTCAGGTGAGGGCATCTCGGCTGACCCTGGCAAAGTCGGAGCGATCAAGGACTTCCCGACACCAGCCAACATCACCGACCTTCTCTCCTTCATGGGTTTGGTGAACCAGCTGGCGGAGTTCACCCCCGACATCGCCAGTGCCGCTCAGCCCCTGCGCCCCCTGATGAGCCCGAAGAGGTCGTTTATGTGGACCGCTGACCATGAAGAGGCTTTCCGCCGGGTCAAGGCTGCCCTTCTCAGTCCACCCGTCCTGGCCCCATTCGACCCTTCCCTACCAGTGTTTCTACAAACTGATGCGTCCCGCCTCAACGGTATTGGATACGACCTCCTACAGGATCATGGCAACAACCGTCTCCGCTTAGTTCAGTGTGGCTTGAGGTTCCTAAGCGACCCCGAGTCCCGCTACGCCACCATTGAGTTGGAGATGCTAGCCGTGGTCTGGGCCATGTCCAAGTGCAAGTTCTACCTCATCGGACTGCAACACTTCACCCTCATGACGGACCATCGCCCCCTTATCCCCATCTTTAACAACTACACCCTTGATGCGGTTGAAAATCACCGCCTCCAACGTCTGAAGGAGAAAGTCGCACCTTACCTCTTCACAGCCGTCTGGCGCGCTGGCAGGTTGCTCTGCATCCCTGATGCGTTGTCACGGGCCCCTGTCAGCCACCCGATGCCAGAGGATGAGTTAGCATGTGCCGATGCCACGGTTCACCTCAGGTCCCTCGTGACTGTCAACGCCGCCGCCACCGACGTCAACTCTCCTTCACAGGACGCAGACAGGATTCTCCAGGAACTCCGAGACGCAGCCAGAGCGGATACTGTGTACATCCCCTACTCTCCTTTTTTTGACAGAGACTCAAGTAACATCCACATCTGACACATCTAGATTTAATTTTCCAGGTTATCAACTGCTCCAAAATTTCAGACCTAAAGGTGGTGTATGTTGCTTCGCAAAATCTGAAATTGCCCTGGAGGAGGTTACTAGTTTCAATTGTCCCTATTTTGATTATTCTATATACAAATTAATTTCTGCTGGTAAATTTAAATACATATGTTGCATCTACCGTTCCCCAAATACTCCTCCAGAGCAAAGTCTTTTTGATTCTCTGTCCTCACAACTCAGTGTCCTCAACTTAAATGCTTCTTCTGAAATCACTGTGTTGGGTGATTTTAACACCTTACGAGCGGCCTATGCGGTTTATTTATATGTACCGCACAGCGGGGTGTTTTTAGCCAAAATAGGGCTGTTTACGTGATCATTTTCATGCCTAAATAAGACCCAGAACGTAAAACAAGTACCTATCCCTGAAAGGGCATAAACAGAGCTTTCGAATGACACCATAACGATCCTTGTATGATGGATAGTTTTCTTGCAATAACCGTGCAACGCGAGTGCAAAAAGCAGGTAATTCGGTACTTTCAGTACATAATTGAGTATGTAGCGAGTGAGAGAGGGAGGAGGGAGCTGAGATTTGTGTCAGTAGGTTCGCCGCGGTGGTTTGGAGCAGTCATACGCTCGCTAGTCTCCTGCCACCACTTGTCTCTCTCTCTCAGCCACATTACGTGCTGAAATTGCCACTCGACCTATGTCGAGCGCCGCCACATAGTCCAGCTTTTTTTAACTCGACTTATGTTGCTCGCCGCTAATTAAGGGTTAATGTCCATAATGTTGAATGGCTCACTCATTCAGCCAGGACTGATGATGCTGGTCTTGAATGTGAGCTATTTGCAGACTCATTTAATCTCATTCAACTAGTCAACCAACCCACCCGTGTACCAGATAATCCTAATCATAATTCCCACCTACTGGACTTATTTTTAACAACCAATTCAGAAAATTATGATGTTACAGTGAGGTCCCCACTTGGATCTTCTGATCACTGTCTGATACAGGCCACCTGTCTATCACCTACCACACCTTCCCACTCTGAACCTGTTTTGGTGACTAAATGGCATTACGATAGGGCAGACTGGGAGGGTCTTCAAGGTTTCTTTATTGATATTCCCTGGACCTCTTTCTTTTCTAATGATGCACACTCCACCTTGAGCCACATACAAGATTTTGTAAAAATTGGAATGGAAACTTTTATTCCTCATCAAAAGTACAGTAAAAGATCTAATTCACCTAAATGGTTTGACCATAATTGTGCTAGAGTAACTGAACAAAAAGCAATAGCCTACAATGCATACACAAGATCAAAAACACATGAAGCCTTTAATTACTTTAGAAACATCAGAAATCATGCCAAAACTGTATTAAACCTAACTAAATCAAACTTTCTCCATAAGCAGGCAAATAAACTTCTAAATAATCCAAATGATAACAAAATATTTTGGTCTACTCTTAACTCATTCAAATCCAACTTCACTACTGCTTCATCCATTCCACCATTAAAATCTCCGACTGGCAATCTTGTAAGTGACCCACGAGGTAAAGCTAACCTTCTTGCAGATATTTTCTCCACCAACTCAACCTTAGATGAAATAAATCAAGATGTCCCTGTACTTAATTTTAATTCACCTGAAATTCCCTCACTTAAGATCCACACCAGACATGTCAAAACTATTTTGCAGAATCTCTCAGTAGATAAGGCTCCTGGTCCAGATGAAATTCCTCCAATAGTACTTAAGAATTGCTCCTTGGTGCTCGCTCCTGTATTGGCAAAAATTTTCCGTCTGTGTACTCATACCTCATGCTTCCCAGTACCCTGGAAAGAAGCAAACATCCATCCAGTTCCTAAAAAAGGTGCCTCTTCAGATCCATCAAACTACAGACCAATAGCTATAACTTCCACTCTTGGCAAAGTTTTTGAAATTATATTAAATAATCACATAATTAAGCATCTGGAGAATAATAAATTAATCAGTGATAGGCAATATGGTTTTAGACGATGTCGATCAACTGCAGACATTCTTTGCCTTCTTACGCATCAAATCAACCAAGCTACAGACCAACATGGTGAAACACATACAATAGCACTGGATATATCAAAGGCATTTGATAGAGTCTGGCATCAATCCTTATTGTCGAAGATGTCACACTACGGCCTTGCATCATTAGTTCCACTAATTTCTTCTTATCTTCATAACAGAAAAATACGTGTAATGGTAGATGGCCTTTATTCTCAATTTCACTCAATAAATGCTGGTGTTCCCCAGGGATCAGTTTTGGCCCCAACTCTGTTCCTCATTCATATCAATGATCTCATATCTACCACTCATAATCCAATACATTCCTACGCAGATGACTCAACACTCCACAGTTCCTTCACATTTACCAATTCTTTCACCCAACCCGATCTTATAAATTCAAAAATAAACACTGAAATTTCTCTGAACCAGGACCTTTCTAGAATTAATGAATGGGGACAAGAGAATCTAGTTTCCTTTAATGCACAGAAAACCAAGTACATTCAATTTTCTAACCGACAGAATCTCACTGACTCCCATATATTTTTTAATGATGTAAATATTCCCACTTCCCCTAGTATTGACATTCTCGGTGTAACATTAACTACTAACTTGAGCTGGACACATTATGTTAGAAGCATTGCTAAGAATGCCTCTAAAAAACTGGGACTCCTGTACAGAGTTCGAGAATTCTTCACTGACGAGCAGTTGGCCGTAATATATAAAAGTCATGTGCGCTCTCAGATGGATTACTGTTCACCTCTGTGGGGTGGAAGTGGAGTGGTTGCATTGAGGCAGTTGGACAAAATTCAAAATAAAGCTATTAGATTAATCAATAACCCTGCAATCACACAGGACCTTCCTACATTAGCCATACGAAGAAACGTTGCATCCCTTGCATTATTCTACAGATATTTTCACAGCAATTGTTCCGAGGAACTTGCTTCAATTGTGCCGCCTCTCCACATCTTTCCCCGTAGAACTAGGGCAGCTGAGAGCGCCCATGAATTTACACTTTCTCCTCCACAATGCAGAACTTCTGCTTATCAGAATTCATTTATCCCCAGAGCTACTACTCTTTGGAATTCACTTCCCTCGAATTGCTTTCCACAAACTTACAATCAACAAATGTTTAAATCCAGTTGTTACAAACATTTTATGAATGGAGGATGCCTTTAGGCACATGGACCTTTTTGTTTTATCTGTGTTTTTCCTTCCTCCGTTCATTGTCTCTTAAAAAAAAAAAAAAAAAAAAAAACATCCACCTGCGTGAGTGCATTACTTCGGGTTTCCCCACCAACCGCTACGACCTGCACAACTCTCTACTCCCATTCTGGAAACTCCGAGACTACCTGTCAGCAGATGGTGAACTCGTCCTATACCGAGCAAGGGTTGTGGTTCCTGAAGCCCTCCGCCGCCGCACCTTGGCTCGCCTGCATGATAGTCACAGAGGCGTGGAGGCCACTAAGCGTAGGGCGCGACAGGCTGTCTTTTGGCCTGGCATCAACTCTGACATCGCCAATACAGTTCAAGCTTGTGAGCCGTGTCAGGTCTTACAGCCTAGTCAGCAGCAGGAACCCATGATCAACGACGACAACCCAACTAGGCCTTTCGAATCTGTTTCAGCCGACTTCTTCGCTGTGGCGGGGAAATCCTTCCTCGTCGTAACAGACCGACTCTCAGGCTGGCCAGTTGTCGTACCCTGCAAAGGCGATACTACCGCTTCAAACACCATCAGGATCTTCTGCCGCTACTTCAGGGAAGTTGGTGTACCCCTCCGCCTACGTACAGATGGAGGCCCACAGTTTACTAGCCGTGAATTCCGGGACTTCATGGAGCGTTGGGGAGTCAATCACTTGGTCTCTTCCCCACACTACCCACAATCCAACGGTCATGCCGAGTCTGCCGTCAAGTCCGTAAAACACCTCATACTGAAGACGGCTCCCTCAGGCAACATCGACTGTGAGGACTTTGATCGTGGACTGCTGGAGCTCCGCAACACCCCGAACTTCACAGGCCGCTCCCCGGCACAAATCCTGTATGGCCACCCACTACGGTCTTGTGTCCCTGCTCATCCCCAGTCCTTTGCAGCAGAGTGGCAAGCCAAGGCCGAGGACTGTGACCGCCGTGCAGCCGCCCACACTGCGCTGGTGCAGAGAAACTATGACCAGCACGCACGTCCCCTTCCCAGGTTGAGAGTCGGCACCACAGTGCGGATCCAAGACCCGACTTCTCACCGCTGGGACAAGGTTGGGGTCGTCATGGGCTGCGGCAGGTCCAGGGATTATGAGGTTCGTCTCCCCAGTGGTAAGATATATTGGCGGAACCGTCGCTTCCTCCGCCCAGTGAATTCCCCTGGTGTTGAACCCCTCCCCCATAACCCTGAGATCCCTGTGTCTTGCACGGACCCAGAAAGAGAGTCCTTCACTTCCCCCATGGCTCCACGTAGGTCTGAAAGGCTCCTAGAAAAAGAGTCAGCTCGACAACGTCTTGCGAGCTTGAAGGGGGAGGGAGGTGTTGATATAGGTTAAGTGCACACACAACATATATACAGAGTGTACACATGCCTTAATCATATTGCAACATACACACATGTACTTTCAGGGCAATACTATCATTGTTTCATATCCCATGATAATATACCGTACTCTGTATTATCGGCAGCGTTGCACCAAATATATCCGGCACCGCTGCACATGTTTTCATCAGTAACATCCGGTCGGCACTCAGCATAGCAGTGCCACCCCCAGCTCTGTATATCTTTGGCTAATAAGAACCT
The DNA here is from genome assembly GCA_032716605.1 of Paralithodes platypus. Lineage (NCBI taxonomy): Eukaryota > Metazoa > Arthropoda > Malacostraca > Decapoda > Lithodidae > Paralithodes > Paralithodes platypus. The sequence goes on from CM064566.1 coordinate 25,940,445, forward strand.
ATAAACTTATCTCTGGACTTTTATTCTACATCCTTGTGCAAGAAAGGATTATCAAGGTTGTTGTAGCTATACATGACAACCATACAGTCTAGGTACATACATTCTTTAATTGGCTTGGGATTGGGTTTACGTAGCTGTGTTAATTCCTCCTTATACTTTTCAGTTTGTGTCCTTTTGATCCAGTAGGTAAGTGGGTCTAATTCCTCCATCTTTACCTTCTTGCTCAGGAACTTAAACACAAATTTAGTTATAGTTAATAGTTTGTCCAACTTGGAGAACTTGGTGATGTCAATCACTAATGACTCTGGGATAATTATTGGGTCCATATGAACCTGATCATCATTAACCTTCTGGTATGATTTTTGTTCTGGTCAATATATCTGACGTAGCCAAACCGGACCCTGAAACCACAGAGTTTCGTTAATCAGTTTCTTGACACTTACACCTCGGCTCACCAAGTCAGCCGGATTATCCTTGGACTTAACATGCATGAATTTATAGTTCATTTGTAGTTCCTTTATTTTGTGTACTCTGTTACACACATAAACTATGTGACTATCATCCTTAGCTATCCAGTGCAAACATATCTCACTATCTGTCCATATACAGTATATGTCTCACCTAAAAAGGGAAACATACCATTTAAATCAGTCGCTAACCTAGTCCCAATTCAACAGCAGTCAGCTCCAACTGTGGAAGGGTACGTTGTTTTAATGGCGCTACTCGGGACTTGGACATAATCAAAGTAGATCGGACTTCAGTGACACAATAAGCTACTGCACCATACGCCTTCGATGAGGCATCACAAAATACACGCAATTGAGCACACTCATTATCAAAGGTAGGATCGCATCTTCTAGGAAACTTGACTGATGACACCTTTTCATATTCCACCTGCAATTTGTTCCACTCTTTTGTATACTTTTCAGGTAATGAAGTATCCCAACTCTGTGCTGCTCTCCAGGCTTCCTGAACTAAAATCTTCCCTATAATTGATATGGGACTAAATATGCCCAGTGGGTCGAACATCATAGAAACCTGACTTAAGAGCGTGCGTTTTGTGAGTTTTACATCGGGAGACTTGAGGGGCTTCAGAGACATTTCATCAGTAGTCGTTTTCCACTGCAATCCTAGTACTGGTTGACATTCTGATATTTGGTAGTCAGGATATTCTCCTCTTATCTGGTCCAAAAGAATATGAGAGTTTGAATTCCAACTTTGTAGTGGCATATCGGCCTTATTACATTCTTGCCTTGCCAAATTGTAGATTTCAATCACCTCTCCTCCACTGTCGGCAACACCCTGAATATTATCCATGTAAAACAGTTGACCCATTTCCGGTTTCTCTGTCTTCTGGAAATTATATCTCAAAGTGCTGCACAACAAGAAAGGACTAGAGCAGGAACCAAATAACACTGACCGAAAGCGGTATTCTTTTATCCGCCCACCAGGATGAAAAGGAGCTTCAGGCCAAAGGAACTTTCTGAATTTGCGGTCCTGCTCCTTTAACCCTATACTCAAAAAGGCTTTGGAGATATCCGCCACAAACCCAAATCTCTTTGTCCTGAATTTTAATAGAACATCACCCAGTATTTCAGTCAAATTTGGTCCTACATAGAGACAATCATATAAACTTGCTTCATTCTTCGTTGTTCGAGAACTGCAGTTAAATACCACTCTGATGGGGGTAGTACTGGAGTCCTTACTTACAGCATGATGAGGAAGGTAATGACCCCTCTCTGTGGTTTATTTCACCTGGGTCCTTCTCAATAAAGTAATTTTCCAACTGATCTTGAATTATTTTATGATAAGTTTCCAGTCGTTCAGGATGTTAGCGCAACCTCTCCATAATTTGATTCAGTTGACATCTTGAACTTTGGTAGTTAGTTGGTAATTCAAGGGCATTTATCTTCCATGGAAGTCCTACCCAGTACTGGCCATCCTTATACTCAGCTGTGTCTAGATTGTGGTTATATGTTAAGATGTCTTCAGGGGTGGGAAGATCTGCTTCTATACCCACAGTGTCAAATTCCAAAAGTTTGTGAACAGGTTCTTGTTGTTCCTCCAGAATGTCTTCTAGTTGTAATGGAATTAATTCTGCACCAATTCTAGCCACCACCAGAGATTGTGCAGGAGTCACAATGACTGGATCCATCCGGTTGCCCGATTCACTTGGGCCGCATGTGGGTAGAGATCCCATTATTTTGTAGTCACCTGATGAGGAAATTAACTGTATACCATGTTTCCTAGTCTTTTTTCGCAAGAAGCGTCCACAATAGTCGGAGCTGATGATCAGTTGAATTGGACCTACTATGTCAGACTCTATATTACGGTCTGCTAGTTGTACACCACTCTCTTTTAAGTAGTCAAATGCTTCCTTCAAACCCTTATTTAACCCTTCCAGCCCGGGTGTCCTATTAAAAGGCAACCGCGGCAGAGGGGCAGAAGCCTGGGTATCCGTTTAATAGGCATTAAGCTTGAAAGCATATTCAGCTGGGTCTCAACGCCGTGCGTCCGACGCATGTAAACAAAGCCGATCGTTGCGTCACCCCACCTCCGAAAACAAGAAGGAGACGTCGGATCAATGTTATTGTTGTGACGTAAGACGAAATTAGTGTCTGAAAAGCTCCGATATTGTCAACATCGCGGCAAAATTCGCTCCACGGAAATCGTCATCACAACTGAACCAGTTGACTTAGAGAGCTCTACTCAACGCCAGTCTACAGATTGGAAACCGCACTACGTTTATAGATGCGTGGGAAATTTCTAGCAGTTAAAATAAATAAAAATACGGTAGCCTAGGCCTAGACATTTTTCGGCCAGATCGCCCGGGTAGCCCACACTGTCCTTTGGAGGACCAGCCCAGGTGGGAAGGGTTAACACAGAAGTGTTTATGTCTTCCTCAACCACCGCTGTCACCTTACATTTGTATTTGCCTAATCTAATCAGGGGTGTAACCACATCAAATATTTGCGTTTCCTTATATGACAAGAATTCAGTTATTGCCATGTTCACTCTCCCCACTGTTGGCAATTTCATGGCTCTGACAACATCTCCAGCAATGAAGGTCTTTTGGGCTCCAGTATCAAAGAGTGCTTTGACTCGCATAGCTTTTTCCCTCTGATCAGTTGAACCTCGGCTGTAGGAGTAGCTGCCGGCGTATGCATTGGATTTCCCGTGGTCAGGGCCATATTAACAATTGTAGTTTTGGGATGTACTTCACTGATCTTTGGACACAGCGCTGTATGATGTACACCAATCTTGCACCGAAAACATATATATAATTTGGTAGCGCATTCCTCCGTAGAATGTCTTGAACTCAGGAAAACAAGACAATTACCTAGTTCGATGAGTCGTGGAAGTCTAGCCTTAAGATCTGGGTAAGTCCTACAATACACTGTGGAATGTTGTTCTGAACATAACATACACACCTTTCGGGTTTCTTGTTTTACCACCGGTGTGGGTTTAATCTCTCTGGTTACTTCTTGGGTCACTGGAGAATTGAGACATGATTTTTACTCTCCCAAACACCATGTGTTTTTGATACTGTACTAGTTGGATTATTCTGTTGGACAGAAGTCACATAGGTACCAACCTCTTTTTTATTGAACTGTTTTGCTTTTTCCTTAGTCCGTGTTGTAGATACTTTTGTATATTTAACCTTGTTGTCTCCTTCCTTGGTACCGGTATTCTTCTCAGAAACCTGCATGTGTTTGCACAGCTCTCTTAAGCCCTCTTCTATCTCTAGATATGTGAAGTAGTTCTTCTTATACCTGTGAAACAATTCATCACAGGTTTGCTGAGAGATCTTTTGCTGTACAATATGGTTCAGGAGCCAACAAGCTGAGTCAAGATCTTTCTGGGTACTAAGTGTTGAAGAACTAGCTGCATTTAGTACTTTAATAGCCTACATAATATTAACTCTAGTGTCCATTATGTAGAGTTATCCTCAATGTTACCATGAGAGAGGAAACACTGATTATGGATATTGTGGGTAACGGGTTATTTAATTAATTATTTAGTCCCTAAATTATAATAATAGTTTTGATAATAAGTTTATTGTTATAACATTGATATATTATTCTAGATAATGTTTGTGTGTGTGTGTGTGTGTGTGCTTCAAGTAATCTGCAATGATCTCAAAAAATATAATAATCATTATATTCAAATCATAGTTCTCTGTTTTAAACAGTGTGGTGTAGTAAGCTAGACCTTGGTTAGTTGGAGTATCAGTACCAGGAGATTTATGGATATACATTATGTGTATGCATATGTGTATACAACTATACATGTTATGTATAAATATAAAACACTATGTGATATATTAATTTATATATATGCCTAATTGTTGTATTTAATTAAACCTTCGGCACTACTGATCTAGCTAGTAGTTACCTATCAGTATACTCATCAATATTTATATTTATCAATCTCCATCAGACAGCAAGGGGAGAACGCAACCCCCCCCCCCCATGTCCCACTTCCCCGGTTGTAACATGAGTTGTAGAGACATAGGGTGAGATAATGGCTCTCTCTCTCTCTCTCTGTCTCTCTCTCTCTCTCTCTCTCTCTCTCTCTCTCTCTCTCTCTCTCTCTCTCTCTCTCTCTCTCTCTCTCTCTCTCTCTCTCAGTGAAAGAATACTGGAAAAAGATAAATGAAAATATTACCACAAAATAAAATAGTTGAGGGTCAACTGGTGGAACTAAATTAATCTCCCCAAGGTAACAGAAACTGGGAACACATTAATCTGTATTGACATGATGGGGTCATACAGTTAATAGGTTGTTCATTCATTTATATTTTATTCAAATTAATTGTGTGTATAGTTTTCTAAATCAAAGGGAAAACTTATGCAAAGCCGAAATGTATTTTATTATTTCGTGCATTATTCTTAACCCCTCTTTGGCGGCGCCCGACTTAAGGCGGTCAAGAGAACCAAGGGCTAAAGAGCGGGGCCCGCCTTAAGTCGTATGCGATGTTGAGGACATAATCGGCTCTGAGAGAGAGTCCGAGCAGTGGGAGGAGAGGGGGTTGGCTCTGACCGCTCGGCACGGCTCCCGTACCGTGACTGGCCCCACCTCCACACTCATCCACATCCACTGCTTCCCTAGACAGGGAAATATGTAAGGAAATTACCGTATTTTAGGGATTTTTCCTTTGTATTGCACGATCGTTGCAAGACAACCCGTGGTCGTAGAAGGATGGTTCAGGTGTCATTGGAAAGCTCAATTAACGCCCTTTCACGAATACATAATTTTATTACGCTCTGGCTCTTCTTTATGCATGAAAAAGAGCATGGAATAATGAAGCTCGTTTAGGGTAAATCTGCAGCTTGGCAGGTAGTAGAAGTTATATACTAACCTAGCCGCTCGTTGAGTGTTAAGGGGAGACGAGTCGCTTTTCTAAACCACCTTCTCCCTCATCTTTAGACCCATTAATTTGGCGATTTTATGAAGTTTTGCCCCATTTCTGTCAATTTTAAGACCTTTCCTGTCAATTAGGTCTATTTTTTCCTGGCGAGCGAAAGCGAGCCTGTAATTTAAGAGGAATCGGCCTTCGGCCAGGACATTTTTCTACCGAAAATTGTACAAATTTATCTTGAAAGGGGGTCTAGGGGACTTCATTTTAAGCTTGATGGAGGTCTAGCGAGGAAACTAGAAAAATAATAAATAAATAAACAAATTGACAAAAAATTAAGGATCTCTCCTTAATTTGGCATTTGAAAAAGCCATTTGTTCTAAGTGGATGGGTAATTATTGACATTAGTCTATTAAGCTTGGGCAAAAATATATGGATTTATTTATTACTTTAAGTTTCAACAGATGTCATGTATTACACGGTATATTTGTATTTACATTTTGAACTACATCTAATAACCATCACTTGCATCTCTCTCTCTCTCTCTCTATCTGACTCTTAAGGTTATATTTCATCCAATTTCTCGGTACAGCTTTTTAGCTGGAGGAATCCTTCTACTTTGCTGGTTTATCATTCTACTATAAATTGTCCCTGTCTAGTACTATTAACCCTCTCATGTTCTTGACGCAATTTTGAGCCTATTAGGGATACTTTGAAGCCTTTGTTACCATCAGGGGTATTTAGAAACCTTTGGTTTAGTTATTTCAACCTCTGCAGTTGTCTTTGAGTTAGCTGTGGGCAGAAAACTAATTTTGGAGAGGTAATTATAAGAGAGAGAGAACTCTATTTATTATTGCTAATCTGGCAACCTCTGCGTCATAAAAACGTGAATGGGTTAAGGCAAGACCACCTAGTAAGGACCAAAAGGCCTAGTCTGAGTATCTGTGTATATCTGCGTAACTGTCTCTCCTCCTTGTTTCCCCTTCCCACTGTGCTCAACTGGACCAACAACAATTCTCCTGGATATAGAACAAACACAGGATTTTCTCCTCCCGGGAAAATACAAATTATATTTAATTTAGCAAACCTTTACTGGACTTTATTGTAAATCATATTTGGATAGGGCAGTCGTCAGTCGGTTGGGCCTAACCAGTCGCCCAAGAAAGACGAGTGCCGTAACAAGAGCCCCGCACGCCAAGTTCACGAAAGTTCACCAAGTCCCTGTCAGACACAAGGAATATCACTAACATATATATATTTTTTTTGTCTATATTCCAACTACTCCCTCTCGGTCATAGGCTGAGAGCCTGTACATTCCACCGCTCAACATATATTCATAGTGTTATTTAATCAGGGAACAATGAGGGTATTTTTTTGGCATTTCGGTGGGCTTTGTGGTAATGCACTGATACTAGGTACAGCACAAATTCAATCCCAATAATATCTTTCCATTGACATATCGGGATTTGAACCCGGGTCCATTGGATTACCAATCCAGTGGCATGACCAGTCTCTTCTTGATAAACAATGTTACTACCCTTCAGGAAAACAAAATACATATTCTATCCTTGTTATTTCCCTATTTAACCCGGGAACGGTGAGAACTCTCTTAAGAGGTTTTGGCGGGCAAGGGCGAGGAACGTCTTAAGAGGTAAGACCTAAATAAAAACTTTTAAAAGGCTCCAGTAGCACTTAAAACAAGTGAAATGGTGATTAAGTGAGATAATTCCCCCTCCATACCTTCTATCACTTCTCCACATCTATCAATATCCCCTCCTTCCCCCCCCCCCCCCTTCAATTATCACCTATTTTCCCTGTTATTCCCTTATTCATTGGTATATTTTCGTGTCAACATCTCCAAGCCGGTTCTATGGAGTGGTCATGTGACTAGCGAGTGTGTTGCGTAAGGTAGAGTGTGAGTGAATGAGTCAGTCAGGCTTCATGCCTCGCGAGGGGAGGGTCTGCCTCGCTCTGCTCCACAATTCATGAATGGACCGGCCGACTATAATTCGCGATTTTGACCATCCAAACACTATTCCCACTTGTTTTTATTGTTGTTACATGTTACTATCTTCATATTAAACATAAAATAGGCGCATATGAATAAGTAATAACGATATTTATTGTAAAATGATGAATTTAGGTGGGCATGGGGCCTAATATTGTTGCCTGGCGGTAGGGTGTCCATTACATACAGCTCTCCTTTAAGGGGTTAAAACATCCTTATTAATACGATTGAGCATTCCCTGATATCTGGGATATTAAATAGTAGATTTTTTTTTTTTAAGACACTTCAACACCCGATCGTGCAAACTTTATAACAGTGATTCCCATTTAGTTAATTACTCATAACATATATACATTGATGACAAAATTAGTCAAATGAGTAGAGAAAACATGACTTTGTGACAATAAGTCAAACTGAATTTCGTAAACTCAATTCTTAAAACTTAATTCAAACATATTATTCACCTTTTCCATATGTATAAATCTACCCTATGCACCTTACCTTATATAAAACAGAAGTTTAATTTGATCTAAGAACCCATACCAAGAGATAATTGCATAAATAACTTTTGCACGTGTTAACTAAATATGCATAGCACGCATATCGAGCATGCGGGATTTCAGCAATAACTCAAGTAAACTGTAATTTTATATTTCTCTTCTGAATTGTATATGTTCCATTGTATGTTTATATATATATATATACTGTACCTCATTATTGTGTGTGAACATATATCTATAATTTATATACATATTTTTGTCTATGTGAGTGAGGGAGACACAAGGCAGAACTGCCTGTAGCGAGTGCCTCTCCCATAGTTGAAAGAGTGACAGGGCCAAAATCAAGGGACATTCGAGCAAAAATGCCTGGACACATGTAGTTTGAAGCAATTTAAGTCATAGAAGGAGGGAAAGACTGATTCTGGGAGAGTGTTCCAGAGCTCAGCTGTTAAATGGAAGACTGAGAGTAACGTTTCACTCTTGGGTTGGAGAGTTTCACAGAGTAGGGGTGGGACTGTGTTGCAAGAAGGGTACTACGTACCCTACGTAGAGGAGGTGGTATACACAGAGAGAGCTCTGAGGAGCACTGATTATTGTAGTAGCGATAGAATAACGAGAGAGATGCAACATTGTGACGAAGAGAAAGAGTTTGAAGAGAGTTGGTGAGTGGGCTGGAATTAATGATACGAAAGACTTTCTTTTCTACTTTGTCTAGGAGTGCGGTATGAGAGGATCCTCCTCACTGTTACGTAAGACTGTTAGGAGTAGTCAAATGTATTCATAGGGTTAACTCCAGACAGGAGTATTAGGACGTTTTGAGTTACGATCCTATATTTATGATAAGGGTTAACCTCTTACTCGATGTAGGTAGACTTAAGGTGTCTCCTATGAGCAATAGGTTACTGTAGGTTGTATGATGATTGTAGAAGTTGTAGTGTAGAGGCTGAGTTCTCTGCTTGTAGATTGATTGATTTAATAGATAGGTATAAAAGCTGCCACCACCGATTACCATATACCTATTATATATTGATAGATATAGGTAAAGGGAATAGCATTAAAGATCTCTGATCCAAAACCACTTTGATATATTTAAGTAACAATCTGAAAGATATACAGAAGTACTATAAAGTAATATAAGAGTAAACCCTAACTCAAGAGGGTATCTCTGGGTATATGTTATCACCCTGGATGTTCGATTCTATCTCCTGCTCTCCCTATCTCTCACCTTCTCACCACCTCAAAGCCACACCTATAATTCACCTCCCGGTTACAAGATGGCAACCCGTGGTTAAAAGATGGCGTTGGAGAAGGTACAGTGAGTGTCATCTCAGCTGAATGTGTGTGACAGGATCTGACCAGACAATACATCACAGGGGTGAATGATCTGTCGACCTCTGTAATGTACAGTCCCCCATATAAATCTAGACACTGTAACTAAAACATCTTAAAATTATATGATAGATGGTTATAATGATTTCATAATAAATAGTATAATCTTGAGATGTGATATGCCCCCACTAAGATTCTTGCTTCCCACAGCAAGGTAGCACTTAAAATGATAATGAGAGTTAAGCAAATTACAGTTAAAATGAGTAAGGAATGAATCTAACTAACTCCATCCCTCGCACATTACCTCTCGGCTCTCCTATGGTCCCCTCGTAGCCCCCTGCAACACGATTCATTATTGGCAAATGAACAATGTCTGGGTGACTACAGAATACAAAGGTAGGCCTAATAGCGAGGCAGGCGGAAGTACATGAAGCTACAATGAAAATAAAAGATGAACAGTCACCTACTGTAAGTAAATAAATTGCAAGTTGAAGTTAAAAATCGAAAGTGGAATGGAAATTTTCTAAGTATTCTATTAATAAAATAAACGTTATAGTAAAATTATATAAAAAAAAAAAAAAAATGGAATACAAATTGAGCAAAGCAAACATAGTTGCTAAGACAATGAAAAAAAAAAATACAAAGTAAAATACTATAGGTATTATCTTCACACAAATCCCAATAAGAAACCCAAAAAGAACAAAAACAAAGACACATCATAATTATGGTGTCTGTTGTAGATCGAGTAATAAAGTAAAGAAATATATTGATATAAAATAAGAAGAAAATTTAAAATATACAGCTGCACAAAAAAATAGCCTAGGGAAAAATCACATATACAATGGTAGTAAAATAAAATAAAATAATATTCCTACCCATAGGAAAACCCACCAAATAGCAATAAACACAACTCCACAAACCCGTGATATGTGTCTTAATACTATCTAGTTTATATATAAACAAAAACACAAACCCTCAAAAAAAAAAAAAATCAATGTAAACTCAAGGAAATAGACACATCAATATGTAACACAGTCATCCACATCATGTGGTATGTAATATGAGTACCTTCCTATTCTGAACAAAAAATCATTGCGCAAATAACATCACATAGAATATTCAACTAAAATTGTAATAAATCTTTTCAACCGAGAGCTACCCGTTTTTCAAAATAATGCATTTCCTATGGCCAATCTTAGGAAAATAATGCGAACAATACTCAATACAAGGGCGCACTTTGCCTTTCTATTTTATTGTAGGTATATAGTATAGAGTAATTAATTTTCCCCGTTCGTAGGACTCACCAACAACCAGATTTGTTCTAGCATAATACACATATATCTATCTATCTACAGTATGTCTCTATCTCTCTCTCTCTCTTTCTATATATATATAGATAGATAGATAGATAGATAGATAGATAGATAAATACATTACAATGAGGTAACTAGGCTCCCTCAGGGCTACCTTTTGGAACCATACACATACTTCAGAATTAGAAAACAACTTGCTTAGAATTTGAACAAGGTAAGTGGAACTATGTGAAAGGGCAACCTGGTAACCAGGGTTTTTGTTACTGTATGAAGGCCTTCATTGCAATAGACAGCATTTAAGCAACATAAACTAGGTTGATATTACAGGTTTAACCCTCGTCATTCGGTCCTTAAAATCTTCCCGCCAGTACTGAAATTGGTTGTTTTGGCGAATTCTTGGCTTATACATACACACCAAAAATGTCCAAACCTAGGCTATATATATATATATCCAGCGGCAGTACTCGTTGTTTTCTTGGTATGGATGAAGACTACAGAAGTCTATAGACGAAGTGGTTCATTTTTTTATGGTGAAAATAAATAGCTCAGTTATGGCGGTTGGGGCCTAGAATCTGTGTTTACTCCCGGTTTTGCTCATTTACCGATACTCATATCTCTGCATGCAAATAAATGGCCTAACCTAGTTTATATAAATACCAGAGGCGGTGTTGTCTTGTGATGGGTGAAGACTATAACACTCTACATTGAGCGGTTATTGGTTGAGGTGGAAAAAAAGACCCGCTGTTTTAGGCAAATACTGAGCATCGTTCGAATGCGGCGATGCACTAGCTGCGGGCACGGCTACGGGCTATTTACCTTTGTTCAACAATTGATTATTGATTATGGATTATGTATTATGGATTATGTTATAATATTGATTACTGATCTATTTCACCATTATAACCATTCCTAAATCACTGTCATCAGCTTTCAAGCATCGTTTGGGACTCAGGAATATCAATACAAGCATTTGCTAAGGCTGCTTGTAGGCAGGAGTCACATGACTGTCTGGTTGTGTCTTCTTGTTCTTTATACAGACCACCCGCGAAGATAACATCACTTTTTCTAGTGCGATTTTAAGTGGTTTTAAGCCATATAATAGCCCTTTGGCTTCACAAAGTCTATCCGTGTCCCACGGGAAAGACTGCTATTGGCTTCGGAAAAGGCATCCGGACTCAGAGGGTTGTTGTTGTTGTTGTTGCTGTTCCTCAGGCTGTCTGGCCGAGCAGCCCCAAGGTCCCGAGCAAGGCCAAGGCCATAACTGAGCGCCCCCACAGAACCCTCCCAGCTTACCACTAATATGCCCAGGTGACCGAAGCCACTCAAAGGCGGGGAGCTGAGGAGGGTGCAGAAACACCCGGGAAACAAAAGCCCCACCCAAGGCCCTGTGCCCCTCAGCAATTATAAAGGGAAAGTTGAGGGGCAAAGGAAAAATGTGACGCTTTGGCTCCCAATCTGCCAGGGTTGGCAGTAGGGAGGTCAATCCACGGAAAAGACGCCGTCACTTGAGATCTAGAAAATATATAAGTAAAAGGAACAGACAGAGTAAGCTATGGGTATGGCAGAGAACGCTCAACTCTCATTCTGATAGACCAGCCCATCACTCAGAGGGTTAAAGACCTTAGTACCTGAAATATCCAAATTTAACACTTAATACCTAAATTGGAGAGTACCGTGAAAGCTACAATTAATCACAGAACACTTCATGATAAATTATAGCTTCTTTGACTGTAGAAGGGGATCTTTATAGTTTACTGACACTAAGCATCAACTTAGGCAGGCATAACATGCTAAACATAGCTGTGCAATCGGTCAAGTGTGTGATGTCTTAAAACCTAGTAATTATTGATTAATTATTAATATCCAGAAATTTATAGACTAGACGTTTTATTTACAGATACCGCCTTAGCCTTAACCGCATTTTAATATGCATTAGAAGATTGAGGGAAGGCATTACTATTATATTACTTAAAGAAAAACTATGAAGCCTCTAATCATAATTGTGAATAATGAATACTAGAAATCTTTCCAAAATAATATGGTGATTTTCCGTACTCAAATTCAAGATCATTCGGAAACTCACGAAATAACTACTGCATATGTGTTTCACTACGAATCACAAGTCTTATTTGGTTAATTAGGAAATAGTCTCTCATCAACATTGGATTATATACTGTACTGTATATATATGTTCTATAATAGTTGTTCGCTTATATAATACGGCAGACTGGCCATAATAATTTACTCTCGGTCGGTTTTGGTTCATAAGAATGACATTATATACTTGTTTACAAATACATAAATCGAGAAGAGGATATTCTATTACTTTCAGTTAGAAAAATATATCATATCCTCTAATCATAATCGTGAAAAAAAAAAGTCCATGCGTAATTTTAACTGACAATTTCAAGGACATTTGCAGTGTCAACATAGGTTTTTTTTTTTATAGGAGTGCACTAAATAAGTGAGGAAGTATATGAACGAAGGCGTTGCTGGTTAGGCGGAGGGGCGTCGACTGACTGGGGACAGAGGTGCATGGGGGCGGTTCGTTCGTGGCCACCCCTTCGGGGATCACTGCGTCAGGCAATAGATAGATGGATAGACTAAATAATATTGTTATGCTCTTTCCAATGGTATCATCAAAATGTATTTCCCATGAATATTTGATTGTATATGAATATTTTCATCCCTATCATGCACAGTGTTATCACAAAATAATTAGCCTCACTGTATGCGCGCATATATATTATGAAATATAGTTCCAGTTTTATGGCAATTAATAAGGAAGCTTTGAAAACAAAAAACAAATGTCTACCACTAAAACCTGATTTCACACAAATATTTTCATTTCTATACTAGTGACAGTTAGAGCAGGAATGATATACGATAGCTTACAATATTATTGTGCCTGGGACAATCATTTCTATCCCACTTACACGGTGATGATATTCGGGGGATGGCATCGAAAGCTGTACTAATGTTCAGTGTGGCAAGTAGTGATCTGTGTGGTGGGCTGGCTGAGTTGATGCCGTCAAAAGCTCTTTGTGTAAGGTCTGTAAGAAGAGTGTTTGTGGAGTGCAGTGGCCTCAAGCCATGTTGTGTTGGAGCTATGGGTAGAGTGTGTGTGGTCAGTTGTAGTACAAGGCGTTCTATGACTTTGGAGGGGGTGCAAAGGACTGTGATAGGGCGGTGTGAGGAGGGTAGCGTGGGGTCTTTGTTGGGTTTGGGGGATGTAATGATGACACCATGCTTCCAGATGTCTGGTATTGTGTTGTGTGAATTACTGTAGTTTGATATGTTGGTGAGTTCTTGTATGCCTTGTGGTCCCAGGTGTCTGAGGTGTATATTGCTTATGTTGTCTAGGCCACAGGCGGGTGAGTGCTTGAGATTGTTGATGATGTGCTTTGTCTGGTTGTTGGTGAAGGGTGCATAGTCAGGGTCCGAGGGGAATTGTCTCTTGCGTCGGATGACACGTCGGTTGTCTTTATGGGGTTTTAGGTGGCTGACATGAGAGAAGTGATTAATGAGAGTATTTGCTTTTTGTTTACATGAAGGAGTAGAGTCTGTTGTTGTGATTGCAGCATGTGATTGTGTTGTGTTGCTGTTGGAAAGTGTGATGCTGTTTAGTGATTAGTGGAGTGGTAGTTAATAATTATGATTTTTATTATTTTATTTATGATTTTTTGTATATGTGATTTTTTTTTTTTTGGGGGGGGGGGTTACTCAAAAGCCTTACACAAAATGTGTTCATTATATCTTGAACAGGTTTTGGTATATTATTACATCTAATGATATTGTAAGCAAATTATATCAACGTTATTTGTAAGATAATATTTATTTTTAGTTTACCATAGAAATACCTATTTTGGTGAAATCAAAAGAAAGAAAACGTAATTTTATGGCTAACTAAATAAATTTTTACAAGCTAGTCCTGGGCTGCCAGCCCGGGACTAGCTAAACAATCACTATACAGGCATCTGAAATACAACCATTCACTTATCTATCTATCTATCTATTGCCTGACGCTGTGGTCCCCGAAGGAGTGGCCACAAACTAAACGCCCCCATGCACCTCTGTCCCCAGTGAGTCGATGCCCTTCCTCCCAAACAGAACCGCCTTCACTCATATACTTTTTCACTCCATCCTTCCACCTTTCTCTCGGTTTACCTCTCCCTCTGGTTTGAGTGATTCATTCATAAAACTACGATGTTTCCTACGGATGAAATACCACACACCTCCACACACCACAACATTTTGTTGCAGGACTAAATTGGCCAACTGTACTTCTCAGTGATGGCTGTATAATCTTCTCACACATTGCTTCTTATGGGCGGTGTTTTGTAGATTTAGCTTTGAACACTCGTGGGCCAGCCACACCTTTGGCTTACGTCTGCTTCCTACAGTTGTACAGCAGGAATCCCGTCATTCTCGAGGGGGGATGTGTGCTTGCCTAGGACTGTAGTCTCTCATAATGACGGTTCAACTTGTTCGGGTCGACGTCTACACCAAATGTTGCATAGACAGAGCCTCTCAATATCCTAGGGTTTATCTTTGTCGGTCAGGCTCCGTGTCTCTTCCTCTTTTCTCCACTCTCTTAATGTTGTATATATCTGAGATTGGTCACTAAGCTAATAAAGTCCATCATTAGAGAGGAGAGAATCCTTGATGAATGGCATAAAAGTGTAATAGTAAACATAACTAAGTAAGGGGGATTCGTTAGATAGAGGACATTATAGGAGCCTCGAAATGGTTGATCAAGTCATGAAGGTCTGTGAAAGAGTCTTTGAAGACATGATCAGGGAAAACATTTCTATCGACGATATGCAGTTCGGTTTCATACCAGGAACTGGTACGATTGAGGCTATCTTCATAGTTACTCAGCTGCAGAAAAGATACCTACTTAAAGATAATGATAGAAAGATAGTAAAGATAGAAGCCCCTTCATAAGGTGCCCAGAAATGTTGTGCAATGTACTATGAGAATACTTGTTGTAGGGGCGTGGCTGGTGCATGTGATAATTATGATGAACGAGGACTCGCAAACGGCAGTGGGGGTGAAGGTGTACTGAATGAGAATTTACCTTACGTGTTGGAGTTCACTATGGCTCTGTGTTCAGTCATCTCTTTTTGTTATGGTTCTGGAGATACTATCTGGAGATTTCAGAGCTGGAATTCCCTAGGAACTGCTATACTCAGATGAATTAGTAATTATCACAGATATTATGCGGGATGCTGAGGACATGGAGAGAGGGCATGTCAAGTGAAGGCTTAAGAGTTGATATATATAATCCTAATTAATTAATTTCACTTCCAACACCAAAATCCTCCCAATGCTTTACACATTAAATTGGGGCTTGGAATGGTAGAAAAAAGTGGTGCATACCCATATACAGTATGTTGAAAAGGAGTGGGCACAAACTAAATACAGCGTAGTGTCTGCCACTGCTAGGTACAGTACGGGAAAAGCCACTGCATTAGAATAATGGGAGGAAGAAGTCCAAAGTTGAGACATTTGTATGCATAGTATGCAAAGGTGAGATTGTGTTGTTAACTTTGCCAATGAGTCTCTGGAGATGGTGGACAAGTTTTGCTACTTGGGAGATACCATCTCTGCCGGTGGTGGGGCCGAGATTGCCACTATAGCGGGAATATAAAGCAGTGGGGGAAAGTTTACAAAACTGTTGCCACTACTTACCATGAGAAGACTCCCACTCCCCTTGAAGGGAAAGGTGTACGCTTCATGTGTTAGAAGCGCAATGACATATACTTCAGAATTGTGGACTGTCAAAGTGGATGATAATTATGAACACAATGGAAAGTAATGAGATGCGAATGGTGAGATGGACGTACGGTGCCAAACTGCAAAATACCTGGTGAAGAGCTGAGGAGACGGGTAGGTTCAAGAGTATGCATCCTGGCAGGCTTAGATGGTTTGTACATGTGGAGAAGATGGATGAAGTAAACTGGGTAAAAAGATGCTAGTCCATGAACGTGGAGGGAGCTGCACCAGGGGGCAGACCAAGAAAGACTTGGGATCAATGATCTTGAATTGGAAAGCCTGACAAGTGAGGCAGTTCTGAACAGGGCTGCCTGGAGCGCCGCCATTAGGATGTGAGAACAGAACCGTACTTTGTGTGGAGCACTTAGTCTTTAAATTTATGTATGGATGCATGGATGTATGAAGAGTAAGGGATAGTCGTGTGAAAGATTGAGATTGGTAGATAGATGGAGCAATTCGATTTTTAAAACATTGAAGGTAACAAGATTTTCTCTGCCCAAATCGGAAATAGATGACAGATCAGAACATAGGTGTACTATGGCCACATCATGTGAGTCTTGGACAGATTTTATGGTGGGTTCATGTGGAAAACTAGTTGAATAGTGAAAGGAAGAGTCATCGGCGTTGGAGTGGATAGAACTGCAGGTACTGTACATTTGAGAAGATCAGAATACTAGAGAGAGAATTAGAAACAGGACAGAACCCGGAGGAACACTGGAATTGATAAGTTGAGGAAGTGACCGACGGTCGTCCACAACCGCAGCTATGAAACATCCAGAAAATAAATTAAAGTAAGAACCCAAATAGAGGAATAGAAACCCAAGGAGGGTTACTGAGAAATTATGGATTTGTGCCAGACTCCATCGAAGGTTTCGATATGTCTAGCACTATAGAAAAGGTCTCACCTAAGCACCGAAAGGAATATGACCAAGAGTTAGTAAGACAAGAAAGAAGGTCACCATTAGAGTAGCCTTCAAGGAAACCATAATGGTAATCTGAATGTAGACTATGAGACAACAAATGTTCTAGAAATTATGAATTAAGAATAGTTTCATTAACGTTAGAGATATATAAAATGAGAGCAATTGGACGATAATGGGAGGGTTGAGAGGGGTTACCCTTCTTTTGGACAGATTGAATGAGAGCAAACTTCCAGCAAGAAGAAATGTTAGAGGAAAAACAGACACGAAAGAGTTTGCCTAGACAGAGAGTTAGAACGAAAGAACACGTTTTGAGTGCAAGAGGAAGAACACCATTTGGTCGGTGTGCCCAGAGAGGGCAAACAGTACATCCTTAGAAGTTATTAGGATATTTGTCATAAGTAAGAGAGAATGGGGGTGAGGAAGGAGGACTTTGTTGAGTCTTGCTGAGACATTGTTAGCGCTATACCAACATCGGCCACTGTGATGACATGATCAGGCTGTGTTGTGGCAAGTCTCTATTGTACTGTACTACAGTAAAGAGACCTAAACCACGCTTTCTGTGGATGAAGCGGTCTTTAAACTTGCATGTATGTATAATAATGCCTGGGACTGCATGTTACATAAGTTATTTTTCAGATGGGGCTTAACGAGTTAAACACAAGCATAGTATCCACTTAGATATGGATTTGAGGGATCAACCTCTTTTCTCTTCATTGTCTATATGTTCAGTATAATAATAAACATTTCTCTTCATTGTCTATATGTTCAGTATAATAATAAACATTTCTCTTCATTGTCTATATGTTCAGTATAATAATAAACATTTCTCTTCATTGTCTATATGTTCAGTATAATAATAAACATTTCTCTTCATTGTCTATATGTTCAGTATAATAATAAACATTTCTCTTCATTGTCTATATGTTCAGTATAATAATAAACATTTATCTTCATTGTCTATATGTTCAGTATAATAATAAACATTTCTCTTCATTGTCTATATGTTCAGTATAATAATAAACATTTCTCTTCATTGTCTATATGTTCAGTATAATAATAAACATTTCGGGAAAAAAGCCATATAATGAAACAGACTTACAAAACAGAATTCAGATTTTAATAATTCATGTTGTACATTCTATATTAGTTTTATGTATAATTATTGTTTATTCGGTCTATTGTTTTCATAATAGGCATACATTCAGATCATTAACCATTGCCATGAAAATGGTTGATGACTTGTCACCATTTGTATTACAAAATTAGTAAATCAATACAATTATTACTTAATGCAATAATTAACAAGTAAATATAACTCAAATGTGTCTCTAGGAATGTGTGTATATAATAATACTGTTGTACTATTCCAATAAATAACTGAGTACACACATACAAACGAATGACATATACTTATAATCTAAGAATTGTTTGAGATTTATAGGCAGATAAAAAGATATTCATCGTTCAACTAAAACGATGAGCAGTGTTTCCCTTCTACTAGCTCGAAATTGTTTGTGCCATTCAAAATCATCAAAAGGGTTCCAGTTCGCTGCCAATATATGTGTCTAATATGATACAAATATATTCATCGTTCAACTAAAACGATGAGGTGTGTTTCCCTTCAACGAGCTCGAAATGATTATGCTATTCAAAATCGTCAGAAGGTTTCCAGTTCGCTGCCAACATCAGTGTCTAATAATTATGTTAAACAGATATTCAACATTCAACTAAAACAATGAGCAGTGTTTTCTTTCTACTAGCTCGAAATGTGCTGTGGCATTCAAAATCATCAGAAGGTTTCTAGTTCACTGTCAACATAAGTGTCTAATCTGATAAAAAGATATTCATCGTTCAACAAAAACGATGAATAGCTCAACACATTTCGAGGTATCTGAAGGGAAACACTAGCTGCCAGTGTTTTCCTTCTTCGAGCTCGAAATGTGTTGTGTTATTCAAAATCATCAGAAGGTTTCTAGTTCGTTGGCAACATGTGTGTCTAATTTACGAGCCCTAGAGACCATTTGCCAGGCTCTTGTATAAAGCCACTCACACGTTGGGTTAACTATCCCTCCACCAACCTCCTTGGGGGTCATCGGTCCTGTTGGGGGTACAAGCTACGTTAGAAGGTGTTGTTACACTATATTTCAGGATAGATACAGTCACTAACACTGCCTTCAATTTTTCCAAGATATATTGGAGTAAATAATATTAATAACATACCTAGTATATGCAGCTTGTGGATTATTTATATGTAGTTCGAGGAGTTATTAAGTGTATAGTTACCGACAATTATTTATGTTCACTTTAACCACTATTATCAATTTCCAAATAGGTTTACTTTATTCCAAAACAACATTTAAAACAACTAACAATTATTATGGAAATATTATTTTGATAATAAATAACTTATATTGTTTTATGTAGCTCTGACGCAGTTTTAAAACCCTGTTAGCTTACAAGTATCAGAGATGGTATATTGAAATGGCCTTGTGTGAAGCTGCTTACACATGACAATAACCAAACATAATGATTATATCTTCTTGACTGCACGCTCTAATTAACACAAACTTTAACTCACAGAATAATTTTCTTAGAAAATGTCTGTTATCAAAATTAGTGATTATTTTGTTGTTTAATGTTTCCAGATATTTGGTGACTAGTTTTCTATGAACATATGCTTACATTTATCAAGCAAACTAGTTTACCTGTGCCAAAAAGAACAAAACATTAATATGCAAATGGCAGTATTACAGATGTGGTGGTGGTGGTGAGAGTATGACAAGTGTGGTGGTGGTGGTGGTAGCAGCATGACAGGTGTGGTGGTGGTGGTGGTGGCAGTATGACAGGTGTGGTGGTGATGGTGGCAGTATGACAGGTGTGGTGGTGGTGGGGTTGGCAGTATGACAGGTGTGGTGGTGATGGAGGCAGTATGACAGGTGTGGTGGTGGTGGTGGTGGTAGTATGACAGGTGTGGTGGTGGTGGTATGACAGGTGTGGTGTTGGTAGTGGTAGTATGACAGGAGTGGTGGTGGTAGTATGACAGGTGTGGTGGTGGTAGTATGACAGGTGTGTTGGTGGTGGTGGCAGTTAGACAGGTGTGGTGGTGGTAGCAGTATGACAGGTGTAGTGGTGGTGGTGGTGGCAGTATGACAGGTGAGGTGGTGGTGGTTGGGTGTAGTATGACAGGTGGTGGTGGTGGCAGTATGACAGGTGTGGTGTTGGTGGTGGCAGTTAGACAGGTGTGGTGGTGGTGGTGGTGGTGGTGGTGGCAGTATGACAAGTGTGGTGGTGGTGGTAGTGACAGGTGTGGTGGTGGTGGTGGTGGTAGTGACAGGTGTGGTGGTGGTGGTGGTGGTAGTGACAGGTGTGGTGGTGGTGGTAGTGACAGGTGTGGTGGTGGTGGGAGTATGTCAGGTGTGGTGGTGGTGGTCGTGGTGGGAGTATGAGAGATGTGGTGGTGGTGGGAGTATGATAGATGTGGTGGTGGTGGTGGTGGAAGTATGAGATATGTGGTGGTGGTGGTTGACGTATGAGAGATGTGGTGGTGGTGGCAGTATGAGAGATGTCGTGGTAGTGGTGGCAGTATGAGAAATGTGGTTGTGGTGATGGTGGTGTGGGTAGGGTATGTTTTTTTTTCTTGATATTAATACGAGGACATTTGATCACATTTATAATAATTTCCTCTCCCTTTGCCGGGATTGGACACTGTGATCTCTCTTCCACTTGGCATGCCCCTATCACTGTTATTATACTGTATTTATGCCACTCTCCTACCTGTAATGAATGAGATGATTGTTGCCATGGTTCCAGTCAGAAGTATGGCCATCACGCCCGTGTAGCAGTAAGACAGATCATATATGCTCCAGTTGTGGTCCTCTCTGTATTGAAAATTGGTCATACTTTAATGAGAACCAATAGATTATGTATATGACTTCTAAGGTTACACATGTATATTTGTCCAATTAACTCACATGTTTAGAGATGATTAACAAAACAATACTAATTGTGCAGTAGAATTAATTTTCAATTTCTTATGATTTCAAAATAACAGAATCCAGAAGCTTCAGTTGTGTATTATTGTATACCAATGTTAATACCTTTAACAAAATGAGATAATACAATGGAGGTTTGGCTAATTGAATAATAAAATTGGAATTGGTACTAGGAACAGAGAAGTTTCATATCAATAGATTCATTGCATAGAATTTCAAAGGAAAAGGAAAAGTAATAGAACATAGGAGCAATACAATAAGTATCTTAATTCTCCAGGATAACATAATATCAATTAAAATCGATCAAGTATTCAAGAAACAATGCACACCATTGACTCACTTTAATATTTTAAATAGGTCAACATGAATGGTAAAACTAATTAGCATCAACTGCAGATTTAAAATAATTACATTGCAACGAAATGCAATACAAATCATTCATAGGCATGTGAAAACTAATATAGAATAATATGAAAAAGAAGCTCCAAAACTATTCAGTGCAGACAAAGGACTGGGGTTCTCGAGTGAGGCAACCCCCAGAGTATACAGTATATTCCTAGTTTAGTTTCATGGGCTCTCTTCTGTGAGGTTTATCGCATCCGCTACCAGACACTTCTGTGAGTCCTATTGTGCTCCTTGGGTTAATATAATATTCATGGACTCCCTGATGCAAAATGTGTATAGAGAGGAAAACAATATTGAGAGTTGATCAGGCATGTATATAGTCCAAAACATGCAATCAGTAAATGTGTTATCAATATTGAATTTTTTTGGGATGTAGCATCATAATAACATTTGGTGGCCAAGGCCCTTCCTCGCGCCATTTGGTATACAAAATTAGGATTAAGTTAGTGACAAATAAAGGGGTTGTAATTATGTCTAATTCCCCAACAGGCAGCTTTAACCAGTGAATGGCTTGCCACTTGTGCAAGACCTGTCAGTTATTGAGGAAGTTAGGACAGCTGTGGCTAGGCCGATAGGTAGGAAGGCACCTGATGTGCTGAAAGCTAAAGGCGTAAAGCATTCCTAACTGCCATTTGACCAAGAAGAGAATCAATAGGACTTCAATAATCATTCTGGTTTATCCTCATATTTTGCTGATGTGAGTTCGAAATCGTCTAAGACATGGGGCTGTGCAATTTGGTTTCATGCCTAAGAAGTCAACAATTAGTCACATTCTAGTTCTCCGGGCTGGTGTGGAATGCTACCATGCATATCAAGAGGAACTATCTGTAGTTATGTTGATCAATTCAGTGCATCGTGAGACACTACGGAATGTCCTCATCTCTGCAGGTAATTCATGGTAATTATAGATCTAGCGTCTGAAGTATATTATGAAAGAAAAAGTGCTGTCAAATGTCATTTTTGTCCTATGTGTATGAAGGAGACCACTGTGACGAGTGTCTCCCCAAAGCCTAAAGAGTGACAGAGAGCCAAATTTAAGGGACATTGTGGTCAAAATGCCTGGACACATGAAGCTTAAAGGAGTCTAAGTCATCAGATGAGGAAAAGATTGATTGATGAAGAGCATTCCAGAGTTCACTTGTTGAGTAGAAGAAAGACAGAAAATTTGCTGATTCATATCATGGGCTGACAGCGACTTGTCCCCTTCTTATCTTCCTACATAACTTGTGCCTAATCTAAAAATAATAATTGTGCACTCACTCTGAAAAGACAGTAGAATTTGCAGCGTGAAGATCAGATAACAGATCATGTGTTGCATTGTTGCTGGTTGTGAAGTTATAGTGGGTATCAGGGAGGCAACCGTCTGTAGAGAGTGGCAACATGGCAGGAGAACCGCCTCCTCTCATGAATTTTCCCACCGTCAGCCAGCACGACAGGGAGAAGGAGGTCAGGAACCCAATTATTGCTCCCTGGAATAACATGATTGAGGATATGAATAATGTTAAACCTTTTAGTATACACTGATACACTTCTGCATTGTATTCTACTTATAAACTTATTTTATAAAAAAAATAAAAGATCTGGGTGATTCATAGAAAGAGGCTGTAGGCACCAGCCGAACAGGACGATACACCCAAAGAGTGCTAGAGGTGGCTGATAAAGACAGCTGGAACTCCTGCTTCACCAACTGACCTCCCTTGATGATCTTTTCCGTGCCTCACTAATATTGAGGGCAAACCCAGCCAGTCCTCCAAAACACCTCTTCCTATCAATACATTACACCACAAACACATTTCATACTACACTATCTGCAAAATTTCCAATGAAAAATTATGACATTATATCGCCGAGCCTCGGAGACTCCGGGGATGGGGGACCCAAAATGTCCTAATTGGTTTGACCCCTGGTTTAAACTCCTCGAAGTGCCCTGGACCACTACCTAGTAGGCTACTATAGCTATCAATTTCTGCAACATTTGTAGCCTTTCCTCTAACTTCCTCTCTATAGAACACCATCTCTTTTCTAACAAACCTGACCTACTTTTCCTCACCAAAGCCCAGTTGTCTAAAGCAACAGACAGGAAACCCTTCCCTATATCCTCCTATTATCGCTATCCTCGATTCAAAGCCAAAGGTGGATGTTGTGTACACATATGCAACAATTGTACTTGCTTTCGTGTTCCCAACCTTGACTCTTCTGAATTCTCAACTGTCTGGTGTAAACTATCTTGTCACTCTCTCACTAAATATACAGTATATCTGTGCTGTTTATCTCTCCCCTAATTCTACTAACTATCCAAAATTCTATGACTATCTTACTTCTAAATTGGAGCACATTCTATCCATCTCTCCCTTTTCTGATATCTACATCTCGGGGGGGGGGGGGGGGGCGGGTTCAATGTTCACTACCACCAATGGCTCTCCTCTCATTTCGCTGACTAACCTGGTGAATAAGCCTTAATAATTTCTGTCTTAAATGACCAAAAACAGTTAGTTCACCACCTATCTATATCCCGGACCGCCTTGGAGATCGGCCCAAGATCCTTGACTTATTTCTAACCTCTAATCTTTCTGCTTATACTGTAAATTAATATTCCCCCTCCGATCATAGCCTTATCTCTGTTACCTGTCCTATCTCTCCAGTATAGCCTTCTGTCCCCCCCCCCCCCCCCCCCCCCCCCCCCCCCCCCCCCCCCCCCTCCAGCCGGCAGCGCTTGTGGCATTTTTGGCTCTGCCAACTGGGAGACTCTTTGGCAGTACTTCTTTGATTTTCCATGGAATTATTTTTGCTTCAGTGGCCGGCAACCCACATAGAGTGCCGAGCGCATTACTGAGGTAATCCTATTGGGCATGGAAGCATGCATCCCATTTTCTTTTTCTCAAACTGACTCACAAAAATCTTTGTTTACTCACGCTTGTTCTACTGCTGTCCGCAATAAGTAGGAAGCATTCATACGGTACCGTCGCCTTCAAACTTAAGAATCTCGTTCTTTATATGTTTCTGCCCAGAATCAAGCTAAGTCTATTCTTTGACTCGCCAAAAATTCTGTCATCAATGACAAATGCTCTGAACCTTTCAACTCTAGCTCTTCCCAAGCTATTTGGCATCTAGCCAAAAACCTCTCCATTTCTCTTTCTCGTCTTCCCCTCCTCATTTCCTCTCTGACAGTATCATCATCACCTCTTCCTCTGACAAAGCTGAACTTTTCACTCAACTTCCGTTAAAAATTCCACCTTGGATGATTCTGGTGCTGTTTCCACCCTCTCCACCCTCTTTCTCTTAGATATGCCTAATATCATAATCTCTTCTAAAGATTTTACTCTGTTTTCTCTGGGCTTATTACTAAGAAGGTTTGCGGACCGTATGGTGTTCCTCCCTTTGTACTCAAAAACTGTTCTTCTGTGCCGACACCCTGCCGCAAACTCTGTTGTCTCTGTATTTCCTTCTGAAGTTTGCTCTCATTCAACCTGTGCCGAAGAAGGGTGACCTCTCTCAACCCTCCAACTATCTTCCAATTGCTCTCATCTCTTGCATCTCTAAAGCTTTTAAAGATATTCCTCAAATTCAAAATGTTTTAAGCATTTTTCTTCAAATAATCAACTTTCAGATCGCTATCATGGTTTCCTTAAGGGCGGCTCTACTGGTGATCTTCTTTCATACATTACTAATTCATGGTCATCTTCTTTTTTGTGACTTCAGTGAGACCTTGTCTATTGCGCTAGCTAAGCATATCGAAAGCCTTTGATAGAGTCTGGCACAAATCTCTAGTTTCCAAACTACCCTCCTTCAGTTTCTATCCCTCCATCTGTGCCCTTATCTCTATTTTCCTTTCTGGCCATTCCATATAATTATACAGTTGTAGACAGCCATCTCTCATTTCCTCAACCTATCAATGCCGGTGTTCTTAAGGGTTCTGTCCTGTCTCCAGTTCTCTTTCTAATATTCAATAATTATCTTCTCAACTGTACCTCTAGTTCTATCGTCTCATGTGCTAATGACTCTACCTTATGCTATTCAACTAGTTTTCCACAATGACTCAGCGTGCAATCACTCCAAAACTCACGTGATGAGGCCATGGCACGCCTATCGCCTATCGTCTGATGTATCAATTATCTCTGATTGGGGCAGAACAAATCTTGTTACTTTCAATGCTTCCAAAACCCAATTTCTCCTTCTATCTACTTGTCACCATCGTCCACACGAATTTCCCTCATTCTTCAAAAATACACAGATCAAACCTTCATCTTCTCTCCATGTTCTTAGTGTTTATTTTTCTAATGACCTTTATTTTAAAGATCATAATATCACTCTTACTAAAACAGCTTCCCAGAAGCTAGGTGTGCTCAATTGTCTCTGTGGTTCCTTCACTTCCGCACATTTTCTTGCTCTGCATAGGGGTACAGTTCACCCATGTTTCGAGTATTTTTCACAGGTGTGGGGAGGGAACCTCCCACACCACACTTCTCTATAGGATAAAGTCAAAAGCATTATATACATTTTATCAACTCGCTCTTACAATGTTGCATTCCTCTCACTCTTCTACCTCTATTTCAATATTCAGTGGTCTTCAGAACTTTCTCAGTGTATACCTCCTCCCTGATGGAGAGTAAGTGGCACCCACCTTTCAACACATTCCCACACCTATGTTATTCAACTCTTTAACCCAAGATTGAACCAATTATTTTCAGTCATACTTCTACTCAACAATTAAGCTTTGGAGCTCTCTCCTTCAATCTGTCTTTCCCTCATCCTATGACTTAAAGTGTTTCAAGCTCCGTGTATTCAGACATTTTAACTTTAACAGTCCTTGAATTTGGCTCTGTGTCACTCTTTCAAATTCTGGGGGAGACACGTGTTACAGGTAGCATTGCCCTTGTCGTATTCACTCATACTCACATAAAACAAAATATATAAATATATATATAAATAAAAAAAAAAACATATATATTTATATTCTGACATACGGAGCCCTGTATGTGTTAATTTAAGAGTTAGAGTTAAGAGTTGAAGGAGTGCCGAATTACCCGGGCGGCGAAGCAGACCAGCGAGCATGGGAACAAGCTCACCCGCATACCAGCAAACAAGCCTTCACACCGGCGTGCGTCATATGGGGGGGGGGGGAAATTTGATGGGTGATTGACGTCATTACACAACCTGGCCCCTCCTTTCGGACCCTACAAACTACTTCGATGACCCGACGCTATGACGATCATCGATGCCATTGGACCACGCATCTGCTACGCAACTAGAGGAGCTGTGATTGGGGTGCACACCATCCCCGCCTCCTGATTCGTTCCTACAACATCATTGCATAGTATATAAGACCCGAGTAGTGGGCATTCAAATGAGCCACATTTGGAGTTGGGAAGGTGAACATGCAGCTGGAGGAAGACCGGGGTGAAGTATTATAATGGGATTGTGACTGTCAGTCAGATTATATAAGTGTGTGTTAAGTGTGTTCGGTGTAAACACTTATGTTGGTTTGTGAGATATGTGATTGGGAATTAACGTTAACGCTACTATTATGTACTTAACTATTTTAGTTGACTGACTTGTGGACTAAAGCAACTCATTAAGTAATTGGGTTATGATAAAAGTAATACTATTGTTTTATATTAATACTTACGAGTTCTTTCATTTTCTTTTAATTAAGCTTACATTGAATTAAGAACAAGAACGGTGATACTATTGTCTCATATTAGTAATATCGCCTTAGACTAACAGGGCTGTGTTAATGTTACTTCTAGTGATTTCCTAAGCTGAAGAAAATTCTTTTAGCTTCAAAATATTATTTTTGCTTTTCATATTATTTGAGTGAGACCTGAATCGAATCTATGAAGCGATCCTGTAACTTAATTTACTCGTAATCAAACCTCAATGTTACGTGGTTAAGAAAATACATTTATCTAATTATTAAATATATATCTAACTTTTTATGTGACTTTGATATTAATCCTGATAATAATAATATAATACTATTAACGTAAGACAAGAACCAAGAATAATAACTACATTAAATATAAATAAAAGGACATGATATAAGAAAACTATATAATAATTTCAAAAAGGGTAAGAGACAGAAATATTCTTACCTTAATATTTATCTTTCAAGACTTGATATATAATTAATAGTCCTTCTTTAGATATAACTTATTCGGTTCATAACCATAGCCTACATAAGCTTCGGTTAAATAAAAATTCTTTATAAATACTACATGACTTTAATTAGTTTCAGTATTTTTTCATAATTAAAGAGTATCAGTCAATAAAGGATACCAAGTCCTAAGATCCAAAAGGAAAGGAAGCAACAACAGGAAATAATTGTATTAGATTTTACTTTCGTTTTGCCTTCAGCTGACTGATACCTTAATATATATCTCTATGCTATCTAGTTTCATCAAGTTAGCCACTTGAAGATCAAAATACGTAACAATATATATACTGTGTGACGTTAACCATTCCGTTAGAACCGCATGGCTTGTCCTACAGTGACTCGCTAGGATCGCAAGGGCAGTGGATGGGGTACAGTTTATGTATTAGAGTGTGCTTTATTTCATATGAAAGCTCATGTCATGGGCAGTCCAGAAAGGCTCTTTGTTTTCACCCATGTCAAGGCTTTATATATTTAATTGTAAAGTATATGTTTTATCATTATCTAGTAATGATGGGATCTGGGAGAGAGAGAGAGAGTAGAACAGAGTGAGAGGGGGGCGCGCAGTGTTTTTGCCCGGCTCGATGACGTCACGGCTGGCTGCCTCGTGGGGGTTGGTTGAGAGAGGTCCTTACCATGCTAGTAGCTCCCTTGCTAGTGGCTAGAGGACTTGTTACCGCTTTTTTCCCACGCAGCTCGACCTAGTCCCGGTATATATACAGGTTCCTCGCCACTTTCTCCCTCAGATCTGGTTTCTAGAACGCATCTATCTTATCCCTTGCTACCTGTCCCCGCTCTGCACCTGAGAATCTTTTCCTCTGCCTACCTCTCTCTTTTTTCATATCTTTCACCACCTTTTATTAATATTATACCCCCTCTGGATAACTCTGCAAAATCAGCTTCATGCTGGCCAGTTGTATTGTGCGTTAAGGTCTGATATAACCCATGTATGTTAGTTGTTAAGATAAGTTGATCACGAAGCATTGGTTGGCATTCATATTGTTTAGTACTGCTTCCTATAAGTATTAGTGTTCTGCTGGATTAGATAATGCTAGACTAGGGGTCTGATATTATAAGGTATTGTTTCCGATGAGTGCTGGCTTTAGTTAAAAGCTGCACGACATACCTGAGAACTGGAGTTGATTGGGTAAATTCTAGTCTGTGTGCCATTGAGAATAGAGCTTGCACGAATGAGGGCTTTTTGCTTATACCATTCTGCACTGTTCTAGTCTCGATTGTTTGTCTTTGAGGTACGCCAGGAGAATGCTTAATACTTCGGTATTAAGGTTTCTCAAGAGAGCTACCCTTCCCTATAACGTAATATTTGACGCACAGACTTGAGATTTGCACTAGGCTATGCGGCATGCCATGCGCACCAGTATCTTGTATCATTGACTCTAGCTAGACTTTGTCAGTCACAGTAGACATTAAGTATATTAACCTAATTACTCTTTTTATGCATACCCATTTATGATTACACAAGCATTTCGCAGCCTAGTTTGATGTATTGAGACACAAACGACTTAGGCTCTTTTTGTTGATAGGAATACTGCATTGATGTGGCGATTATTATTGTTGTAGCGTTTAGGATATTCTTGGCCCCGACTGCATTATATATCCTGCCTTTTTGTGTGCATAGCCTGCACGAGCATTGTTCCGCTGCCTGCCTTTTTGGGTTCCATTTCCGATACGAGCATCTTTATAGCATCTAACATTTAAAGAAGATTCCTTGTTAGTGTTGAAGGACTTTAGTGCACTTTCTTTCATGCAGGAGTGCCTGACATTTATTGATTAAAGTAACGTAAGCTGTAACTTCTCTTACCACCTTACTTTGCATACCATAACCAAGCACCTTCGGTTATAGGTAGTAATAGGCTGTTTTCACATAACATTAAGCCTAGAGTAGACGCACATTTATTGAGAGTTTGATAGCCTATTATTGCATATAGAACTCTGTAGTATTTGTGTTCTTTGTTCACTGGGAATATACATCTGAGGTTGGATCTAGCGCTTTCCGTTGTAGCATTTATGCCATTACTAGTCCAATGAATAAGAGCCCTGATATATTTAAACCTCAGTCGTAACAACTGTATATACTGTATTTATATATATATATATATATATATATATATATATATATATATATATATATATATATATGTATATATATATATATATATATATATATATATTATATATACACATATTATATACTGTGTATATTCTGAGACAAGCCTTGCCCACTTTACGTAGATTGTTAACATTGAATTAACATAATATTCCTTGTAATTAGAACGTGCTCACATACATATTCCATCAACATTATATGGTTGCAATAAAGTAAATAATGATATATAGTCATGTATATCTAGTGTTGCTGATGACGTCCCAGATGAGCGAGATGATTAAGTGGCAGTTAGAGTGCGATATAATATAGCCTATAATGCTCCTAGTCTCCGCAGTCGAATGAGTTAAGCGTCCACACGATCGAGCACTGCCCGTCGGGCACGAGGGAAATGTGCGACATGGGGCAAATTCAGCGGGCAAAGCAGGGGAATGGCCGCGGCGGTAGTTGAGCGAAATAACCAGACACTGCCCGGTAGTTTTCCGGTGGATATGGGGATAAAGGGGGCCTGTGGAAGGAGGGGAGTAGTGTGTAGTTTGATCTTTAATTATCAAATATATTTTATCCTTAAATTTTACGGATGCTAATCAGGTAAATCTGGTCTAAGAAAGCCAGGATGTAAAATGTGCAAGCACTTTACTAACGGTCACTGATGGTTTTAATTATGTTTAGCTTTAGAATATTGTATGAGTAGGGTCCCCATTTATATTGTATGAGTAGGGTCCCCATTTATATTGTATGAGTAGGGTCCCCATTTATATTGTATGAGTAGGGTCCCCATTTATATTGTATGAGTAGGGTCCCCATTTATATTGTATGAGTAGGGTCCCCATTTATATTGTATGAGTAGGGTCCCCATTTATATTGTATGAGTAGGGTCCCCATTTATATTGTCGTTATTATTTGTATAAATATGTTTTATTATTATGCGTATTATAAATAGTATTATTATTATTGTTGTGAGAAAACCACCCCGCCATGAGCTTATGCACTAACTAAGTAACTATTGATTTAATGTATGTTTAACGTATACGTATGCTGACCAGATCAGCAAACGCATGATGATTGAAGCACTATCAGAGATTATATAATACTGTAAACCCATAGGTTAAGCTTATCAGTGTATTACTTAAATATAAGACAGCATCAGAGTACAAAGGAGTACAAAGGAAATCAAGCAACAACAGAACTAGTGACCCTTCTAGGTTGCTTGTCCTCCAAAACACTGAGGATCAAGTGTCCAAACAGTGGTTTAGAGTGGGTAAGGGAACATTGGAAAGGAAATTACTGCCCTGGAACTAATGTCCGTGGCAGGATTAGGAAGTTAGTAGGGGACAGATGGGTTAGTAACTGAGGGGGGGATAAAATAAAGTTATTAATTTACAAACGCAGTCAGTCGCGGGTTTGATGCGAGATATTTGTCTAGGCGGAGTTTAAATGAATCAACGGTGATGCAGTCTATAACGTTTCGGGGAAGCCTATTCCACAAGTTGACAACTCGATTGAAGAAGAAATTCTTAGATTCGTGTGAGTTAAAAGATTTACCAATAATTTTGCAACCGTTTCCCCGCGTGTAATTAGATTGGTCGATAGTGAAGTACTTACTACAGTTCATATTGTCGATGCCTTTGATGATTTTGAACACTTGAATTAAGTCACCTCTTAATCTGCGCTGGGTTAAAGGAAATAGATTTAATTCTCTAAGACGCTCTTCGTATGGTTTGTTCTTTAGGCTAGGTATCATTTTGGTAACTCTACGTTGAACTCGTTCTAGCTTGTTTATTTCTTTTTGGTAATAAGGGCACCAGGATTGAACCAGTATTCCAGAAGAGGGCGGACTAAGGAATTGTAAAGGGTTAGGATAACTTCTTTGGATTTATGCTCAAATGACCTGCCTATAAAGCCAATTATTTTGTTTGCCTTCTTAACAACTTCAAAACATTGTTGACTCGGTTTTAGGTTACTCGATATTGTTACTCCCAGATCGGTTTCTGTGTTTACATTCTTAAGCTGAGTGCCATTCATCGAATAGTTTGCTTTCTCATTTAGGTATCCGATATGTAGTACTTTACATTTATCCGCATTGAAACTCATTTGCCAAATTTGGGCCCAACACGACAATTTATCTAGATTGTGTTGCATATCGTCAACTTGTTCTATTGAGAGTACGCTATTTGCAATTTTTGTATCGTCAGCAAATTTTGTGATTGTACAGGTGAGACCCTCATCTATGTCGTTGATGTAAATTAGAAAGAGAATTGGTCCTAGTACCGATCCCTGGGGTACCCCGCTACTTACATTGGTCCATTTAGATGCCTTACCGTTTATGACTACTCTTTGCTTTCTGTCGCTGAGCCAATTTTCTATCCATTTCAACACACCGTCTTGTATTCCATGTGCTTTTAGTTTTAGCAGTAAACGTTTGTGGGGAACTTTGTCAAAGACCTTTTGAAAATCAAGGTATATAATATCTACAGCTTTACTCTCATCGTAGAGGTTGAGGATATCGTGGAAGAAGTCTAAGAGGTTTGTTAAACAGGATTTTTTTTTACGAAAGCCGTGTTGAGTATCTTTAAGTATGTTATTTTCCTCTAAGTGATTTACGAGTCTGTCTCGTATGACCGTTTCTAGCATTTTACATACAACTGAGGTTAAGCTAATTGGACGATAGTTACTGGGTAGGGATTTGCTGCCTTTTTAAATATCGGTGTTACGTTGGCTAGCTTCCACTGATCGGGCATAGTTCCAGACTGCAAGGATTTATTGAATAGTAATGTCAGTGGTTTGGAGAGCTCATCCTTAGTTTCCTTTAGAACTCTAGGCGAGATTGTATCAGGTCCAGGCGTTTTATTTACCTTGAGTTTATCTAAACAATTCAATACTTCTCTCTCTGTAACGGTGATATTGCTTAGAACATCTGAATTATCAATCTGAATCGGTGATGGTGTAGGGATATCACTGAGGTCTTCTGTTGTAAAAACTGATGCAAAGAAGGTATTGAGGGCATTACTCATTTGTACTTCGTCTTTGGTGTATTCTCCATTTTCATCGACTAACGGTCCAACAGTTGAAGTAACTACTTTTTTCTTTCTGATATAACTATAGAATTCTTTCGGGTTTGTTTGACTTTGATTCGCAATATGTAACTCTAAGGTCTTTTTACTTTGCTTAAATAACTTTTTGGCTTTGCGTCGTAGCTCTACAAATTTCACCCGTTCTTCGTCATTTTGTGAGGATTTTAATCTATCATTAGCAAATTTTTTAGCAACCAGGCAGTTTGAAATATCTTTATTCCACCATTTGGGCTTATTATTATGGCCTGGACGCCGTATTTTCGATGGTATGCAGTCTTGCACTGCTTTTAGGTAAGTGGCTTCGAATAACTTCCAAGATGTATTTATGTCGTTATTGTGAATTAAAAAGCTCCAGTCAGTTTCTTTAAACATAGCTCTAAGTTTATGGAAGTTTGCTTTCTTGAAATTAGGGACTTTTTCGATGCTACTATTTGGTTCGTTACTAGTAAACTTTAAAGTGAAAGTTATCGTACGATGGTCGCTGTTACTGAATTCATCACCAACATTCAAATTCTCTATTAATTCTTCTTTTGTTGCAAGTACAATGTCAAGAACGTTATTACCACGGGTCGGCGTTCGAACAAATTGATAAAGCGAACTCTCTTGCAAGTTCGTATACAAGTCATGTCCGGAGTGTGAAGTAAGAGTATCGCCCCACTTGGTCACAGGTAAATTAAAGTCGCCAAAAATTACGGTATCTTGTGAGTTACTTACATCTGCAATTTGTTCGTAAATTTCTCGGTCAGTTTGCACTGATTGAGCTGGAGGTCTGTATATTAATGCAAGTATTATTTTTGTACCTTTATTATTCTTTATTAGCACAAAAGATGCGTCGACGTTCACAATTTGAGGTTTGACAAGAGGGTAGGGTTAAGACTTTCTTTGATATAAAGTAAAACGCCACCTCCATTTCGATTTATTCGGCTTTTCTCAAACATTACATAACCGGGAAGTGAATACTCTGCTAAAAAGTCTCTATCTTCTGTATTGAGCCAAGATTCTGTTATGCCAATCACATCATAATTTTCTGTAAACACTAGCTCCTCTAAATCTGAAAATGTATTGCGTATGCTACGAGCATTTGCATAGAACACCTTTAAATTTGTTATTTTAGAACTCACGGAACGCTTGTTAATAATATTTTTGGTTCTTGTCGGATCTACATTTATGTTCATGGCTGTCCTCGGTCCTCGCTGTCTTCGGTCCTTATCGCTGGTGGTCCTCGGTTGCCTATGTTTTTTTCTTGGTGTTGGATGATTTATGAAATTTATGAATCAGAGAGAGTGAATGTGTAATTGCAGCTTTAACTTACAGTATTTTGCGAGTTCACTCGTTTATTGACATATGATCTATTCAAATGTGTTGTGTTTTTTATCATGTTGACTTTCATTTCATATTACAGTATAACCCATTCCCACGTAATTTATATTTTGGATAATTATATTATAAGAACTAGGAAGCTGATGAAATAAATTATTTATCTTCAAACTATTTTTTTCTTTTTTCTTTTGCAACATGCAATTATTATGCTACACAACACTTTACATCTCTCTTTAACTGCCCTGCCGAGCACCTTGTCTGACCACAGACAGACTTTGACTGGCCAGTCACGGCCGTGTGGACAACAACACAAGCGTGTTCGACAGACTTTGCCCGGTGAGGGGGCACAGCCTGCCAGACACTGCTCGATCCTGTGGACTACGTTCATTAGTCTTATTCTGTAATCTAATTTTTAAATATATCATTATTCGACTATGTAAAAAACTAAGGAACATAGTGTGCACTAACTGGAATTTTGAATGCTTCAATACTATTTACTTTATAATGTAATTTACAAAAATTCTAGTCGACTGTTGCCGCAAAATGTTCTACAATATCAATTCAATTGATTAACCATATAAACATATTCTGGGTTGATATTTAAGCATGTTTCTCGTATGCCTACCTACCTTATAAATTCTTAAAAAGATTGATTTGTTCCATAAATAATTAATTTTACACTCAATACCTTCTGCACTGCCTGTGAAGATAATGTTCCGCACTGGGATGTCTGAGCATAGCTATAAAACTCGGCCTTGGATCTGTGTATACCTTAGCATTAGTCCAGGGCAAGAAGATCCCGGCTACAAACAGCCCGATGGCAGGTCCCAAGACGGCTCCAGTAATGTTGTGCATCACGTGAAATATATTTCCTTGGTGGCTCAACATCATACCAGAGCCCACACTTACCAGTCCGCTCAGGCATGCTGTTGGGTACGAAATAATTAATGGATGGCCAAATAGCTTCTTTGAAAAAACAAAACAAAATTGCATAAATATGGCTATGGGCATGGTTATGGTGGAGATTAACTAAGACTCAGAAACATAAACTGCAAGTTCACGAGAAAGCCAAACAATATTTCTTGGTGAAAGAG
Organism: Paralithodes platypus; assembly: GCA_032716605.1. Lineage (NCBI taxonomy): Eukaryota > Metazoa > Arthropoda > Malacostraca > Decapoda > Lithodidae > Paralithodes > Paralithodes platypus. The sequence continues at coordinate 25,975,816 of CM064566.1, forward strand.
TTATACGGTGATAGGTGATACTTATTGTGCCTCTATTTTTAAAGTAAATTCGATCAGAGCTCTGGTACATATAGCCAATCACCTGACCTCTTCGTATGAACTCTTTCACTAGGAAATATCGTTGTTAAGAAACATTAGTTTTTCAAATAATGGTTACAGTTGTGCATTTGTTGATAATATTGTGAAACAATTCCTAAATGAAGTGTATCAGCCTAAATTACGTACCCCATCTGTGAGTAAAGAGGACATCTATCTTAAATTGTCTTACCTTGGTATAATATCTAAAAAAACTGCTTTAACCCACTGGACCCCAGCACCGCAGCATATGTGTCGGCAATGTATGTAACGCTAAACCCCAGTGCCGCAGCACCTGCTTCGGCACTGTCAACCTTATTTACTCTTGTCGTATGGTAGCTAGAGGGTTCAAATTTGTACGGGATATACCTTATGATGTTGCCAAACAGTGGCAGTACTCGGCAATCCCCAAGTCCAGCCGCACGGGTGGGGAACGCCAGTTTACCCACTTATCTCGCCACCAATATCGACCTTATTTACTCTTGTCCTATGGTAGCTAGAGGGTTCAGATTTGTATGGTATGTTTCTGAGGAAGTTGCCGGACAGTGGCAATACTTGGCAACTCCCAAGTCTAGCCATGGTGGGAGTTGGGAGGACGGAGGAGGGGGGAAGACAGTTTTCCCGTTGACTTCGCAAGTGTCTGACCTACCTCGTCGCCTCACGATGTTGGAACAAAGGGAGGAGAGTGGGTATCGCTCCCCCACTGCTCCGCATGACATAGTTGGCTCCCCACCAAGTGGGGAAGAGGAGGAGGGGGATGACCCAGACCCCATGTCATTCCTCAAAATTCCGCCAGGCCATTGTAGAGGTCAGAAGAGACGAGCTGAGGATGAGAGGTGTCAAGTTGCTACACAACAATTGCCGCGTACGTGGTCCTCCCTCATGCCTGCCTTCACCACCACCTCCCCTGTCTCCCCTCTAAAAATACAATGTGAAAACCCATATTTCTAAGTCAAAAGTGCCTAAAACAATGTGTAAAACTCATATTCTAACTATAAAACATACGATCAAGAATAAAATAAATAAAAAGAGTGAGTGAAGGAGGCACAGAATAAAAGTGAAGGGGAGTGGGGTGTCAGTCAGCTGACTGTGTGTACGTGCGTACCTTCTGCTGTTGTCTTGGGCCAAGATGGCCACCCATTGCCATGGTAACCAGGACGCGCGCTGGCCTTGCCAGTCGTCGGCATTTATAAAACTGGAATCTATGCAATTATCACACTGTAACTTCACTTACAATGACATTATGTGATACATGTGGCTAATATATGAACTATGAAGGCACACATTATGCTCAGGTGTTGTAAATAACCGTCACTCGAAAACTGGAGGCATCGCACATCAGCCATGCTGCCTCGCCCAGCTGTGGTGTGCCTGTGCTTGAGGTTTGAAGAGGCACCCGACACCAGCTGATGGATGAGCCCCCCCCTCCCCCGCCCCTTAGGACCCACTAATGACCGAGGTGAGTGGTTCTTTTTTTGTTTTCCTTCATTTCTCACCTATTTAAGCTGTTATAGGGAAAATTTCGATTTTCGGCTGGGCCGGGAATGTGCATTTATTATAAATTAACTGGTGCTCAGTGGGTTAATGATAAAACTATCTAAATACTACCCTCAAATCAATTTTACATTTATGCATGTGAATAACTATAATATCAGATATTTTTTTCAGTTTAAGGACAGACTGCCGAATTCCTTGCGCTCATTAATTGTTTATAGTTACACGTGCCCTAGTTGCCAAGCTAGGTATTTTGGAAGCACAATACGAGCTTTCAAAACTAGGATTGACGAGCATAAACTAAACTCACCTCCTCAGTCAAAGTTATAAATTCTACTTCTAATTATAATCTTAGAATACTAGAGTCACTGCATATAATGAGATCAAACCTATTTTAATTAATAATCAATCTGCTGTCCCCCTAAACATATTGTAACCCTCCTGTCCTTTGGGTTAGATTTATCGAGTATTTTTCCTTATTTACTCCAACTCCCCCAATATTAAGTTATATTATTTCTTTAGCTTTAACCCGTACTCTACCGTAGGATAGAATAATAAAAGTCCCCTGCAGTCCCAAGCACTGTGGCCAAAATGGCAAGATAGAACAACTTTCCACCTCAAGAGATGAAGCAGACTGGCTCTCCCACCCTTCAGTGGGTCTTATATAAGCTGAGAAGTGTTGCCATATCGTGAGCAGTGCTCAAATGGTCGTGGTACCAGTTACAGCCTTGTACAGGCAGTTACAAGGAAAGTACATTACTGACGGATCCTAGCCGTCGCTGGGACTGGGGAGTGACTTATCTACTGACGGCTAGTAGCCGTCGCTGGGATTGGATGGGTTAAGCTACTATATCCTACACATCGTATATTCTAATTATTACTAATATACATATACTACGAGAATGTCCTCGCTTTTTTTTTTTTTTAGCTACCACTGAAGATGGCATAATGTAACTGCGGAAACTTCTGGTTAAATAACTACAATGTTGCGGTTCACTTGGACTTTGGTAAACCTATTCTTATATTTATATATATATATATATATATTCTACAAATGTCCTGAACATCTAACCACTTACACAATGTAATGTTTAGGGTTAATAAATAATGAATGATTGCAACTGCTGAGAATCGAACTTGGGACCCACAAACAGGACGACAGTGCTCTACCACTGTACCACCGTACCTTCTTGATGGTACAGTGGTTTGAAATAGGAATTACAAGAACTGTTAAGAAAGTAATGAAGTGGAATATTTACGTACACAATATTCTGATGACCCTTGTAGCCGCTGATTCACTAAGGTTGTGGAAGAATGGTCGATGTTTGAGGAAGTCCTCCCACAGCAGGCAGACCATCGAGTTACACACAGAAGAGAGGGTGCTGGAAAAAGGTTTCTTGTATTTAAGGGGGTTGGCCTGCTGCTTTTCTCTCTCTGGGTTGCATCCATTCGGTCCCATTCAGCCAACTGTTATAAAGCGTTTATCCCCATTCAGGTGTCGATATATACCTAGCGAACCATATTTTCGATATTGAGTTAGATAACTGGGTAAATTAGTAAATTTTTCAATAGAAATATGTCTCCGGCAAAGCCGGATTTCTCCATAATATGCTGGCTCGCTATCGCTCGCCAGGAGAAAATAGACACCTGGATAGGGATAAATGTCTTAAAACAGTAGTCTGAATGAGGCTGAATGCTTAGAACTAAGAAACAGAAAAAAGCAAGTCACCCCCCTTAAAGATCGCTAGCATACGTAGAGGGAACAACTTATAATTGCATGTTTGTTGCCGTAGGTGTGGAACACAGGTATTGTTTCTGCAGGTCTATTTGTGAATGCTGTTGGACAGTAGATAGATACGTATCGAGAATTAATTAATTAATTTAATGATCAGCAGAGGTGAATGGGAATGGTAGTGCATTTGTGGACGTATGTGTGGGGAGGAGGCTGTGGATAGCCAACACCTTCTTCCGGCATATAATGAAACACAGGTACACATGGAAAGTGGTGTGGAAAATGAAGGATAAGGATAAGACAGTGGTGGAACAAAAGGCACTGATTGATTATATATGTGTGGATGAACGAATGAAGAAATATGTGTTGAATGCTAGGGTGTATAGGGGTATTGGAGGGGGTCTGTCTGATCATTATGTATTAGTAGCTAAAATTAGGATACAAAAGAAGTGGGTGAGGAGAGCTGGAGGGAGGCGAGAGGAAGGTGGAATGGCGAGGAGGGTGGAGAGGCTACAGGAGGAGGAAATCAGGGAAGAGTACAGGAGAGCAGTAGAAAGACGACTAGGTGGGTTCGACCTGGAAAATGTGGAGGAAGTGGAGGAGATGAGCAGGGTGTTTAGGGAAGAGATCTGTGCAGCATGTGAGGAGGTGTGTGGAGTAAGGAGAAGATGGAGGGGAGTGAAAGGTATAGCATGGTGGACAGAAGAGGTAAAAATTGCTGTGGAAGACAAGAAGAAAGCATATAGAGAGTGGTTGGGTAGTAGAGGGAATGAAGATTTGGAGAGTCAGAAACGAGCGAGATACGTGGAGAGAAAGAGAATGGTGAAGAGAGTAGTGAAGGAAACTAAGAGAAGAGTAGATGAGGAATTTGGAAGGAATCTGAGTGTAAAATGGAGGGAGTTTAACCCGTACAGCCCCAGCGACACACCTGGCGCGTCGGCGATGTATGTAACGCACAGCCCCAGAGACGCACCTGGCGCGTCACCCTAATTGCGCCGACCGTAACCTCAGGTGTAGCCACTCAAGAGGGCTCAGATTTGTATGGGAACTGTGTACGTATCCCACACAACCGTGCCGATGGTTGACAACTCTCAAAGTCCACGTGCGTGCGCGTGAGCGCGCAATAACCTGTTTTTTGGGGGTAATTGCCTTCAATTTTTTACTCCTGTAAAATACGTTTTCGGGGGCTCTGTACGACCATTCTTTAAGCTTTTTGAGCGTTTTTTCGTGGTTTTTCCTTCATTCCTAACCCATTCGCTATTGTTTCTGGAATAAAACCATTTTTTGAAAACCGGCCGGGTTCTGGTGAACAAACATTACAAAACTAGCCGGGGCTGGACGGGTTAAGAAACTGTTCTGGAAAGAAGTCAAGAAAGTTAAGGAAGGTAGCAAGGGAAACAGTAAGGGTGTGAAAGATAAGAATGAGAGAATGCTAGCCGAGAAGCAAAAGAGAGTCGAAAGATGGAGGGAGTACTTCAACGAGTTGCTAAATGTAAGGAATGAAGCGCCAGCAAACATAGTTTGAAGGGGTATGGGAGGGAGAAGAGGATAAGTAGTGGAGGAGGAGATGGGGATCAGGAGGTCAGAAGTGTGGGAAGCCATGAAAAGAGTGAAGTTGGGGAAAGCACCAGGAACAGATGGAGTGTACGGGGAAATGTTGAGGTATGGTGGTGAGATAATGATCGAATGGGTATGGAAAATGTTCAAACTAGCATGGTAGAAGAGGAATGCACCTGATGACTGGAAGACTGGCATAATAGTCCCCCTATAAAAGGGTAAAGGGGAAAGAGGAGTGTGTGGTAACCACCGAGGAATATGTCTTCTAAGCGTAGTAGGGAAGGTGTACAGTAGGGTAGTGATTGAGAGAGTGAGAGTGAGAACAGATAAATGGATAGATGACGAGCAGAAAGGATTTAGGAAGGGAAGAGGATGTGTAGATCAGACTTTTATCCTGAATTGTGTTGTGGAGTAATATTTGGAGAAGCAACAGAATGTGAATGTTGCCTTTATGGACTTGGAGAAGTTCTATGACAGAGTGGAAAGAGAAGGTATGTGGAAAGTACTTAGAATATACGGAGTAGATGACAAGTTGCTGAAAGCAGTGAAGAGCATGTATGAGGGTGCAAAGGTGGCCGTACATGTGGAGAATGAGCAGAGCGAGTTCTTTGACCTGAATGTTGGGTTGAAACAGGGGTGTGTGATGTCCCTGTGGTTGTTTACTGTATATATGGATGGAGTCATGAAAGAAATACAAGGAAGAGCAGTGGATGTTGGTGTATCGCTGATAAGGGAGGGAAATGAGTGGAAGCTGCCTGTACTGCTGTTTCCTGATGATACAGTTCTGATGAGCGATAATAAATGGGAGTTGCAGGGTCTGGTAAATGTGTTTGGAATAGTGTGCGAAAAACGTAATTTGAAGGTAAATGCGGGGAAGAGCAAGGTTATGGTCTTCGAAAGGGGTGAAGCCACAGAGTGTGAGGTAAAGTTGAACGGTCAGGCTATGGAGATTGTCAGCTCATTTAACCCGTGGAGCCCCGGCTAGTTTTGTAATGTTTGCGCACCAGAACCCGGCCGGTTTTCAAAAAATGGTTTTATTCCAGAAACAATAGCGAATGGGTTAGGAATGAAGGAAAAACCACGAAAAACAGCTCAAAAACCTTAAAAAATGGTCCTACAGAGCCCCCGAAAACGGATTTTACAAGAGTAAAAAATTGAAGGCAATTATCCCAAAAAAATAGGTTATTGCGCGCTCGCGCGCACGCACGTGGACTTTGAGAGTTTTCAACCATCGGCACGGTTGCGTGGGATACGTATACAGCTCCCATACAAATCTGAGCCCTCTTGAGTGGCTACACCTGAGGTTACGGTCGGCGCAATTAGGGTGACGCGTCAGGCGCGTCTCTGGGGCTGTGCGTTACATACATCGCCGACGCGTCAGACGCGTCGCTGGGGCTGGACGGGTTAAGTATATGGGCAGTGTGTTGAGTAAAGATGGGACTATGGATGAAGAAGTGCGGGAGAGGGTGCAACAGGGGAAGAGGGTTGTAGGAATGCTGAAAGCAGTAACAAGAAATAAGGTGGTCAGTATGGAAGTGAAGAAGTCCTTGCATGACAGTGTGGTAATCCCGACATTGACTTACGGAAGCAAAGCATGGACGTTTGAGAAGAGACTCAGACCAAGAGTGAGAGGGGACGAAATAAGTTACTTGAGAAGTGCATGCAGTGTTACATGGAGGGATATACAGACGAATGAGGAAGTAAGAAAGAGGTGTGGTGTGGAGGTGGATGTGCTGGAAAGTATGAAAAGGAACACCTTGACATGGTTCGGCCATATGGAACGTATGGGAAGCGAGAGAATGACTAAGAATATGTACGAGAGCAAAGTGGAAGCACAGAGAGGGAGACGTAGACCGAAAGAGAGGTGGAAGGATGGAGGTCGGAAGTATATGGATGAAGGCGGTGCTGGTTGGGAGGAGGGGCGTTGACTGACTGGGGACAGAGGTGCATGGGGGCGGTTCGTTCGTGGCCACTCCTTCGGGGATCACGGAGTCAGCCAATAGACCTTCATTTCGTACCGCAATATAACCTATTAGGATTTGGGTAAGTTTCCATCCCCTCAGTTCACCACTGTTGAACGAATATGACGATGAAAGTAATTTTGACTAATATTTTGTGGTTCGTCATAACTTCACACGCAGATTTGGAAGATGATTGCATGGTCTTCCCAGCCGAAGGCCGGTTCCTCTTAAAATAACAGGCTCGCTATCGCTCGCCAGGATAAAATCGACACTAAATGGCACGAAAGGTCTTGATATCGAAAATTAAATGGGACAAAAAGTTTTACAATTGACAAACTAATGGGGCGAACTTCTTAAAATCTGAAAAGTAATAAGGGTAACCATGAGAAAAAAGGGGGACCAAAAACCGGCCCATCTCCCCTTAATGGATCCTATTGAGTACCAGATGAAGGGGCTGTCCAAAATGTTGTCAAAGTTTGTTGATGTATGTGAATATTCAAACAGACACCCAAATTGGGGGACTCTATTTTCCTAACTATTTCACCTTGTCGCACTGATGTATGAGTGAGAATAATTTTCAGTAAATGCTCCTAATCTAACACTTGAAGATTGGAGTGGCATAGTTTGGGCAGAGATGAGAGGGTTGAAGTCTGGTCATCTAGTTTCCATTGAGCCGCTTCGGTGGTCCTGCCATGTGGATGGGGTAGTTTGGGATACAGATGGATTAGCTGGTATGGGTCTTAAATGATAGCTCTTTGATATCATGACATAGGGCACTTTCATCGGACTAACGCGAGCGTGAGCTAGGACATGTCCTGGGCTACTAGTGCTCGTCTATCCTGACCGTTATGCTAATCGTTGATGAAGTTTCGTTTCGGTACTCTTGACTTGGGGTCTTAAATACAATGTCTCTAGTGTCATAACACACGACAAGGTAGCAAGCTAACGCGAGGAGATAGTAAGACCATGAACTTACTAATTTCACTCGATCTGCCACTGACCACAATAAGAGGTTCAAAGAACTCAGGGGCGGTGTTTAGATCTTTTTTACTGTAAGTGTCCTCTACCATGGCATCAGACATATACAATATGGACTTCTATTTGTAGAGTGCCGTTATTTAGACGGTATCTCAGTAAGCCCGAACTATTTGAATGACCTTTACCATGGCAAGCATCTTTCTATAGTTTTAGAGTGCGGTTCTAGCAAAAGAAGTAAGGTGGGGACATGTCCTTGCGGTTATACTTCTAATACTAAAGGTGCAGCCTACTAGGGATCTTATTATTAATCACTATACCATGGCATGTGTTAACTCTGTAAAAGCGGGCATGTTTGTTGACATGACCATGAGCTCATAACATCCTCAAAATGGCACCCGTCATATGATGGGCACCGCAAGGGTGGCCAATATTCTCTTGCCCGTCATATGATGCTCACCGTCAGTTAGGTGTTAATAGTAATTCCTCAATAGGTAAAACAACTCCTCAGACCTCGAAAGATATCCACCATGGCTTCAATTTTTGTCCTTGAATGGGAGGGTAATTTTAGGAGTCGATTGCTAAATTGTTAGTTAACACCTAACGAGCGGCCTAGGCGGTAAATAATATGTAGCCACCAGCGGGGTGTTTTTACCCAAAATAGGGCTGTTTACGTGATTATTTTCATGCCTAAATAAGACCCAGAGCGTAAAACAAGTATCTATCCCTGAAAGGGCATAAACAGAGCTTTCGTATGGCACCCCAACGATCCTTGTATGACCGCTAGTTTTCTTGCAACACGAGTGCAACACGAGTGCAAAAAACATGTAATTCGGTACTTTCCCCACACAATTCACTATGTAGCGAGTGTGAGAGGGTGGAGGAGGGTGGGATTCATGTCAGTTGGTCCACCGCGGTGGTCTGGAGCAGTCATACGCTCGCTACTCTCCTGCCACCACTTGTCTCTCTCTCTCAGCAACATTACGTGCTGAAAATGCCACACGACTTATGTTGTGAGCCGCCACATAGTCCAAATTTCTTTCACTCGACATATGATGCACGCCGCCAAAGAAGGGTTAAATCAAGCCCTAGAATTGCTTACCGTATCCTGGTTTCAGTCGGGGTAGTGACGACTTCAGCTTATATGTCCCAGGTCAAGTGTGCGGAGGTCAGAAGGTCATAAATACAGGGGGGCGTATTCTGGGGGGATTAGGTGGACCCCCTAGAAGTTTGCGGGCAGGTGAGTAGTCCTCTGCGTGGAAGAATGGCGTAACTCCTCCTTGGTAGTGCGTCTATGTTGGTCCTTGTGCTTCTGACTGTACACTATTTTCTTATTCGTAGTCTCGTAGTGTTTGTGGGGAACTGCAATTGTGTTGCCTGGCGTGGTTGGTATATCAGGTTATATTGTGGTTATTCTGGCATCTCGTCTGGTATGGTGTAGTGGTGCACAGGTAGGTTTTGGGCGGCCATGTGTTATTGGTTTTCTTATGGTTTTGATGTCTACACGTGGTTTTTATGCTACGTTGGTCTTCCGTGATGCAGGTGAATTTTCTTTCTCTGTGCGGGTATTCTGCTCCTGGTTCCTGTAGCTGTCTTTCCTTGTTACGTCGTTGTTGAGTTTGGGTATTTTTGGCATCTTCGTTATTTTGGTCTTGGTATCTCCCTCCTTCGTCTTGGTTAATTTTTGTTTAGTTTTTCCTTCGTCCATTATGCTTCGTTTTCCTTGATGATGGTGCCTTCTGGTTTCGTTTATATTAGTTTCCCCTCCTTCTGTTTCTTTTCTTTTTCCTGGGCGAGCTGGTACGGTGGTGATCCTTAACCCATCAGACCCGGCTATGTATTCCATACCGAAACCCGTGGGTTTTGGCCGAAAAACGTCTACGCCAACGCTACTGTATCTTTGCTATTTTGACTGCTTCCGCATCCCCAAGCGTAGATGTGTTTCGTACCTGTAGAATGGCATTAAGTAGAGCTCTCTAAGTCAACTGGTTCAGTTGTGATGATGATTTCATTGGAGATAACTTTATGGCAAAAACAGCCACTTTACAGTACTTTTCGATACTTAACAATATCATACAGGCACACACGAACAAGCGACGCACTCCTTCTTGTGGCCGGAGATGCGGGGCGTCGGTCCAGCCGGCTGTTGTTTACATGCGTCAGACGTACGCCTCACACACCAAGCTTACAGGCTTTGAGCTCATGGGTGTTTAAGAGCCCTTCCGGGTAGCTCGGGTGTGTTTTGTATGGGTGTTTAACCCCCCCAGACATATTATGTTCCAATAAGTCCAAGGAGGCGGGAGCCCGGTATCCTTGCCACCGCCTCGCACTACACTCACAACAACACTGCGGCCGTTAGAATTATCGGAGGTGGCTGAGGTTGCCACCAACGGTTTTATCGTAAGCTAACTTATCGGACTTACTGAGCTCCATATGACATATGACGCACTAGCGTCATATAACTTATTAGAGAGCCATGAAGATAAGTCCATATGACGCACTAGCGTCATATGAGTTTTTGGCGCACTCGGCCATATGACTCGATCGCGTCATATATGTCTGGGGGGTTAAGAGCCCTTCCGGGTCTGAAGGGTTAACTAGTGTATTTTATTAGTAATTCATGATATTCAAGGTCACGTACTACTGGTCTCTCACGATCAGCATATAATTTTTGTATTACCCAATCAGGCGGTGGGCACAATCCTCTTCCTATTAATTTCACTACACTAAACAAGCACATCCCACTTCTTTCCAATACACCCCCCCAAAAAAAATAAAAAATAAAAAAAATAAATTAATAAATAAGTAAATAAAAAAATACATAAATATTACTACCCGTCTGTAACTCCCAGAGGACTATCCCTTACACTTCAACAATACAAAAAACAATCCTTCATCTTCTCTCAATATTCTTGGTGTCTCTTTTTCTTCTGCTCTCACTTGGAAGGACCATATTACCAGTCTTGCTAAGGCAGCCTCCCAGAAGCTGGGTGTGTTCAATCGCATCAAGGGGTTCTTTACCCCTGCACAGCTTCTTGCTCTGTACAGGGGCACAGTGCGTCCTTGTATTGAGCATTGTTCACATGTGTGGGGAGGATCCTCTCACACCGCACTCCTAGACAAAGTAGAAAGGAAAGCCTTTCGTATCATTAACTCCCATCAACTCACCAACTCTCTGCAATCTCTCTCTCTTCGGTGAAATGTTGCATCTCTTTCGCTATTCTATCGCTACTAAAATAATCAATGTTCCTCAGAGCTTTCCCAGTGTATACCACCTCCTCTATGTAGTGTATGTAGTACCCGTCTTGCAACACAATCCCACCCCTACTCTGCACAACTCTCCAACCCAAGAGTGAAATGTTATTCTGAGTCTTTCTTCTATTTAACTGCTGAGCTCTGGAACTCTCTCCCAGAATCAGTCTTTCCCTCTTCCTATAACTTAAATGGCTTCAAACTCCGTGTGTCCAGGCATTTTGGCTCGAACGTCCCTTGATTTTGGCCCTGTCAACCTTTCAACTCAGGAGGAGGCACTCGCCACAAGTAGTTCTGCCTTTTGTCTACCTCACTCAATCACTACCCTACTGTATACCTACCCTACTACGCATAGAAGACATATTCCTCGGTGATTACCACACACTCCTCTTTTCCCTTTGCCCTTATATAGTGGGACTATTATGCCAGTCTTCCAGTCATTGGGTGCACTCCCCTTCTCCCATGCTAGTTTGCACATTTTCCATACCTATTCGATCACTATCTCACCACCATACCTCAACATTTCCCCACACACTCCATCTGTTCCTGGTGCTTTCCCCAACTTCACTCTTTTCATGGCTTCCCACACTTCTGACCTGATCCCCACCTCCTCCTCCACTACTTCTCTTCTTCTCCCTCCCATACCATATCCAGCTATGTTTGCTGGCTCTTCATTCGTTACATTTAGCAACTCATTGAAGTACTCCCTCCATCTTTCGACTTTCTCTTGCTTCTCGGCTAGCATTCTCCCATTCTTATCTTTCACACCCTTACTGTTTCCCTTGCTACCTTCCTTAACTTTCTTGACTTCTTTCCAGAACAGTTTCTTAGTCTCCCTCCATTTTACACTCAGATTCCTTTCAAATTCCTCATCTACTCTTCTCTTACTTTCCTTCACTACTCTCTTCACCACCCTCTTACTCTCCACGTACCTCGCTCGTTTCTGTCTCTCGAAATCTTCATTCCCTCTACTACCCAACCACTCTCTATATGCTTTCTTCTTTTCTTCCACAGCTATTCTTACCTCTTCTGTCCACCATGCTGTACCTTTCACTCCCCTCCCTCTTCTCCTCACTCCACACACCTCCTCACATGCTGCACAGATCTCATCCTTAAACACCTTGCTCATCTCCTCCACTTCCTCCATAACTTCCAGGTCGAACCCACCTAGTCGTCTTTCCACTGCTCTCCTGTACTCCTCCCTGACTTCCTCCTCCTGCAACCTCTCCACCCTCCTCACCATTCCACCCTCCTCTCGCCTCCCTCCAGCTCTCCTCACCCACTTCTTTTGTATCCTAACCTTAGCTACCACTACATAATGATCAGACAGACCCCCTCCAATACCCCTATACACCCTAGCATCCATCACAGATCTCTTCATTCGTTCATCCATACATACATAATCAATCAATGACTTTCGTTCCACCACTGTCTCATCCTCCATCGTCCACACCCGTTTCCACGTGTACCTGTGGATCATTCTGTGTCGGAAGAAGGTGTTAGCTATCCACAGCCTCCTCCCCACACATACGTCCACATGTGCCCTACCATTCCCATTCACCTCTGATGGTATCCCCCACCCTCCCACCACGGGGTAGCACTCCCCGTGCTACCGCCAGACGCTGCAGACGCTCTGTCAACGCTCTCACGATATCGATCATAATTTGAGTATTAACTACTCATCCTCTTCATTCTTGTGCATGAAAGGTGGTTAAGAGCACGTTTAACCATCCTGTAGCTTAGTAAGTAACACTGCACGATATTTCGCTGTGTATTGACTGATAAACTTTGTGTTTATCACAAGACTCCTGCTCGGACAGGGCGCCACTAGCGCCATCTATTGTTTTGTTTTGCTTTGTAAACAAACGCTCTCTTATTACTATTTTATATAAAATCGTAGCCCCTAATTTTACCCATTACCTACTGTAGTAAGTATCTATTTAACTGCCTTGTATGTAAGTAAAGCTTTGCATATTAATTTGCTAATAAACAATATTGTTTACTAACTAACCGCCTACAGGGACTAACGCCGACACCATTTTGTAAACAAACCTTTTTGGGGGATTATACATATTAAATTCCAGCAAATTTTGTACCAAATTTAAGTGCATTCATTTATCTTTTCCCCCTAGATATATTCTTGACTTTTTCTCCTCAGACTGATTTTACTTTAAGCTAAGGGTGGTATTTGTACAAACTAACCTAGCCTAACCCAACCTGCCAAACTTTTAACCTAACCCAAACCTAGCCTAGCCTATAGCCAGCCAATCTGTTTTATTATTAACTCTTGTAGATATTGTATTTAGTATCCTACTGTAGCTATATATATTTGTAATTTTAGTTGTTGCTTGCACGATCTTGTAATAACCTTTGACTGATACACTTTTTTATCTAAAAAGAGTAGGCTACTGCTTTACTAGGGTACAGTGACACCAGGGTCATCTGTTGACACAGTATATTAACCCCTTGTGTGCAGTCACACTTTATTTTTATATAATCTCTATTTGGTGAATTGTATATTTAGTTACATATTCTGTTATACATATATTTGTTTAAGGTTAGGTTATCACACCTGGTAGCCTATTTCTGCGAATTTCAATTTTATTATATTCGGTTAGGCTATTCAACGCTGGTAGCCTATTATTGCGTATTTCAATTTAAAAAAAAAACTTTTGGTTAGGCTATCGCCCCTGGAAGCCTAATTCTGCGTATCTCAACATTTTTGTTTTCGGTTAGGCTATCACCCCTGATAACCTATTTCTGCGTATTTCAGCATATTTGTTTTCGGTTGAAGTGATTGAAGTGTTTTTAAAGTGAGTGAAGTGTTGTAAAGTGAGTGAATTGTTTTTTAAGTGAGTGAAGTGATCTGAAGAAAGTGACTGTCACCATGCCTCGCGCTTGTGCGAACTGCGCCGGTAGGTTTGGTGAGTCCATGTTTGCTACTATCGATCTTCAAGTCTGCCGGCTCTGCCAGCAACGAGAGAATTTTACAGTGAAATTAGATGAAGCCTACAACAAGATCAACGTCCTCACCATGAAGCTGGAATCACTCCAAGAGTTTGTAACACTCAACGTTGGAGTGCCACAAACTTCAATTGTCACCGCAACTCCAGCAGCCACCAACGCCCCAACGTCAACTGCCAACAATTCAACGCCTACAGTAGCCATTTCAGCTGATGTTTCCGATACTCAAGATACAAATAGCGACTCTCTTCCCCCTCAAGACAACTTCCGTGTCGTGAGGAACAACGTTTGCCCCAAGACCCGGAAACACATACCGATTACCGAGTGTCAAAACTGTTTCCAGATACTCGCAGACTCAGATGACGAAGAGGAAATAGAAGAAGTCCGGCTCGTGGGAGACTCGATGATACGTGGTCAGCTCACAGAGTTTTGCGCCAGGGCACCTAAGACCAGGAAGCGTTTTTGTATCCCTGGTGGTGTGGATGACGTAGTTGCAGCAGTTGACGAAGTATCAAAGTTGGCCCCTGCTAATACAATGTACGTCATCCACGTTGGATCCAACGATGTACAGCGAACCCGGTCGGAAGATTTGCTTTTAAAGTATCAGCAGCTGATCAAGTCGTTTAAGGAGAAGTCATCAAGGATCATCGTCTCAGGAATCGTCCCCCGGCTCGGTGTAGAGAGCCGATTTTACAACATAGCCACCAGCACAAATCGTTGTCTAGCAAACCTCTGCAGGAAGGAGAACGTGGGATTCGTCGACACCTGGGACAATTTCTACTACGATGACTATTTGTTTTCGGACGATGGAGTTCATCTGAACCAGGTGGGAGCAGCGCGTTTTGGGCGTCTTCTCAACGATGCGGTGAAGGATTTTCGGAGAAGAAATCGACTCAGCACAGGACAACCAGGAAGGAGGACCGAAGACAGCGAGGACGGCAATCTACAAAGGAATTAAATACTAATCCGTTAAGAACCGCGAATTTGGATAAAGCTCCACCAACACGACCCAAATTCAAAACCGTCAGGGATAACGACCGAGGACCGAGGACAGCTATGAATGTAAATGTAGATCCGACCAGAACCAAAAATTCCATGAAAGAACGATCTGCGAGTTCTAAAACCGCAACTTTAAAGGTTTTCTATGCAAACGCTCGTAGCATACGCAATAAATTTTCAGATTTAGAGGAACTAGTGTTTACAGAAAATTATGATGTGATTGGCATAACAGAATCTTGGCTCAATACACAAGATAGAGACTTTTTAGCAGAGTATTCACTTCCCGGTTATGTAATGTTTGAGAACAGCCGAATAAATAAAAATGGAGGTGGCGTTTTATTTTATATCAAAGAAAGTCTTAACCCGACCCTCGTGTCAAAACCTCAAATTGTGAACGTCGACACATCTTTTGTGCTAATAAAGAATAATAAAGGTACAAAAATAATACTTGCGTTAATATACAGACCTCCAGCTCAATCAGTGCAAACTGACCGAGAAATTTACGAACAAATTGCAGATGTAAGTAACTCACAAGATACCGTAATTTTTGGCGACTTTAATTTACCTGTGACCAAGTGGGGCGATACTCTTACTTCACACTCCGGACATGACTTGTATACGAACTTGCAAGAGAGTTCGCTTTATCAATTTGTTCGAATGCCGACCCGTGGTAATAACGTTCTTGACATTTTACTTGCAACAAAAGAAGAATTGATAGAGAATTTGAATGTTGGTGATGAATTCAGTAACAGCGACCATCGTACGATAACTTTCACTTTAAAGTTTACTAGTAACGAACCAAATAGTAGCATCGAAAAAGTCCCTAATTTCAAGAAAGCAAACTTCCATAAACTTAGAGCTATGTTTAAAGAAACTGACTGGAGCTTTTTAATTAACAATAACGACATAAATACATCTTGGAAGTTATTCGAAACCACTTACCTAAAAGCAGTGCAAGACTGCATACCATCGAAAATACGGCGTCCAGGCCATAATAATAAGCCCAAATGGTGGAATAAAGATATTTCAAACTGCCTGCTTGCTAAAAAATTTGCTAATGATAGATTAAAATCCTCACAAAATGACGAAGAACGGGTGAAATTTGTAGAGCTACGACGCAAAGCCAAAAAGTAAATTAAGCAAAGTAAAAAGACCTTAGAGTTACATATTGCGAATCAAAGTAAAACAAACCCGAAAGAATTCTATAGTTATATCAGAAAGAAAAAAGTAGTTACTTCAACTGTTGGACCGTTAGTCGATGAAAAAGGAGAATACACCAAAGACGAAGTACAAATGAGTAATGCCCTCAATACCTTCTTTGCATCAGTTTTTACAACAGAAGACCTCAGTGATATCCCTACACCATCGCCGATTCAGATTGATAATTCAGATGTTCTAAGCAATATCACCATTACAGAGAGAGAAGTATTGAATTGTTTAGATAAACTCAAGGTAAATAAAACGCCAGGACCTGATACAATCTCGCCTAGAGTTCTAAAGGAAGCTAAGAATGAGCTCTCCAAACCACTGACATTACTATTCAATAAATCCTTGCAGTCTGGAACTATGCCTGATCAGTGGAAGCTAGCCAACGTAACACCGATATTCAAAAAAGGCAGCAAATCCCTACCCAGTAACTATCGTCCAATTAGCTTAACCTCAGTTGTATGTAAAATGCTAGAAACGGTCATACGAGACAGACTCGTAAATCACTTGGAGGAAAATAACATACTTAAAGATACTCAACACGGCTTTCGTAAAAAACGTTCCTGTTTAACAAACCTCTTAGACTTCTTCCACGATATCCTCAACCTCTACGATGAGAGTAAAGCTGTAGATATTATATACCTTGATTTTCAAAAGGCCTTTGACAAAGTTCCCCATAAACGTTTACTGCTAAAACTAAAAGCGCATGGAATACAAGACGGTGTGTTGAAATGGATAGAAAATTGGCTCAGCAACAGAAAGCAAAGGGTAGTCATAAACGGTAAGGCATCTAAATGGACCAATGTAAGTAGCGGGGTACCCCAGGGATCGGTACTAGGACCAATTATCTTTCTAATTTACATCAACGACATAGATGAGGGTCTCACCTGCACAATCTCAAAATTTGCTGACGATACAAAAATTGCAAATAGCGTACTCTCAAAAGAACAAGTTGACGATATGCAACACAATCTAGATAAATTGTCATGTTGGGCCCAAATTTGGCAAATGAGCTTCAATGCGGATAAATGTAAAGTACTACATGTCGGATACCTAAATGAGAAAGCAAACTATTCGATGAATGGCACTCAGCTTAAGAATGTAAACAGAGAAACTGATCTGGGAGTAACAATATCGAGTAACCTAAAACCGAGTCAACAATGTTCAGAAGTTGTTAAGAAGGCAAACAAAATAATTGGCTTTATAGGCAGGTCATTTGAGCATAAATCCAAAGAAGTTATCCTAACCCTTTACAATTCCTTAGTCCGCCCTCTTCTGGAATACTGCGTTCAATCCTGGTGCCCTTATTACCAAAAAGATATAAACAAGCTAGAACGAGTTCAACGTAGAGTTACCAAAATGATACCTAGCCTAAAGAACAAACCATACGAAGAGCGTCTTAGAGAATTAAATCTATTTCCTTTAACCCAGCGCAGATTAAGAGGCGACTTAATTCAAGTGTTCAAAATCATCAAAGGCATCGACAATATGAACTGTAGTAAGTACTTCACTATCGACCCATCTAATTACACGCGGGGAAACGGTTGCAAAATTATTGGTAAATCTTTTAACTCGCACGAATCTAAGAATTTCTTCTTCAATCGAGTTGTCAACTTGTGGAATGGGCTTCCCCGAGACGTTATAGACTGCAGCACCGTTGATTCATTTAAATTCCGCCTAGACAAATATCTCGCATCAAACCCGCGACTGACTGCGTTTGTAAATGAATAACTTTATCCTCCCCTCACTTACTAACCCCTATGTCCCCTACTAACTTCCTAGTCCTGCCACGTTAGTGGCAGGGCAGTAGTTCCCTTTCCAATGTTCCCTTACCCACTCTAAACCACTGTTTGGACACTTGATCCTCAGTGTTTTGGAGGACAAGCAACCTAGAAGGGTCACTAGACCTGTTGTTGCTTGATTTCCTTTGTACTCCTTTGTACTTTGTACACTCCCTCAACTTTCGTATCACCCACCTTACCATTCATATCCCCAATCAGAAATATTCTTTCGTTCTTGTCAAACTTCTCCAGGCACGCCTCCACATTCATCCAGAACTCCTCTTTCTTTCTTTCAAGTTTATCCTCTGTCGGGGCATACACGCATACAATCACCCACGTTTGTATTCCTACTTTCATTCTCACCCACACCATCCTTGAACCCACAGACCCATACTCTCTTACACATTCCTTCCATTTGCTACTTACAAACAAACACGCACCTTCTCTCGCTGTTCCTTCACTCACTCCAGCACACACACCCATTCCACACTCCTAGTCTCTCACATCTGAACCTTTCCATTTGGTCTCTGTCATTCCACATACATCCAGCCTGGCATTCACTAGCACTTCCAGAACCTCTCTCTCTTTTGTGCCATCATTCATGCCACTAACATTCCATGATACATACTTTTTGTATATTCATACTTGATATTGACAGATAACTTGAATTTAAAGGCGATATTAGGGTTGAGTGGTGGATGATAACTACCGTGTTGGATGTAGGAGCAATAATGGTTTGGTGGTTCTCAAAGGTAAGCCACGGTAGCCTTGTTAGTTTCTTAGTCATTAATGTGTGACTTTAACCTCATGACACAGGGACAAGTGGCTTAATTCTACACTCTTGGTAATGCACTATATTGACGAAAATTAGGGCACGGTGTGAAAAAAGCTGTGTCAAAATATCATACTGATCCAACTGTTTGTTAAAAAGTTATTCCCGAAAAACGATGTAACACGGCCTCTGAAACCCATAGTAAGCATGTATCTTCTAATGACTGCCAAATTGATATTATATGGTAATATTAATTCCTTTTGCATCAGGTTATGACAAATATATTTATGTTGATTATGTATGTATGTGTGTGTGTGTGCGTGAGTGTGTGTGTGCGTGTGTGTGTGTGTGCGTGTCCTAAGGTTTCATGTTATGATTATATACTGGCTGGGGACTCTTCATGTCCACAGAAGAAACTCTTAATATTCCAAATTAGCAGACATTCATGAATATTAGTGTTCAATACACATTTTCCTAATTAACAGCTTTGATGATAATCTAGTGACCCCCAAATCTAAATGACGGTTGTGTTTGCTACAATACGGATATTGATTGTACAAATTTCAAAGGGAAACAAGCAACAACATATATATTAATCCTTTCGAGGCTGCTTGTAGTACTGACCTGAGAACACCTCCATATACTGCTGCCACAAACAAGCCAGTAAGACCCGGAATCTGACCAAACTTGTCAATGACCAAGTACGGGATGATCTGGTCAGGCTTGTGTATCCTCCCCGCAGCGAGAGGGTCACACTGATTGTACACAGCATACGCCACCAGCCCACAGAAAAAGAACAGCACCCACAGGCACCACAGACCACACAGGAAAAATATGCTTAACCTGAAAGACATGAAAGTTAGAGGCAGGGTTTTAAACGAAAGCCGAGTCCATTATTTTACTCGTTATTATTGTATATGTGAGGGTAACATTGTGGTTTATATTATTGTATATGTGAGGGTAACATTGTGGTTTATATTTCAAATTATGTCTACACCAGTGATAACATGGCCAAAACAATGCTATGTCGGGTACTTTTCTTGTATTCCTTCTCATATTGATTCAAGTTTTCATTCCCAATTGCTCCCGTTTGCCACCCTGGTTAGAGATATAGGATAACCATAAGGACAAGTGGTATAAGATATAGTGTTATATATACGGTCATGTTAAGGGGACAGTAGTTATTTTGGGGGGTCTATTTATTTATATATTCATTTATTGTTTAGTTTCCTCCTTAGACCTACATCAAACTTAAAGAACATCCATTAGATCCTCCTTCGAGATTTTTGTACATTTTTCGGTAGAACAATGTCACGGCCGATGGCCGGTTTCTCCACAATGACAGGCTCGCTATCGCTCGCCAGGAAAAAAATACGACACCTAAAGGGCACAAAAGTCTTAATATTGACAACGAAATGGGGCTAAAGGTCTTAAAATCGCCAAGCTAAACGTCGTATCATTTAAAAAAAAATGGGGTTTAATACGAGGGAGGAAGGGGACCAGAAAAACAGCCCATCTCTCCTTAAATGCTTTAGATAAAGATATAAACACAACTAATACTAGAACAAGATTATCCCTCAAGGTATTACACAGTAGAGGTTTATGGTAGCTTTAAGAGAGGATTTTCACTTAAGGGCTTTATATCTGGACCCCTTATTCCCTCATGTTTAACCCCATTAGTTTAAAGATTCTAAGACCTTCGCCCCAATAGTACATATAGTGTTGCAGTTAATGTATACAGTAGACAATTATATTCATAAATTAGTGTCCAGATATTATGTTTTCATAATTAGAAATACGTGAAGTCCACTAACAAAAATGAGTGGGCTAGAGACTATGGCATCCGAGTGTACCTACGGAGCACATACGGAGCGTTGCAAACTGTTCAGGAATTTGAAGGTTGACAAGTCACGGAAACCCGCGACAATCTACAGAACAATACAGATAACCTTTTGGTCAAATCAAACCATTTACGGAATCCCATGGAATGACAAGATAAACCGCGGCTTTTGCTTCCAAATACTATAACACGAGAGCCAAGTGATTCGACCAGTATAGTCCTACCTTTGTTAGCAGCTCAACCACATCTACCTGTGATCGTTTATAAGATGCTTTTCATGAATCATCACTTGCATCACCTAACCTTATAATAAGAGTTACAAACTTGTGCAGGGCATACTCATTTATTGCGGCGAGTTTTTTCTCTCTCTCTCTCTCTCTCTCTCTCTGGGTTGTATTCATTCGACCCCATTCAGCCTACTGTTTTAAGGCGTTTATCCCCATCCAGGTGTTGATTTTTTCCTGGCGAGCGAAAGCGAGCCAGCATATTTTTTATGTTTATTTGTCAGCATACCAAATTGGTACATTTTTTTATAGAAAAATTTCTCCGGCAAAGCCGGATTTCTCCATACAATACTGGCTCGCTATCGCTCGCCAGGAATAAATCGACACCTGGAAGGGGAAACGTCCTAAAACAGTAGGCTGAATGGGGTCGAATTGATACAAGCCAGAGAAAGAGAGAAAAGGAGAGTTAAAAAAGCATACGGCTTCAAAGCTGTTCCCGCCATGTCCACTCATTATACATCACCTTAGCGCTATTAACATAGGCCTGACCGAAAACAAATATTATTCAAATTATAGAACAAATTGGGTCGAATTATCCCCATAAAGGTCTTCAGTCATTAATTCGTCCACCCGCTGACCTTGGGTTTTATCGAGCGATAGTTTCCTCCACACCTGATCGAGGGGCCATAATTAGTATGACTATCCGATCTCTATGTTTCGTATCCTTACGCTTGCGAATGGTCGATGATATTTTATCAACTAATGTTTTTGTTAGTGATGTCCTGTAATACGGAATGAACCTAACACTCGTACCTGGTTAATACTGTAGGTGTCACAACTAAAATGTTGAATTAGTAAAGCTGCTACTCTCGCTCTCGCTCTCTCTCTCTCTCTCTCATTCACACACACACATACACACACTCACACAAGACATTCACACAAACAAACTGGCACACTTACTTATGCCCAATATCATAATTTCTTCAAAGGATGTATTCTCAGCCCTCTCTGGGCTGACTTCCTGCCTAGGCAAACACTTTCGTCGCTGCCTTCCCTTTAACAGCTTTCCTTCTTGCTGGAAGTATGCACTTTTTCAACCTGCCCCAAAGAAGGGTGGCTCTCAACCCTCAAACTATTATCCATGTCTTGCATCTTTAAAGTTTCTGAAACTTTTCTTCACTCAAAGTGTCTTAAGCATAATTATATCTTCCCATAATCTAATTTCAGATCGCCAGTACAGTCCCGCTCTACTGGTAATCTCCTTCTGCAGTCCTACTGTTTCCTTCTGGCGGCAGAAGGCTAGGAATCCTGCCCTTGTAAAATTGACGTACTAAGCGAGAAAGAGTAAGAGGTTAGGGAACGCAAAAGTGGTCCCGGACCCTAAGAACTGGAACTTTAAATGGTGTTTCTGTTCAGGCTGTCTCAAGTCGGCCACCCCCAGCTATGTAGTATGTGCCTAAGTGTGTACATACTGTATATATAAACTTTCTTTTCATATTCATATTACGTACTCTGTGTAATGAGAAAAAAACCCCTGATAATTCAACAACCAAATGATAAATTACAAACTAAGCCTTACATTTAATTAAATTAGTCGTGATACTAATAGTGTATGAATTTTGATATTAAAGTACTTGATATTAAATGTATCAATGCTGTGCTGTGGCACAAATTCCCTATACATTTGAAAAAATATATATTAGAAAGTATATTTTTTGTTTACAAATTGCCATACATATATTTATGATTCTCAATATTTTCTGTCATTTGTTATGAAACGTATAGGACAGAAATTAACGCTGTAAGTATCGGACGCCTTTCCTGGACTTAATAATATCGTCTAGTGTTAGTCAAAATAAAAATATCAATATGAATACTTTTCCAGGAGGTATTTGAAGTAGTGGAGTTACTTTTGTAATCAAGACGAAGCATGATTTAGTATACCGTAACCTACTGAATACTGCTTATATTTAGTATACCGTAGCATACTGAATACTATTATATTTAGTATATCGTAGCATACTGAATACTGCTTATATTTAGTATACCGTAGCCTACTGAATACTGCTTATATTTAGTATACCGTAGCATACTGAATACTGCTTTTATTTAGTATACCGTAGCCTACTGAATACTGCTTATATTTAGTATACCGTAGCATACTGAATACTGCTTATATTTAGTATACCGTAGCCTACTGAATACTGCTTATATTTAGTATACCGTAGCCTACTGAATACTGCTTATATTTAGTATACCGTAGCATACTGAATACTGCTTTTATTTAGTATACCGTAGCCTACTGAATACTGCTTATATTTAGTATACCGTAGCATACTGAATACTGCTTATATTTAGTATACCGTAGCATACTGAATACTGCTTTTATTTAGTATACCGTAGCATACTGAATACTGCTTTTATTTTGTTGGTGTATTATTTTCTAAACAACTTAAGCCTACCATAAAATATCAGCAATTTCTGCTATTGTGTTTAACATTACCCTGTGTGTGTATCCACTGCCTCAACTCATGAGATGTGAAGACCCTCACCTTAGGGCGGAATCACACGATCACTTTCTTTAGGGCCGAGTCACTCGATTAGTTTACTGTGGTGTATTATGATTGACGTTGGTTAGCCTAATTGACTATTGGAGTGCCCCGCGTCCATCAGGAATCTCTGGCTGCGAGGTAAGAAGCTTCACGTTTCTGTATTTGTACCACATTTATTAACAACTTTCGATAGGCATCCTTTTGTTGCGAAGCATTTCATGACTTTATATAATCATTATCGGCATTGGTACGAACATTTGATTGACATAGTTAGCCGGATTCTTATGACATTTTAATTGGGAACCTACCAGAACAGAGTAGATGAGAACAGAAACCTGGGATAAAATGACTGTATGCAGACTCCTTGGTATAATTATGTTGTTATTCCTTTTTTGTTTATTTTTGTTAATACATTTGAAGACACATATGGAATCTATTATGCTGTAAACATCACATGAAAATGTGTTTTAAGCCTCGGCAAAACCTAATACAAAAGAATGGTACTAAAATTAGATGTCTTTTTCGTAACAAGGTTGTCAATACTCTCCTATAGACGCCACCAATTTGTATTTTCACCATTTTCCTTCGTCTAGAGACATATATTATAGTAATAATGAAAACAAAATATAATTATAGGGAATAGGCTCGCAGTTTCATTATACTTAATTTATTAGGGACAATGTAGGTCTATGGAACCCTTATACTGTACTCATGTATAATCCACTGTGGGAGAATAATTTTGATCACATTTATAAAACCCGATATTAATAGAAAAAACGCCAATTTTAATCAATTTCAGAGCTCTTTCAGAAATCTTCACTGTTTACAAACGCCTTCTTTATGCAGTTTAATCTATATTTACCCCCTGCTGGCAACATAGATGACGATTTCAATAATTCATGGGGGAGGGGGGGGGGGGGGCAAAGCCCCCCCTCGGCTCATCGTGTATCCTACATTGAAATTATAACTAAGACCATGAAAACACTAATTTCTCAAAATTTGGAGGAAAAACATGACAAATAAGGGTGTGAGCCTATTCTCTATAATTACCAAAATAATAATAATAATTGTAATAATAATAATCGGTTTATTTCGATATACTAGGTGTTAGGCGAGGGTTAGGTTTGTATCCCACATAATAGGTACTAGAGGGACATATACTAGGTGTTATGCCCCTTTCACACATACAGGACTCGGGTGCCGCATGCAGCAGAGTAGCTAGTCGTGGCGTTTTTTTTCCCCGACTTGGTGGAGCTGGCTCGGTATGCCGCATCCAAACGACTTCACCAGACTACAGCCGCATACAACCGACGTTATCGTCTTGACTCCGGAGAAGTCTTGAGACTCGAACCGACAATGGAAATAACGGTCATTTGTACATGCCGACTACACCCGCATCTATAAGACTTCAGACGATCGACTCCAGACTACAGACGATCGACTTCAGAGTCGATCCGCATACACTCGCATAAAGCCGACACATACAGGTTCTGTGGCCAACGGAGGTATATAAAGGGCGCTCGACCAGGGGTGGACATCATTACAGTCGACTCCACCGTTGCGTCAACAGGTACGGTGACACTCTACCGTCCCGTCAACAGCTACAGTGAACTGTGCAGTGGCCCATGCGTGCAAGATGGCTGCGGACGTATTAATAACACCCTCCCAGCGCCAAAATATCGACATATACCTGGCGACCATGTCCATGGATTTAACTCTCCAGGTTGATCTGTTAGCTCTGAAAATGGCCACTAAACAACGAAGGAGGAAGAGAAGGTCAGTGTGGACACAGAACTGGCTCTTGCGGCGGCAATTGTATGGCCACTACGAGAACATCATGCATGAGAACATCATGCATGCGGCTGTTTGCGGTTCGAGTTTTGTGTTGTCGGTTTGATGTTTCTGTTGTCGGTTACTTGTCTGCTCAAGTTGGCTCGACTCTTCTGCCATATTGGGTTCCGGGTGTTGTCGTACGTCTGGACTCCTGTCAATGTGGTTGGAGTCTGCTGCGATGCGGCTGCTTGCGGCTGAAATCCTCTATTGTCGGTTGTACTCGTTCGACTCATATTATTGCATAATTATTGCATAATTATATGCAAATATATGTAAATTTATGCACACGACTTCAGCAGACCTATGCGGCTGTACTCGTGTATGTCGGCTGTACTCGGGTGTATGCGCCTGTATGCGGCTGTAGTCTTTATGCTACACATGACACACAATTCGCTATGCTATACTCAAGGACTACAACCGCATACAGAAGACTAGTGACGACTAGGGCCAACTAGCGCAGACTACTCCCCGCATCCACCAGACAAATGTCAAGTCTGGACAACATTTTGAAACTCACCAAAACTTTGTTCTGGGGCCACGACTTGACATGCATTGCCAGGACTTCACCAGACTACAGACGACTACAGTCGCATTGTCAGGACTAGGTGCCGACTCGGGTGCCGCATGCAGCAGAGTAGCTACTCTGCTGCATGCGGCACCCTAGTCCTGTATGTGTGAAAGGGGCATAAGGTGAGGGTTAATTTTGTATCCCACATACTAGATCTAGGTTAGGTTAGGTTCTTTTGTTAGGTTAATGACAAGGGATCAGGTGGTAGGTATGGAATACCTAGGTACAGTACTAGGAACGCTTATTACCTGTAAGGTAAGGGTTAGTGTTGTATCCCATTTACTAGATATTGTACTACGGACACATTGTAAGTGTTAGGTGACGGTTAGTCTTGTATCCAATGTACTGGTCTAGGTTACTGTGGTTTTACGATTTTCAAAACCACTACGTTTTCGATAAATCTACTTTTATGGGTTTGAAAATCGAGAAAACCCAAACCAAATATCAAAATTAGGTTGTTGTCTGTATCGTCTCTAAAAACTCGCAAAATCCGAGCCAACTTTTGCCAAAACCTGGCTCGGGTTTCTAAATCTTGACTAAAATACGCTATTATCGCCATTTTGCGTATTTAACCCCTCATTGTCCCTGATCTACATAGCCCTCCTTATTATGGGGCGGCATGTCTTAAGATCATTGGATAATGTTGAAAACGGGTTTTGCAAGGTTTGTAATTAAATCTAAACACTTTATTTTCATCGAAGATATCCGATTCCAAACATAAAAACCCTTGGAAAATTAGTGACATTTAAATATAAGATTTCTGATTCCTAAATTTTCCTACAGACTCCAACCCAAATCCCTAATGTCCTAACATCCCTTCTCTGTGTCTGCCTATCGTTATATGTGCATGAAAACAAAGTCGTTCAATAAATATTACATTCGTATCGAAAATTTAAAAGTACTATTCTCATTCAGAGAGAGCCCTCAGAGTTCCCTCACAGTGTGCCGAGCGTATTACTTAGTTAATCCTCTCCAGCATGGAAACATATATCCCATTCTCTTTCTCTACGACTAACTCACAAAAATCTTGGTTTACGGACGCTACTTTTACTGCTGTCCGCAATAAGGAGGAAGCATTCAAACAGTACCGTCACCTTCAAATTATAGAATCCCGTACTTTATATGTCTCTGCCCGGAATCAAGGCAAATCTGTCCTTCGACTCGCCAAAAACTCTTTCAACAATAACAAATGCTCTGAACTGTTCATATCTAGCTCTTCCCAAACTTTCTGGCATCTAGCAAAAAAACTCTCCTACAATTTTGCTTCCTCGTCTTTCCCTCCTCTTTTTCACTCTGAGGGTACCACTGTCACTTCATCCTCTGACAAAGCTGAACTTTTTGCTAAAACTTTCACTAAAAACTCTACCTTGGATGATTCCGGCGCTGCTACTCCCTCTCCACCCCCTCTCATTTACTGATGCCCAATATCATAATATCTTCTAAGGATATGCTCTCATCCCTCTCTGGGCTGAATACTAAGAAGGCGTATGGACCGGATGGTGTTCCTCTCATTGTAATAAAAAACTGTTCTTCAGTGCTGACTCCCTGCCTAGGCAAACGTTTTCGTCTGTCTTTCCTCGATCTAACATCAGTCCTTCTTGCTGGAAGTTTGCTCTTATTTAACCTGTCCCAAAAAAGGGTGACCGCTCTCAACCCTCCAACTATCGCCCAATCGCTCTCATTTCTTGCATCTCTAATATTTTTGAAACTATTTTTATCTCAAAATTTCTTAAGCATATATCTTCCAATTATCTACTTTTAGATCACCAGTAGTTTCCTTAATGACCGTTCTACTGATGATCTTCCATATCTTAATCATTCCTGGTCATCCTCCTTTTGGGACTTCGGTAAGATTTTGTTCTATTGTGCTAGACATATCGAAAACTTTCAATAAAGACTGGCACAAATCCCCAATTTCCAAACTACCCTCCTAGGGTTTCGATCCTTCTATCTGTGCCTTTGTCTCTAATTTCCTTTCAAACTTCTCCGTAGCTGCAGTTGTGGATGGCCATCGCTCATTTCCTCAACCTATCAACTCCAGTGTTCCTCAGGGTTCTGTTGTGTCTCTATTTATCTTTCTAATATATATTAATGATCTTCTCAACTGTACCTATAATCCTATCCACTCATATACTGATGACTCTACTCTACACTATTCAACTAATTTTTCACATCAACCCAACACGCAATAACTCCAAAACACATGTAAAAAGGCTATAGAATACCAATCTTCTGATCTATCAATTATTTCTGTCTGGGGTAGAGAGAAAATCATGTTACTTTCAACGCCTCCAAGATCCAATTTCTTCCACTATCCCTCCATCGCAATCTTCCGGAATACTATAAATTATTCTTCAACAATACATAAATCAACCTTTCATCTCTCAATATTCCAGGCGTATCTTTTTCATCTGACCTTTTTTGGAAAGATCATATTACCACTCTTGCTAAAACAGTTTCTCAAAAGTTAGTTGTGCTCAACTGTCTCCGTAGGTTTTTCTTCTCAGACAGCTTCTTTCTCTGTATTGGGGCACAGTGCGCCCCTGTATTGAGTATTGTTCGCATGTGTGGGGAGGCACCACCCATACCACACTTCTAGAACAAGTAGAATTAATAGCATTTCGTCTCATCAACTCACTTCCTCTTACTAGTTCCCTACAATCTCTTTTTCCATGCCGCAGTCTTGCATCTCTTTCCACTTTTCTATCACTATTACTGCAATCAATGTTCTTCAGAGCTCTCTCAGTGCATACTCACTCCCTTGCGGCGAGTGTGAGGTACCCGCCTTTCAACACAGTCTCACTCCTATTCTGTCCAGTTCCCCAACCCAAGAATTTGCACATTTTCTCAGTCTTCTACTCAACAAGTGAACACTGAAACTCTCTCCCTCAATCAATCTTGCCTTCTTCCTATGACTTAAACTGCTTTAAACTTCGTGTGCCCAGGCATTTTGACCCCAACGTCCCTTGCATTTGGTTGTCTTGTCACTCATTTGGCTCTGGGGGAGGCACTCGTACAGGCAACTTATCTTTCATCTCCTTCATACACATAGAAAACAAATATATATATTACTCTCTCTCTCTCTCTTCTACTGCAAGATACAGACTCAGGTAATATGAGCGAAGGTCTAATATGCCGACACAAAGTTCACAGGATTAAAGTATATTCGCATGTCTATCTTGTTATATACTGATGCTCTGATTTACACAAATAACACACATACATCTCTAAGGTTCTACTCATCATTTGTAACTTGAATATTGAACATAAACCTTTTGCAAAAGACTCACTTCTGTCCTGATGTATGCAATATATTAAAGGGTGCTAGCATTCATAACCCTATGTAACTTTGCTTTCACTAATTATACACTCCTTTTATCCTCATATACAGTATGTATATTGTAACCAGCATGTCTATGTCTATGTCTATGTTAAATATACCATGTACACCGAAGGCCAGATATCTGTTATAATCTTAGTTTCCCAGCTCATCAACCCTATCAGGCTTAGAACCGAGATGTGTGTATTCATGAAGGGTATCCCTAAGTGCAAAGATATGATATTTGAGTATTAGATACTTAAGAAATCAATTGAACTAATATTGCATACTCGAATTCAGCATGAATTGGGCTAGAATAAGTTTTGGTAGTGACACACTGAATGAAACACTTAGCAACACTGCTTTCAGTCAATGTCCACCCTATCGTTAGTTCGTCTGGACGACGGGTTAGTGTATATCATATTCTAAGTGATGGAGTTTTCTTGGAATAATTATTTTTAATACATATATTTAGTGTAAGCCAATGTCAGTGAACAGTATAACTTGTTTCAGTATAACCGTTATAGTGCTAACAAATTTGTTCAACGATTGCCTATTTATAAATAATCGTATACAATCAAATATCAGGAGTAGGGACTTTGAGTATGTTTTATTCTTTTCAATATATGAGATATATGTATCACTATAATTTATAAATATAAAACCTCTTAGGAAACAATCAGGGTGGATGGGACTCGTTAGCCTCGGTCGGTAACCCATCTAGGGGATATAACCTTAAACAATCCGGGTGTATGGGACTCGTCAGCCTTGGTCGACAACCTGTCTAGGGGAGTAAACCTTATACAAATCCGTACTGCTACCTTTAGGTGAAGCAGGCTAGTGGATTGATTAGCCGCACACCACTGTAGACAAATAGTGCTAAAAAAATGCATAAAAGGCCTTGGAGTCGGACGGACCCTAAATTGAGTGGTCAATCATGTAAATCCTTCAGTAAACTGGCATGGGTTGTCCCTCTTAGGTCCGCTTGGAAGAATTTTGTGTATGGCCACCCCCATTAACCCTCTCACGTTCTTGACGCACTTTTGAGCCTATTAGGGATACTTTAAAGCCTTTGTTACCATCAGGGGTATTTAGAAACCTTTAGTTTAGTTACTTTAACCTCTGCAGTTGTCTTTGAGTTAGCTGTGGGCAGAAAACTAATTTTGGAGAGGTAATTATAAGAGTGAGAGAACTCTATTTCTTATTGCTAATCTGGCAACCTCTGCGTCATATGGTCGTGAGAGGGTTAATCCATAAATGGCGACCGTCCTCAATAGAGGTTTTTCTGGTGCACTGCGACCGTCCTCAATAGATCCAGAGCATAAAAAAAAAACAATAAAAACAGTGACACACAAAACAAAGCAATTTGTGATTAGATGAGATAATTCTACTCAATTACTTGCTACCACTCCTATGTATGTGTCCCCCCCCCTTCCCCTCCTTACCCCCCTTTTTTCCCCTCCTCAATTATCAGCTATTTTCCCTTTTATCGGATAATTTTTGGTGCGAATTTCCCTCACGTTGTAGAAAACAATAAACCTAGATTGGTTAACAGTCGTACTAATCCGAGAATCATGAGCATATAGACTTTGTACATTATTTTATATTCAAATTAAAAAACTATTACCGATAACACAAATTCAGATTGCTTTCTTTGAAAGTGTGTGAAAAATGCTTGTCATATCATATATATATTCTTACTGTCATTGCTGAACATTTTCATTCACGACGGCGCAAAATCAAAGGATGTTGGAAAATCATATTTTTTTTGTTTAGTCTACATCACTTTTATTAATCATAA
The DNA here is from genome assembly GCA_032716605.1 of Paralithodes platypus. Lineage (NCBI taxonomy): Eukaryota > Metazoa > Arthropoda > Malacostraca > Decapoda > Lithodidae > Paralithodes > Paralithodes platypus. Next base: position 26,006,721 of record CM064566.1, read on the forward strand.
TATTTGATTTGTGTGTTTTGCTATGGTACTATTGTAGATCAATCTTTCATGTTGTTGTTTCTTAAAATCAATGTCGAGTGAATATTTTGGTTACACATACATTTTGGGTTTCTTTGCAAATTACAGTTGAATATCAATAAATTCTGATGACACATTTGGAATTAGCGTGAAAAACGCTTGTAATTTCATATATAAACAAATATGTTGAGCAACTTATAACAACATTTGGACGGTGTAAACTCAGAAAAAAATATTAAATATTTCTTATATATCGAGTTTCATTATGATAACTTGATATTTTGTGATTTTTCCGGTTTTATAATAGTATTGGTCATACTCATTCTTTGAATGTATAATACATTGCATATAGAGAGATTATTGTGGCTTAAAACGGAGCGATAATGGACGTGCATAAATTAATGTCGAAACTAGAGGAATCATGTACAATAATGCAGAAAGGAAGCCTAGTTTCAATCTAAGTTGCCTGTGGGTCATGAACTGCAATTTGACCTAAGACATTGGGACACCTGTCAGCATACGTTTATGTCTAATATAAAAGAAAACACAAATGTGATTTATGTCCTGCTTTAAACTGGGTCGCTATTGTTACCGAGCCTAGTAATAAGTTAAAGACCCAACATAACTGTCAAAGTTCTGGAGAGATGATTACTCTGTGTGGCAGTTTTACATTGTTCTACAGACAAATTACTACGCTCACATTTCAAGAAAATCCATATTTTTACCAGTTTCCTTCAAAGAATATACCTGGCCACATTCAAAGCAACTGGGACAACGGTATGGTAATACTCAGCAAGTTAACCGAGGAAATGTGGCATGCATTAACACTGATGCAAAGCCCAAACGCTAGCTAACTCTCCACCAACATGCAAAAGGAGGTTGTGTGTTGTTTATAGAACACCAGATAGTTTCAAGGGACACTAAAAAGGTTTTCAACTTACATGTTCACTACATGAAATGAGATGTTTACAAACATTTCCGACAGCATGAGACAGCCAGCATATGCTAGAGTTTTGTGATACTTGTGGTAATATTTATTTAACAGTTAGTACTGCTTTTCAAATGTTATAATATGTAGTATATGCAATGCAATATGTCATGCTGCATAGTGACACATTCCTGGTTTGTTTGGTTCTTATAGACACATGTAGGCTCAGAACAATTAACACATTGGTTATTGCTTTGCTTCCTTTGGAATCCTATGCCTCTTGGGGTATGACAAGGCTATATCTGGGCATAGTTTAAACAAAACTATCACTACGATTATATTATCTAATATATTAATGATTCTGGAATTATATTAAAAAACAAATATATAACTTTCGACATGTGCATAAATAAGATGCTAATAAAAACTGATTTACCTCTGTGAAGTGTGCACGGACTTGACAGACATAAACCTCTGGTGTGACGGTTGGTTGAGGCCAACATAGTCTAGGACAACATAGATGCCGAACACGAAGGTTGACCAGAAGGTGTGACGGACAAAAGGACTGGGGTCCACACTGTTGGGGACACCAATTTAGTACCATTAGTCAGGAACTAATCTAATACCATGTAAAGTACATTAAAGCAAATGCTATGTTTATGGATACATATACTCATTATTTGATTGTAATACTGTTTGTGCAAGAGGAAATAGCTGTTTATCAATTTTGTTGCATTCTCCAAAATGGATAAGAGAACAAATATATACAGTTTGAACAAATAATATGTCAATGGAAAACATGTGCAGCAACATAACTTAAATGAATAATAAGTATTAGGTATTTATATAGATAATGAAAGTGTGCAGTAATTACAAAAACATTATTATGACTACATTAAGCACAAATATTTAGACGTCAACAGCATACACTATACGCGACTGTATGGTATATAATACATACCGTACTTTATACCTCTCAGTCTGAAGACTTCCATTATTTATTACATTATGGATATCAGTCAGCAAGTTTATGCAGTTTTACCCTCTCATTACCGGTGCAGTCCTTTTAACTTTCTTCTGGCTACTATTTGACAATTTAATTCAGTTTTAAAGGGGCCTCCAGCAATTAATAAGCTGTGAACTATCTCACTTAACTCTTTTTACTACCACAGATCCTTCTTAAACTGCATAAAATCATATAAATATTGCTAGAATTAAAACAAAAAGACGCCGCCGGTACGGAAGGGGTTAATGATATCCCGGCCATCATAAAGATGTATGAGAAAAACAAGAGTAAATACTATGTGGATGGACCCTATAGGCCCCACAGTTGTTCCTGAAGGGAGTAGTCTAATTTGAAAGCTGACTTAATTAAGCCAAAAGGTATTTACTTACTGGAAAAGGTAAACGAATATATAATTTGATATAAGGAATATCAATTATGTCAATATAAAACCAGTTTGAGGATTGACGTATTGTACAAGTGCCCAAATGCCCTACTTTTATATAATTTTCGAATTCAATGAAAATATTTGGCTAAACATAATTATAACTAACCCTCTAGCAGCTTAACGTGTGAGCAACTATACCCTATTCATTATAATTGGACCAACAACTTTGATCACTAACCTCTAGGTGTGGAAAATTACTGCCCATTCGCTCTAGCCCTTTATGAGTTACATAGGTTTAGGAGTTACGATGTCTGGCCTACCTATAATGAATGGACTGCTAACATGGGTAGTCATCTTTCATTATTAAGGGGAGATGGGTCGGGTTTCTGGACCACTTTCTTCCTCGTGTTTAGCCCCATTAGTTTTGATATTGTAAGAAGTTTGGCCCATTAGTTTGACGATTTCAATACCTTTCGCCCCATTTTGTTGTAAATTTTAAGACCTTTCGTGCCATTTATGAGTCAATTTTTTCCAGCGAGTCAATTTTTTTCCTGGCGAGCAAAAGCGAGCCTGTAATTATAAGAAGAACCGGTTTTTGGCCGGGAAATTTTTCTACCGAAAAATGTACAAATTTAACTTGAAAGGCGTGTATATGAATAACTAAAAAAAAAAAAAAAAAATAAAAAAATATCCTTAATTTACTTACTTGAAGAACTGTAGACGTTGGCCTTGTTGTGCAGCTTTCCATACGTTAGTGACTCCACCAACGTCAATGGTTCCCACCACCACCACCACCACCACACCAGACAACATCACTACTGCCTGTAGTACATCAGTGTATACCACGGCCCTCACACCACCCTGAGGACAAGTAATATAATGTACACCAGCACTACCACTACCACCACCACCACTACCACACCTCAGACAACATCAGTACAGCCTGTAGTACATCTGTGTATACCACGGCCATCACACCACCCTGAGGACCAGTAATATAATATACACCACCATTACTACCACCACCATCGTCACCACTACCACTACTACCACCACCACCCCACCAGACAACATCAGTACAGCTTGTAGTACATCGATATATGCCACAGCCCTCACACCACCCTGAGGACCAGTATTATAATGTACACCACCAACACCACCACTACTACCACCACCATCACCAATACCACCACCACCTCCACCACTACCTCGTTTTTCAATTAGCCACATTACTTCAAACAACTGTAATCAGTTATTACTAAAACATCATACTGCACTGACTCAAACAAGATATCTAAAAAGATTAATGACACTGCATAACCCACTCATCAGGTATAACATGACTTACCTAGAGGGTGGATTTCTTATTAACAATATCATTGCCTTATTTAAAGCTAACTATAACATAAACATTCTTCAAGAAGATATAGATATTATAACCTCTCGAATATCTTGGGTTCAGAGACATGAGGAAAGGCGTGGTCCTTGTATACTGTATATTATGGCTTCTGAAATATAATTAGTTCTTAGTAATTTTATTGTTTTTTTGTACCCTATTAATTAAAAATTCTGTTTTTTTAACACTTTTTAACTTCATATGATGCTATAATCTTTAATGTTTGTATTTATATATTTTTAATGTGTTCAATATCCTAGTTTTCTTTACTTTTTATTATTTTGTATATTACACATTTGTTTTAAGTATTTTTTTTTATATATACTTCTTTATCAGATTTTATATATATTTTTTTAATTGTTTCGATAAGTTAGCCTAATTATTTTAAAGGTTACTATTGTATTTATGATTTTATTTGTTTCTCATTATTTTTCTTCTGGCGTTTACATTTTAATTTAATATGCTAAAACAAATTTCAGGTAATTATCTTTTTATCAAGTGATTTTGTTTACAGCTTTATTATTTATTATCACATACTATAAGTAGTAATTTTATTGCATTTGTGTTCTCTTTTAATTAAAATGTCTGTTGTTTACACTTTTAAACTTCATATAATACCGGTACTATAATATTTTATGTTTGTATTTATATATTTGTTAATGTGTTCAATATCTTGGTTGTCTTTACTTTTTTTATGTTTTATATTACACATTTGTTTTAAGTGATATTTTAAAATTATATATTTCTTTATCAGATCTTATAATTTGTTTACAATTGTTTGGATGAGTTAATTCTTGTATAGGTTACTATTGCTTTTATGAGTTTATAATGTTCTCAATTTGTTTTCTGGCTTTTACATTTTATTTTCATATGATAAAACAAATTTCAAGTAATTATCTTTTTATTAAGTTATTTTGTTTACAGCTTCATTTTTTATTATCACATAATTATTGATTAGGCAGAGAGTCTGCAAACTACTAAGAAAATCTTAAAGAAAAGACCTTTATGATGATCTTACACATGTAATTATTATTATATACTGTAACTTGTGTATATTATTACTCTACTACTGTAAATAACTTAATTATTGTATCTATGTAAGAAATTACGAAATAAAATTAACAAACGAACGAACGAACTACCACCACCACCACCAGAGCCACCGCACGAGACAACATCAGTACAGTCTGTAGTACATCAGTGTATACCACGGCCCTCACACCACCCTGAGGACCAGTAATTAATTATAATGACCCCGGTTAATAATTCGAATTTAGTCCCGGGGAAAACAAAACAAACAGCAACCCTACTGTGTTTGAACGCATATCCATTAGCTAAAAGAGATACCAAAAGGCATATATTTGAGAACATGAGGCTCATTCAAAATTGGATAGAAAGGCTGCATGATATTAATAGCGAAATGGATTAAGTCTTCTCTTTGTATTCAATGGCAAACCTCTTCTTGTAGCTTCAGTAGAGAGGTGATAGTACTCTCCACCTAGTCTAGCAATATATTAGAGAGCCTTATGTCTGATGATAGGGAGTCTCGCTGGCACTAAGTAATTGTGACTTATGTTTAGCCTGAAACTACGTACAATAACTGTTGACAAACAATATATAATGTGCAGTATACAATGCAAGATCTAGCCGTCCGGATAGCTCAGTTAATTATATCCCTGTCTACCAACCCCGCTCAGGTTGAAAACAAATTCTTAGACATATCCGGCAGTTACCGTCTCCCCTTGAGCAAGGAAGATGGGTAATGGTATCTGGTTGATTATTGTGGTCAAGCGCTTTTGAATCCTCACAGGATATGCGGACGCTATCTAAGTAATCAGATATGTATTATTATTATTAATAGTACCATTAACAATATCAAACTACAATCATAATTCAATTATGCTACCGGTACTCTTTCTTCCATCCAGAAAGTGTCTAAGAGGAGACAACACGAACGAATAATGGCGATTGTGCGCGGTATAAACTTAATGATGACATCTTTCTGAGGTAGCTTTAACAATGTATTCCTTGATTACCTATACACTCCTCTGATTCAAAGCAACCCAAAAACAGCAATCCAAACCACCATGAAGATGCTTTAAAGCATCAAGGATAGGTCAGGCCTGCCCCCTGGGTAACCTCATAAACCAAACAAAAACAATAAAACTCTCCCATAGCACTCATGTACAGTCGCGCTAATAAGTCGTGTCCCAGCTGTCATTACGTTTGGCTTGCTCTGTGCTGTATTAATGTCTGTCAGATGTTGAATAGGGTGGGTAAGTGTAGGAACATGTTTGCATATTGCACTCGATATGAAGAAATGAAACTTAGATATTGCTAATACCAATTATTGATCAAAACATACTTGGTGCCGAGTGTTGCCTTCATGTGAAGGATGTATGTTTTAACCTCTGAAGTGCGCATGGGGGTAATTAGACACCTCTCCCTGTGCGCATATATTTGAGGTGTTTCCGTCACTAAAATGTTCATTGTACCATTAATAGCATTAATACTTATCCATATGCGCCTATTATGGGTTGATTATAAAGGTATTAACCTGAAACAACAATAAAAAGAGTGAAAACAGCGTTTGGATGGTCAAAATCGGAGATATAGCCCGCGAGTTGTATAATGTATGGGTGAGGCAAGCTGCTTTCCCGCCAATTTCCCCCAAGGCCACTGAGACACAGTCAATCGATGCTCTCTCTCTCTCTCTTGCATTCGCTTGCTATCAGTGATGACCACACCCTGCAACCGGATTTCTAATGTTAGCACGAAAATATACCTCAGAATATGGGAATAACAGGGAAAATAGGTGATAACTGAAGGAGAGGAGGAAAGTGGGGAAGGAGGGGAGGTAGAGGACTGAGATTTTGCATGGCCCAGGGGCCAAAAAAAAAATAAAAATAAAAAAAAACAAAAAACAAAAATTCGATGTCAAAAGTTGATTTTTTTTTTCTCTGACTCTTAAGAGTCTCCCCGCAGTCCGCCGGGGGAACTCTTAAGAGTCTCCCCGCAGTTCCCGGGTTAATAAGAGGTACAGCAAGTATAAATGATATTTACTTGTATAAGTGTGTTGTGTAATTGGGTCTAACCTGACACCCCGATGTATGAGACAGAAAGGGGTTTAACCTGCAACCAAGGGCCTGGGAGAGAGAGAGGAATCAAGGTCATTCCGTCACCCATGGCAGTATTATATCCCTGGATGGGACTGGCTACCCTACTACTACCAGACATAGTAGACGTAGGATAGAAAGAACAAGTCTGTGGTCGGTAATTCAGCACTTCTGTCTACTCTACCATTCTGAAGGATTCTCCACCATGTGTCTTCGATAAAGTGAGTAATTAATCTTCTTCACATTATTGGAATACCAAGTCCAGCAATCTACATCTGGTCTCTGTAACCAGGATACCACAATCCTCAAATTTCTGGGCCATGCTAAGTTCATAACTAGGGAGTTATTGTTAATGAAGACAGGTCTTAATATCTAAAATTGTTTCCCTGTGTGAGTTCAGCAACATGCTGGGTAAGACTAAAAATGTTTCAAAGTTCAAACTGCTCTCTCGTATTGCTTTTCCGAAGTTAATCACCACTACTTGGTTTTCTAGTTACCTCCACTTGATGTTTGGTAGCTTAACATCTCCTAACCACATAATATTATTTTGTTGTCGGGTTCCCCAGGGCTTCCACTTCTGATTCAATGATGTTAGAATATGATTTGAATTCTTCTAAGGATGTTACATAAGGACTTTTATGGGGTAGTCAAATGTATTCATAGGGTTAACTGTTGACTCTATATAAGGCTGACTGAAGGTGTCGATGGCCTTAAGAGATGTATATATATTATTTTAGTTAAAGGTTGATTGTAGATGTTGATCTCAGCTTTCAGTTCTCTCTGCTTGTAGTTTGATAGATTATATTAATTAGGTTGATATTGTATCGCTGCCACCATCCCACTTATACTCTATACATCTTATATATAGGTAAAGGGGGAAAATAAAGATCTCTGGTCCAAAACCACTTTGATATATTTTATTCAAGTACAAACTGAAATATACAGAGTACTACTTAAGTAAGTGAGATAGTTATCCCTATATTGAGAGGGAACTCTAAAAGGTGACTTGTCTGGCCTGTGGTTCAAATCTATATCTGTTCTCCAAACTCCTCCCTACCTCTTAGCTCTGCTGTTCTGCCACACCTCTCAGAATGATGGAAATTTACCAAGATCCCTTGTATCACATGTTCACAGTGTGGAGAGGTATCAGGAGTGTTGAGGTAAGCTTTACAGGGTGTAAGCAGTGATTGACTCATGACATTTTGACAGGGAGTTACAATGGATAACCTCGAGATTGTACAGTCTCCTACCTAAATATATGGACACTGTAACTAAAACTTCTTAAAATTGTATGATAGTTGGATATAATGAATCCTAGTAAACATAGTACAATCGTGAGATGTAATATGCCCACACTAAGATTCTTGCTTCCCACAGCAAGGTAGCACTTAAAATGATATGAGAGTTAAGCAAATTACAGTTAAAATGAGTAAGGTATGAATCTAACTAACTCCATCCCTCGCACATTAACTCTCGGCCCCCCATGGTCACCTCGCAGTCTCCTGCAACACGTGATTCATCACTGGCAAACGAACAATGTCTGGGTGACTACAGAATGCAAAGGTAGGCCTACTAGCGAAGCAGGCGGAAGTATATGAAGCTACAATGAATAAAACAATGTATAATCTTCTACTGTAGTTAAACACATTTCAAGTTGAAGACAAAAATTGAAAGTGGAACGGAAATTTTCTAAGTATTTTGTTAATAAAATACAAAGTTATAGTAAAATTATAAAGAACGGATTACAAATTGAACAAAGCAAACACAAGTGCAAAGACAATGAACAAAAACAAAAACTGTAAAAAAAAAATACTATAGGTATTATCTTCAACTAGGTCCTGATGTGGCGGCGTCTACGCCGTGGGGCCACCTCCCGAGGCTGCCAATCGCGGATGGCTGCCGACCCTCCACAGCCGAAGACAAAATCAACGACCAGTGGAGGAAAACCGGATGCCGGCCGCGGGGAGCAGTTTCGGGAGCCAAACCGTCACAACCATCCCCTGCCCCCTCCCAGGGGGCACTGGTCCTTGGAGCGGCTTCGGTCGCGCCGGGAATTTCCACACCTCTCACACCACACACACACATCACACAGTTTTTCCTACACCGAGAAATGACTCTCCCGCTGTCATTTCTCGAAGACTTCTTCTAGCCGGAGACATTGAGAGCAACCCCGGACCCACGTTCACATACATATGTCCAACTTGCTCAAAACCCATCACTTCGAGTCGCCATACTAAGGGTTCAGTTCTCTGCAATTCATGCGGGAACTGGACCCACTTCACCTGCACAACACTTGCCTCCAAGAAACACTACACAAACACCTGGACCTGTTCTTCATGCCCCTCCCTCTCCCAGTCAAATCCCTCACCTAAAACCCGTCCACCTCTCCTCCCCAACCCACCTAACCTTCCCATATCATCCACTCCCCCCCCTAAAACCCGTCCACCTCTCCTCCCTAACCCACCTAACCTTCCCATACCATCCACATCCTCAACTCAACACACCACACCCCATCCTAATCCATTCCAACCCCCATCTCCTGCTCCCCAATCCCCACCCCCACCTCACCCATCCCAACCCCCAGCCCCTCCCTCTCCCCCACCCCCCCCCCACCCCCCCCATCACCCCCACCCCCACCCCATCCTCGTGCAGCAGCACCCAACATACATCGTGCACATAACATTAACATTCTTCAACTGAACATAGATGGCATCAACACAAAGAAGCACGAACTCTCACACTTCATCAAACAACACAACATACACATTGCCATCTTACAAGAAACAAAACTCCGCACAACACAAAAAACACCCACATTTCATAATTTCACCACCATCAGACAAGACCGGGCTGTCGGCGGGGGCGGTGGACTCATCACCCTGGTACACAAAGAAATATCATACATAGTAACCAGTGTACAAACCAAATCACTCCTCCCCCCAAATGATAACACAACAGAAATACAGTCAATTAAAATACGCACTGGCAACAACTCCAACATAACCATCATAAACACATACATCCCTCCCCAAACATCCCCTACAGTACCAAATGAATACAGACCACACTTACAACACATCACAAACACCCCACACACCCCACACATCATCCTGGGTGGTGACTTCAACGCCAAGACGTCGGCCTGGTTTGTCGACAACCCCGACACAGACAGAGGGCTGGTACTACAAATCCAAACCGATAACCTCATCATCCTTAACGACATCCATCAACATACCCATATTCCTCACCAAGCCCTCTACAACCCATCATCTCCAGACATCACCTTTTGCTCCCCAGAACTCGCCCCCACAACATCCTGGAGGGTGGTCAGAACCTTATGCTCTGACCACCTCCCGATCATTATAACCACCAAAACCAGACTCACCCAAGCTAGCCACAAACACACATACACTAATTATAAAAGAGCTAACTGGGAAGCATTCACAAATGAGACAGAACAACACTTCACAACTCTAAACAGTACACCCATCACTAACATCAACAATGCTGTACACATACTCAATAAAACTATCCAAAACGCTGACAAGAAACACATTCCAAGAGGTAACAGAAAAAGACACAACCCCAACTTCACACCAGAAATTCAAAACCTCATCAGACAACGCGACATACTGAAACACTCCCCAGCACCCCACACACAAGACATCACACAACAAATTCAAGCACTCAACACCCAAACTAACAACAAAATACAAGAACAACAAAAACTAAATTGGAATAACTTCCTACAAACACTTGATCACAAAACAAACCCCAAAAAACTATACAAAACACTAAACAGCATCACACTTTCCAACAGCAACACAACACAATCACATTCTGCAATCACAACAGACTCTACTCCTTCATGTAAACAACAAGCAAACACTCTCGTCAATCACTTTTCACATGTCAGCCACCTAAAACCTCACAAAGACGACCGACGTGTCATCCGACGTAAGAGACAATTCCCCACAGACCCTGACTATACACCCTTCACCAATCACCAGACAAAGCATATCATCAACAATCTCAAGCACTCACCCGCCTGTGGCCTAGACAACATAAGCAACATACACCTCAGACACCTGGGACCACAAGGCATACAAGCACTCACTAACATATCAAACTACAGCTATTCACACAACACAATACCAGACATTTGGAAGCATGGTATCATCATCACATTCCCCAAACCCAACAAAGACCCCACGCTACCCTCCTCGCAACGCCCCATCACACTCCTTTGCTCCCCCTCCAAAGTCATGGAACGCCTAGTATTACAACTAATTACACCTGACCTACCCCTAGCTCCATCACAACATGGCTTTAGGCCACTGCACTCCACAAACACTCTTCTCACAGACCTTACACAAAGAGCTTTCGACGGCATCAATTCAGCTAGACCACCACACAGATCACTATTAGCCACACTCGACATTAGTAAAGCCTTCGATGCCATCCCCCGCCACAACCTAACAAACAAAATCTACAACACAAACATGCACAACAACACAAAACGGTGGCTGGCCAACTTCCTAGAAGGCAGATGTGCACACGTATCTTTTGCCGGTCAGTCATCTAAAATCAGAAACTTTCCAAACGGAGTCCCACAAGGATCCGTCCTATCGCCCGCACTCTTCAATCTGTACATGCACGATATAACTACACCCAATACGCCCCAAATAAACTTAGCCTCCTATGCAGATGACATAACACTCACATGCACACACCATGACCCAAAAAGAGCAACAGATCTCCTTCAACCCTATCTCAACACACTACATGGCTGGTGCACTACAAACAGACTTAATCTAGCCCCTGCCAAATCCACCGCAACCCTGCTCACAAGTTGGACAGGAGAACACGAATACATCCCTCAACTCACCATAAACAACACACCCCTAACACATACACACACACCCAAAATCCTAGGAGTAACATATGATACTCATATGACATTCAAACAGCACACCACAAACATTAAAAAGAAACTGACACCCAGACTTAACGCCCTCAGGTCACTTGCTCACACAAAATTTGGACACAACAAAGAAACTACCACCACAGTATATAAACAATACATAAGATCAGTGATGGAATACGCAAGCCCAGGCTGGGCTTCTAACCTAGCTGAAACACATCATAAGACCTTACAGACTATTCAAAACAAAGCCCTGAAGATCATTACAGGCTGCACAGCTACTGCACCCACAGATCACCTACATCAAGAAACCAAAATCCTCAAAGTCAAAGACCATCTGGACATGAGAGGCACTCAATTCCTGGCAGCAGCCTCCACAAACCAAGATCACCCACTAAACTACATGGCAACACACCCACAGACACCAAGAAATATCAAAACAACACCCAGCACACGGTATCACACACAATTATTGTCCTCTCTCCCTCCCTGCCCACCCCGAACCAACTTCCAGAAGCACATCCATACTCATATCTCTCACCGATCCATCCACTCACTCACAGACAACACGCAGCTGCATGCACGACCTCCCGAAATCCATCCTTCCGAATCCTCCCTTCCTCGCGAGGACAGAGTCCACCTGGCCAGGCTGAGATGCGGACACCATCCAGCTCTCCTGAGCTATCAGAAGAGACTGGATGACTCCGTTGTCGACACCTGCCCGGGATGTAACACAGCACCCCATACCATTAAACACATCATAGAAGACTGCATTTCACACGACCACTTACGCCAACAACACAATCTACACTCAATGAGAGCTCTGTGGGAAAGCCCGATCGTGGCCATGGCCTTTCTCAGGGACTCGGGGCTGTTCGGCCAGGCAGCTTAGGGAACAACAACAACAACAACAACAACAAAATCCCAACAAGAAACCCCAAAATGAACAAAACACCCAATATGCAATGAAGTTTGGAGTAATACAATTAACAAAGCAAAATAATATTGATATAAAATAAGAAGACAAATTAAAATATACAGCTGCAAATAAAAATATCCTAAGGAAAATTCATACAAACACAACTGTAGTAAAATAAAATAAAATAATATTCCTACCCATAGGAAAACCCACCAAATAGCAATAAACACAACTCCACAAACCCGTGATATGTGTCCAAATACTATCTAGTTTATATATACAAAAAACACCCCCCCCCAAAAAAAAAACAAAAAAAAAACAAAAAAATCAATGTAAACTCAAGGAAATAGACACATCAATATGTAACTCAGCCATCCACATCCTGTGGTATGTAATATGAGTACCATCCAAGCTTATAATAAAAAAAAATAAAAAAAATCCAAGTTTGATAAAACCGAATGAAAAAAAACACATAGTTAAAATCTGATGTACAAAAATTAAAAGGAAAACACAGCCTATCTATAGGAATATGATATATATCAATATTAAACACAGCAAGCCACAATCCCGTGGTGTGTAATATAATACCTTCCTAATCTGAAGGAAAAAAAAATCATTGCGCAAATAACATCACATAGAATATTCAACTAAAATTGTAATAAATCTTTTCAACCGGGAGCTACCCGTTTTTCAAAATAATGCATTTCCTATGGCAAAATCCTAAAATATATCATAAAATCACACACTCGTCGAAGCAAAACCCCAGTTTCACTTACAGTAGTGTACAATTAATTCCAAAATAAGTACATTATACAAAACCCAAAAATAAAAACGATTAGAAGTCAAATCAAATATCATACATACAGACATTAATTAATTAACTCCTACATTTTATTTTATCATAGAATCATAAAATTCCACACAACACATATACTGTAAATGTTGAGAATACAAATAATGTTCAAAGATAGTTGTATATAATAGAATATACTAATAATGTTCAATGATAGTTGTATATAATAGAATATACTAATAATGTTCAAAGATAGTTGTATAATAGAATATACTAATAATGTTCAAAGATAGTTGTATATAATAGAATATACTAATAATGTTCAAAGATAGTTGTATATAATAGAATATACTAATAATGTTCAAAGATAGTTGTATATAATAGAATATACTAATAATGTTCAAAGATAGTTGTATATAATATAATATACTAATATTTTCTTTCTCCTTATGGCCGTTCTCCTCGAAGACCGCGAAAAAACAAATCAATATACTGTGAGAATTTTCTGTCAGTTTTCCAAGGCACTCTCTAAACAAATATTTTCCAAGAGCATTTCCTTTTCAATGAAAATACTGCCACAACAGGGAAATTCAACATATATATTAGCCAAATTATCCAATGTTTCAGGCAAAAACACTAAATATATAGACTCACTGGGCAAAAACAAATACAAAAGAAACTTAGAAAAGATCCCTAAAAAACAATAATCCCAAATTAGCGAACGTAAATCTACCGAAATATACAGTGCTTGACTGTAGCCAGAAAGCAGACACGAATACACTTAAATGGACAAAACAAACAAATTAGGAAATAATTTACTAAGAAAAAATAACGTCAGAAAACTGAACGAGAAGAAAAAAATGATTTCAAAACTAGATTACATTAAGAAAATATTATTCAATCAAACTTCCATAATTCAAATCAAAAGAAACTTGAAAAAAAATCATGAACAAGTGTATTTCAGTAGAGTCCACAATTGGACAAAAAGATGTTAATTAAAACCCGAAAATTAATCTATACAGATTCACACTCAAATGAAAGCACATTGTACCGGCCATCGTGTTAACAGAAGAAACATTATAGGCCTACTAGCGAGCGAAAGAAAAAAAATGGAAATGATAAATTCGTAGATATCCACAATAGATTTTAAGAAGAAATAAAATCACACTGTACGTATTAGAGATGTTAAAATTACGCACTTAGAAATAATAATAATATAGATACTCAAATTATCTTGGTTGCCGCGAGTGAGTTGAAAAATCGACATTTAGGCCTAACCAAATCGAGCACTAGTAAAAATTTCACCACAACAAAATAAAAAAATATTAATGAATGTAACACTAGAATCATATTAAAACAACAGAATGTTCCCAACAATGACAAATTAACTCAACCGCTTAATTAGATCGACTTGCGGGAGACAAATGACGAGAAAACAAATCTCACAGAAAAAAAATACAACAAGATGAAAAGAACATACAGTACACATTGAACACTCGTGAATATAAAGTTAGGGAAACATCTGGAAAATTACTGTATATCGAACACACTTATACACACTGCAACAGTGAGAGATACAATGAATGACTGAGTGAGTTTGCCCACCCTATCCCTTGACGGGTCAGGGGGTCGCGGTATGACATGATCCATATTAGAATAAAGATATGAAATGACATGATGAGAAATTGGAGTTTTGACTGGAAATGCGGTGCTCCTTTTTAACATGAATTGTTAATTTAGGCGACTACATCACATTCCTTCGAAGAATTATCAAGCCTACACTCAACCAGTCTACCAATTCTACCAATTCTACCAATTTCCAATTTGATCCAGTTTTATCCGGTTTACAATCCAAATCATCTAGCAGCTCTACATAATATTGTTTCCTGAGTTCCTGTGCAAATTATCTCTGTTAAGTTCCAACCACAAACCACAAATTGTTTTATTTAATACCATTTCTTCACTTCGAGATTCAACCAGTCTACCAGTTCATCTATGGCGATTCCTGTGTGAGCTGCCAGCAGACGATTGCGGAGAGAGAGAGAGAGAGGGAGAGAGCTCTGCTGACGATGCTGACCGCGCAGTGGGCTGACGGCTGACTCCTCAACATTCAGCTTGTTGTTCAACCCTGACCTAGCTCAACCTCCACTCACTCTTCCTAGCTGTGGTGGCCTTACAAAATTTACTACCATCACTACTCTTCAAAGTGATTTTAAAGGTGTGTACAGTGAATATCAATCATCTATATTTTGTTTCACGGTCAAATTTATTTCCGCATGTCTAGCGAGAGTAATTAAATTTGCTAATTATGACTCGTGAGATGAGCTTTCCTGGCATTTGCGTGTTTTCTAACACATGTCAAATCGTCAGTGACATGACGGTCATTTTATGATGTCGTTGAATCAAAACTCCAACTTTTCATAATGTTACTTTATCTCGGTATACTGATATGGACGTGGGGTGTGTGAGATGTGGCTTACGTCCTCCTGACATGCTCTCCCGTCATGAGTCAGTAAACAGTCAATCACTTGTGACGCTTCTGCATAGTAGCCATGTGCGGGCATGCGCGCGCGTCGGCTGCCCAGCCGTTTAGAAACCGGCTGGCGGCAGCCGGCCTACCGGCTTTTCCTTAGTATATATCCTACGACAATGTAACTAATGTCTGGGATATTCTTATGTTGTTTCACAGCTTGGAGCTGCCCTTATTCTTAACCAACGCATCTTAGTATATTTTATTCTCGATAGTTGATTGTTTCAACTGTTTTATATAATATATAAGATGTAAGTCTAGTGAGAGTGGGAGGAGACGAGCGGGAGAGAGAGACCGGCTGGGGGACGTTGCTTCGCGCGGAGAGTCTAGCTTCGGACGGGCCTGGTGTGCCACGTGCATTTGATTGCAACGTTAGGCTTAGTTTCGACTCACGCACGGGGTAGACGATTTTGACCCGGCAACTGTGTTGAGTGTTGCCAAGCCTGGGATGTATTCTGCATGCCTAGGGCGGGGTCCAGACAGATTCAAGACTCAGAGCTCACCTCACTGTCGTACCCTTCGGACCCCCTTGATATCTATCCCTCTCAACCCCACTCAGAAACTTTCTCTCTTACTTTGTATACCTTCCTTCCACTACTTCACCAATCTATTTAATTATCCCATCCTTTTGATAGACCTTATATCTATTATTGTATTAACGACGAGCTCTCAGATAACTAGATAGGATTTAGGGCCTTATGCAGAGATGTAATTGTTAATGAGACCTAGGAAGCTTTTTTGTTGTCTCATATTTGGTGGTTTCATGCTTGCTAGTGTGTTCTTGTGTCAGGTTAGCAGGGGCTAGACCGCAGGGGAGGCTTTTTGCGATCCTTTAAGTAAAGTCTACTGGTGCGAGTCCTGTGGACCCGCACGACTTTACTAGGATACCCGTGGGAGTCTGGGGCATTTTCTTGTCTGTGTCCCTGTGTATCTAGTGTTGTGTTGTGTGAGGGCCCTTGCCTAGTCCACTCAGCACTGCGCTAGCACGTCTTGCTTTTGTTTTAGGGTCGCCAGGAGAGAGTCAGATACTTGCGATCTGAGTCTCTCAAGAGAGCACCCTTTCAATTAGAGTAATTTGGTGCACAGACTTGGGAACGTCCCTAGGCTAGAGCAGGTGGCTCAGCCCGGGTATCCGAAGCCTATCCTTCCAGCTAGACCTCTGCCACCTGGCAGATTAACAGCTAGGGGTTTATTATTTCTGTATGCTTGTTATTGTGCCACAGTTTACCGTTTTTGTGAGCATTGTGAGTCAGGGTGTGGCTTAGAGACTCTGTCCGAGCAGGCTTGCCTGACTAAGAGTGAGAAGCACACCTGTATGTGGTTATGTTGCGAGTTGCTGCCTTTATTTAATTATACCTATGCCATTATACACTGTATGGCCTATGGTCAATGGCAGCGTGGAATTCAATCACAGGGATCCTCCCCATTAAATGCGTCTTCCCCTCCTCAAGGGTTGACTCCAGATTTGTTGTTTCGGCTTGAGATGGCCAAGGTTGAGGCTGCTAGAGCTCAGGTTGAGGCCGCCGAAAGACAGGTTAGTGTGCAGGCTGAGGTTGCTAGAGCTCAGGTTGAGGTTGCTAGAGCTCAGGCTGAGGCTGCAGAGAGAACAGCTATACAAAAGGCTGAACTGCAGGCAGAGTCTACTAGGTATCGGGCTGACTGGGAGCTGGAGAGATCTCGAGTGGAGGTAACAGGGCGAAATATTGGGGGAGGTAACAGACATCGGGACCAATCATTGTCGCACCTGCTTAAACTAGTTCCTGTGTTCGATGAATCATGTGTGACTGAGTTTTTTATGCGATTTGAGAAGAAGTGTCAGGAACACCAGTGGCCTCAGGAAAAGTGGGCAGCATTAGTTTCATCAAGACTCCTAGGAAAGGGGCTAAAAGCGTATGATGCACTACCTTTAGAGTCATGTGTAGTTTATGATGAGCTAAAGAAGGCTGTGCTACGGGCCTATGAGTTACAACCAGAAACTTACCGCTTGAAGTTTCGGGGTGTTACTAAGGGCAAGGATAGTACCTTCCTAGAACACGCCCGGGACTTGTCTGATGCACTACGACATTGGCTGCGTTCTGAGAGGGCAGCTATTTTTGAGGAGTTGAGTGAGCTGGTTCTCTTGGAGCAGTTCTTTAAGTGCACAGGCGGGGACTTAACAGTAAATATAAAGGAAAAAAATCCTAGAACTCTCCAGGAGGCAGCAGAAATGGCTGACCTCCGACTGTCATTAATTCGAGGGTGCGGAGCAGCAGCTAGGAGTGAGTCGGGTTCAAAGGATCGTACCCCTCCCCCTCCCAAGAATTTTGATACACATAAATATACAAAACCATCTAGCACTGACAATAAAACTGAACATAAACCAAATACCGTCCCGTATAAGAAGTCTAATGGTACCTCCCACTCCCAAGGGAAACCAAAGAGTAAAGAGTGCTTTGCATGTCACAAGGAGGGTCACTTTGCAAATGCTTGTCCGAACAAGCCACCAAACAAGGTTGTGTCATTGGCCCGCAGCATAGGGGTGTCGCCTATATCTTCTGAGTTTGCCAAGGGTAGTTCGTCAGAGGTTGGGACACAGCCTGTGTTCAAGAGTCCGGAAGGCTCGAACCCTGTCCGCGACGTCTTTGGGGGTCATAGAGGGCATGGTTTTGTGAGGTGGGCTGGCGAAAGGCGAGGAGTTAAGCTATTGCGTGATACGGGGGCTTCTCAGACCTTGTTAAAGAACTTTACTGGTAGGCCGATTAACGCTGCTCGGGTGGTGGTAGTTCAGGGGATCAATGCTACGAAGTCCTACCCGCTGGTGCGGATGGAGCTGGAGGTGGATGGTGTGGCGAAGGAGCTGGATGTCGGAATTGTAGAGAACTTGCCTGTTGGGGGCGTCGACCTCCTCCTCGGCAACGACTTTGCGGTGCCTGCTTCTAAGGTTTCACCCTTGGTCGTTGCCGAGAAGGCGGCCGACGTTAGTAGGGAGGAACAGGAGTGGGTTGAGAAGTGTAGCGTACAAACCATGGCGTGTGTTGTGATGCGTTCTCAGACATCCGGAGCCTTGCAGCCACCACCTCAGTCTATCAAACCGCGGAGGAAAGGTCACAAGAAAACGGGAAGTGTTGGTCAATTGGAAAGTTTTGAGCCGGCAGTGTTTCTTGGTGACTCATTATTGGCACCTATGTTAGAGTCTGGAGAGGCCCCGGGGCCTGTCACCGCTAGTGCAGGTGCTATGCAGGAAGAGACACTGCGACAGCATCGTTATGCGCAGCGTGAGGAAAGGATGGCTCAGCGGGACATTGGAGGTGGAAATAAATTATTTAAGATGAACTTGGATAATCTCGCACCTGCTGATATATGTTCCTTGCAGCTGGAAGATCCTGAAATCAGGGCGTGTGGTAATGGTGCTGTCGAACTGGAGAGCGATGGGGATGCGCAGCCTGGTGATTTTTTCTTGTCCGAGGGGATCTTGTATCGGAGACATCAGGATCCCAAGAAAAAGTGGGATGGCGGGTCAGGATTAGTGGACCAGTTAGTAGTACCGAGGGTGTGCCGTGAGAGCTTATTGAGATTAGCTCATGATGTGCCTTTGGCAGGGCACCTGGGGGCACGTAAGACGGAGGCAGCTCTGAGCAAGCTTTTCTGGTGGCCTGGGTTAAAGGCGAGTGTCGTGTCATGGGTGTCACAGTGTCACACTTGTCAAGTTGTTGGGAAACCCAATCAGGTCATCCCGAGAGCCCCGTTACAACCCATCCCTGTCATTGGGCCGACCTTCAGCAAAGTAGTTATCGATATGGTTGGCCCATTAGATGTAATTGTTAATGAGACCTAGGAAGCTTTTTTGTTGTCTCATATTTGGTGGTTTCATGCTTGCTAGTGTGTTCTTGTGTCAGGTTAGCAGGGGCTAGACCGGAGGGGAGGCTTTTTGCGATCCTTTAAGTAAAGTCTGCTGGTGCGAGTCCTGTGGACCCGCACGACTTTACTAGGATACCCGTGGGAGTCTGGGGGCATTTTCTTGTCTGTGTCCCTGTGTGTCTAGTGTTGTGTTGTGTGAGGGCCCTTGCCTAGTCCACTCAGCACTGCGCTAGCACGTCTTGCTTTTGTTTTAGGGTCGCCAGGAGAGAGTCAGATACTTGCGATCTGAGTCTCTCAAGAGAGCACCCTTTCAATTAGAGTAATTTGGCGCACAGACTTGGGAACGTCCCTAGGCTAGAGCAGGTGGCTCAGCCCGGGTATCCGAAGCCTATATCCTTCCAGCTAGACCTCTGCCACCTGGCAGATTAACAGCTAGGGGTTTATTATTTCTGTATGCTTGTTATTGTGCCACAGTTTACCGTTTTTGTGAGCATTGTGAGTCAGGTTGTGGCTTAGAGACTCTGTCCGAGCAGGCTTGCCTGACTAAGAGTGAGAAGCACACCTGTATGTGGTTATGTTGCGAGTTGCTGCCTTTATTTAATTATACCTATGCCATTATACACTGTATGGCCTATCACTAGTATTTATTCCTGCTTATGAGTTAAGAGTTCTCTAAATCCGTAACGTACTTTCTTTGCTAAGCATCAGATCCTACAGTAGCCGCATGCAGTTTAGAAACCCGCATCTTGTCTACCGGTACGATGTTTTGAGGACTGTTTGCTTTCACCTTCTTTCACGCATGGGTGATTAGTTGTATTAATTAACGTAACGTTAAATGTACTTTCTTCTAGTTTGTTATTAAATTGTTTCTGCAATTTAATTCCGTTATCTATCTTTTCCTTGAAGCTTTAAGTCTACTTAATTGTGTGATCTTTTATATAGCCTGCTTGACTATCAGCAGTCTATAGTGCGTGCACCCTGTAACCGAGTCATAGGATACCTCGTTGTCCAGGCAGGACTCTTGACGGTTTAGGGTGGTTTGTTGCCTGGGTTTATAGATAAGGGTTGGCTCTAGCGTTTTCCGTTGTTGCTTGTTGCCGCATACCTAGTCCAATAGAAAGAGCCCAGTGTTTATATATCCCAGGACATAAAACACTCATGACATTCTGACAGGGAGTTACAATGGATAACCTCGAGATTGTACATTCTCCCACCTAAATATATGGACACTGTAACTATAACTTCTTAAAATTACATGATAGTTGGATATAATGAATCCTAGTAAGCATAGTACAATCGTGAGATGAGTCAGGAGGTCGGTATGTGACAATATCTGCTAAAGTTATGGATTCTATATTTTCAACTCCAAGTATTTCCACCACTTCATTACAGTTATCTAGAAATCCAGTACATATCAACGAGTCATGGATGTACAGTAGCCCAACAAAGTTTTGCGACAAAATTAGGTACGTGGCACCTGTCTAGTTTGCACTCCCGTCCCCAGCCCCAGCCCGTGTGGTCCTGTCTAGCAGAGACCCGTGGCGAGACCACCGAGAGTACCAGGCCGCACGGATGGGACCTTTAAATTCTGTGACGTAGGCAAATGTAGGGTTAATTTTCGCACTACCCTCACAGGTCAGTATACATTTGAGTGAGATATGGGAAGATCGCGCTGTGTTTCCAAATTATTTCCCCCTTCTAAATACTTTATAAGTAGCCTATATTAGAACTATGTTAACCCATACTCGACAAGGTCATTTTAAGGAATTTTTAAGAAATTAACTATGAAGAAGTAAAAACAGATGAGGAAATAAATTTTGGTTTATGTCATACGAATGTTGAAGTTTGTAAGGAGGATATATAGATAGATCGATAGATAGATATAGTTAAATATATAGATACTATAGATAGTTAAAAAGATAGATTGATAGATAAATATAGTTAAATATATAGATAGCCTACTATAGATAGTTAAAAACAGAGTGAGAGTGAGTGAGTGTGTGTGTGTGTGTGTACTGTATGTGTGTGAGTAGTGCCTGTGTGTACAAAGTACAAAGGAATACAAAGGAAATCAAGCAACAACAGATCTAGTGACCCTTCTAGGTTGCTTGTCCTCCAAAACACTGAGGATCAAGTGTCCAAACAGTGGTTTAGAGTGGGTAAGGGAACATTGGAAAGGGAATTACTGCCCTGGAACTAATGTCCGTGGCAGGATTAGGAAGTTAGTAGGGGACAGATGGGTTAGTAACTGAGGGGGGGATAAAATAAAGTTATTCATTTACAAACGCAGTCAGTCGCGTGTTTGATGCGAGATATTTGTCTAGGCGGAGTTTAAATGAATCAACGGTGATGCAGTCTATAACGTTTCGGGGAAGCCCATTGCACAAGTTGACAACTCGATTGAAGAAGAAATTCTTAGATTCGTGTGAGTTAAAAGATTTACCAATAATTTTGCAACCGTTTCCCCGCGTGTAATTAGATTGGTCGATAGTGAAGTACTTACTACAGTTCATATTGTCGATGCCTTTGATGATTTTGAACACTTGAATTAAGTCACCTCTTAATCTGCGCTGGGTTAAAGGAAATAGATTTAATTCTCTAAGACGCTCTTCGTATGGTTTGTTCTTTAGGCTAGGTATCATTTTGGGAACTCTACGTTGAACTCATTCTAGCTTGTTTATATCTTTTTGGTAATAAGGGCACCAGGATTGAAAGCAGTATTCCAGAAGAGGGCGGACTAAGGAATTGTAAAGGGTTAGGATAACTTCTTTGGATTTATGCTCAAATGACCTGCCTATAAAGCCAATTATTTTGTTTGCCTTCTTAACAACTTCTGAACATTGTTGACTCGGTTTTAGGTTACTCGATATTGTTACTCCCAGATCGGTTTCTCTGTTTACATTCTTAAGCTGAGTGCCATTCATCGAATAGTTTGCTTTCTCATTTAGGTATCCGATATGTAGTACTTTACATTTATCCGCATTGAAACTCATTTGCCAAATTTGGGCCCAACATGACAATTTATCTAGATTGTGTTGCATATCGTCAACTTGTTCTTTTGAGAGTACGCTATTTGCAATTTTTGTATCGTCAGCAAATTTTGAGATTGTACAGGTGAGACCCTCATCTATGTCGTTGATGTAAATTAGAAAGAGAATTGGTCCTAGTACCGATCCCTGGGGTACCCCGCTACTTACATTGGTCCATTTAGATGCCTTACCGTTTATGACTACTCTTTGCTTTCTGTCGCTGAGCCAATTTTCTATCCATTTCAACACACCGTCTTGTATTCCATGCGCTTTTAGTTTTAGCAGTAAACGTTTGTGGGGAACTTTGTCAAAGGCCTTTTGAAAATCAAGGTATATAATATCTACAGCTTTACTCTCATCGTAGAGGTTGAGGATATCGTGGAAGAAGTCTAAGAGGTTTGTTAAACAGGAACGTTTTTTACGAAAGCCGTGTTGAGTATCTTTAAGTATGTTATTTTCCTCGAAGTGATTTACGAGTCTGTCTCGTATGACCGTTTCTAGCATTTTACATACAACTGAGGTTAAGCTAATTGGGCGATAGTTACTGGGTAGGGATTTGCTGCCTTTTTTGAATATCGGTGTTACGTTGGCTAGTTTCCACTGATCGGGCATAGTTCCAGACTGCAAGGATTTATTGAATGGTAATGTCAGTGGTTTGGAGAGCTCATCCTTAGCTTCCTTTAGAACTCTAGGCGAGGTTGTATCAGGTCCAGGCGTTTTATTTACCTTGAGTTTATCTAAACAATTCAATACTTCTCTCTCTGTAACGGTGATATTGCTTAGAACATCTGAATTATAAATCTGAATCGGCGATGGTGTAGGGATATCACTGAGGTCTTCTGTTGTAAAAACTGATGCAAAGAAGGTATTGAGGGCATTACTCATTTGTACTTCGTCTTTGGTGTATTCTCCATTTTCATGGACTAACGGTCCAACAGTTGAAGTAACTACTTTTTTCTTTCTGATATAACTATAGAATTCTTTCGGGTTTGTTTTACTTTGATTCGCAATATGTAACTCTAAGGTCTTTTTACTTTGCTTAATTAACTTTTTGGCTTTGCGTCGTAGCTCTACAAATTTCAGCCGTTCTTCGTCATTTTGTGAGGATTTTAATCTATCATTAGCAAATTTTTTTAGCAAGCAGGCAGTTTGAAATATCTTTATTCCACCATTTGGGCTTATTATTATGGCCTGGACGCCGTATTTCGATGGTATGCAGTCTTGCACTGCTTTTAGGTAAGTGGCTTCGAATAACTTCCAAGATGTATTTATGTCGTTATTGTGAATTAAAAAGCTCCAGTCAGTTTCTTTAAAGGAGTGAGGAGTGTGTGTGTGTGAGGAGTGTGTGTGTCCTTGTGTGTGTGTGTGTGTGTGTGTGTGTGTGTGTGTCTGTTAGAGAAATTACAAATTATTGCATAACAGAACTGAAGATGGATTACATACTAACAGGAACATTTCAAACAGACCATTTGGAAGCAAGATTTGGTCACTATCGGCAGTTAGCAGGAGGAAATTACAATATATCTGTAAGCCAAATATATGAGTATGAAAAGAAGATACAGATGATGTCAGTGTTAAAACTAAGTTTACCCATACTCGACAAGAAGGCCATGTTAAGGAATTTTGAAGACATTAATATGAAGAAGTAAAAACAGATGAGGAAATTGATTTTGGTTTATGTCATACAAATGTCAGCGCGAATTAAATATGTAAATCTAATAATTTATATATCAACAAGACTCTGGGGACTAATTCCTACTATTTTTTTGGTTATTACTGCCCTATGATTTGTATTATTCATTACTTCGTTTGTGAAAAGAGAACAACAATATTTGTTATGTGTATTTGCAATGTCTATGCTGGCTGCCACTATTTGATCATCTCAAGTTAATGGGCCTATTCCGCTCTATATTTCTCTGTAGTTATTTACATAGCTATACAAATGTTTTGGGTTATCGGTACTTTTTTTGGCTATAGCGATTTCATAATCACGTTTAGCGGATTTAATCACTTTCTTAACATTTCTTCTAGCGAGGTTGTATTTACTTGGTCATTAGTACAATCATTTGTTTAAGTTTGAGCATTTTCTTTCTATTTTTTATTACATTACGGAATTCACTGTTGAACCATGGTAGGTTTCTAATATAACTCGTTCGTTTAACTTTCATTGGTACACTCACATGTACTAAAAGTTGCTCAGGGGTGGGTAATTCCGTCCCCTACTCCACCCTGGGCAGGTGGAAGGGGGGAGTCGGGTCCAAGTCTACCCCGACCTTCCTTCTCTAGCTGGCAGTTATTGATTATCGACGATTGTTCTCATGCATTGCAAATTATTGTTAAACCATCATTGCACATGCTTACAATGGCCAACATTTAATGTTTATTAGGAATCTATTAATACAATATACTAGATAATTATATTCTCAAAATGAGTCTCTATCACAACGTGGGATACAAGAATCTCAGCTATAGTGATCTGCTTATCTCTCTCTCTCTCTCTCTCTCTCTCTCTCTCTCTCTCTCTCTCTCTCTCTCTCTCTCTCTCTCTCTCTCTCTCTCGACACGCAGACTACGAGTTCAGTTCATTCAAGTTTTTAAAGTAAATAATGGGTTTGATAATGTGTATCATATCAAAACGTGTAGCCTCTATATGAATACAATACGCAACCATGGCTGGCAGTTGGAATTGAAAAGGTTAAACGCTAGTATTTGTGGAAACTGTTTCCCATTTAAGATCTGTTCTAGCTGGAAGAAACTTTCCTCAGAAGTTGTAAACATTTCCTCAGTTGAGCAGTTCAAGAAGACAGTAGATAATATTTTGCACACTCTGTAAGGAGTGTAGTGAATTGAAAAATGTCTCTCCTTTGTTACGACCGGGACTCGGGACTCGTATAAAACAAGGGCTCTTAATCATTGTACTAGAAAGGCACACAGCCACAACGGTAACACTAGATCCAACCCTCGAACTTATAATGCCGGCGCACAAAAACACCTATACCCTCCAGAGTTAAATCTGCGATAGCGGGGTATCCTCTAACTCGGTATAAATGCACTACTACTACAGGCTGATGATCTCTGATACAGCCTGATCACAACAACATACAATTACGTTAATAATGTATACAAGGAAAAACATAGAGAGCTTAATTAAATCACTGGAATGATTTAATGCAAACAAGAAGAAGGTATAATTATAGTTACTCTAAACAATAATAAACTGTCACTCCTATATTAAAGAAAGTGAATGAAAGTCCTAAAGCATCGAACAGGAATCTTCTGAAGAAAGTCTAATGCTGCTTAAGATGATCGAATCGGATTTTGAACTGTTATATAAAGCAGGAACAAGATATGACAAGTGTAGGGACATACAGTGTTAACTGGCACGGGAATAACGATAAATGCGCAATAGTATTATCTCCAACAACAAAAGAAGTACTTCCTCAGGCAACGCAAAAGCCTGCTCGGGTTGTGCAACTCAACAACAACCAAGGCTTACAATCAACGTGAATAAAAATGCTGCATACATAACATAAGAGTTTATAATCCTAATCGGGTGTCTGCTAGGCAAATAAAGTCTAGCTGGGAAACAATGGCTGAGCAAGCGGCTCGTAGCCTAGCGAGGTCCTTAAGACTGTACGGCCAAATTACGTTAAATGACGGGGTGCTCTCTTGAGAGATCCCGATCGCTAGTATCTGGTTCTCTCCTGGCGACCCTCTCAAAGTCAAAGCAAAAAGAGTTAGCACAGTGTTGGGTGGCAGAGGCAAAAGCCCTCACTCGCAACACAGTGCTAAACTCACAAGGTACACATTCAGAAAGACAACCTAGGCTTCCCACGTATCCGTTGCGATTGTACAGGTTCAACAAAACCTGGTACACATCCGAAATCACAACAACAATAGCCTCACCCCAGTCTAGCATTAAATAGCCCAGCAGACAACCAAGCAAAAGGTAGGGAGACACCGCGAGTGTGTCGAACCTCTACAGACAAAATGTAAACCCCTCCAAAATGTCTAACTAAACATGGAATATCTGAGAGCTTCAGCATATAATACGATGGCCGATATATGAAATCGTGCAGAACCAAAGGGGAGTTATGATGTTAACTAGATTGGAAGAATGAGAGGTAAGAAGTTGAGAGAGAGAGAAAGTGTTCTATAGGTAGAAGTCGGGGACAGGTAGCAAGGGAGGTGTGAAGGGTATGCTGGTCAGGCAAGCTCTGAGGAAGGTAGCTCCTCGGGACCCTCAGGATCACACAAAGGCATGGTGGTCGGCCAATCACAGGCCGATACGTCACAAGGAAGCAGGCCTCCAGAAGGCGCCAGGAACCACCAGCCAATCAAAACCGAGAGAAAGACCACGCGGGCGAGCAACTCCTCCGGGAGGGAGGAGGGAGGAGGGAGGAGGAAATCAACACTCACTGCCTCCACGCCGCTCGCTCGCTCTTTCTCTCTCAACCTCACTACAATGCATCTTATGTTCTACTCATGATATAAAATGCTTCCCGTTGTCACATACGAAAATAAAGACCACCACGGGACTGTCTGTAACAACACGAACACTATGAAAGAAAGAACAACATTCTCTGATAACTGTAGCCCATTTCACTGCTCTGGCGAGCGCTAGTGGCTACCGGGAGGCGATTCTGCCAACGCTGGTAGGCGTCACACCCCGCCCAAGATATGGGACGCTCAACATTAGGCGAGCACCATATCTGACAAGGCAGAATGCCGACAAGACCCGCCACAACAAGCCACTCGGCCAGAAATGAAATGCAAAGCTCAATCATAAACAAAACAAAATGTTTAGCATTAAACAATGCACCAAATGATTGAACTATTATACTATATACCTAGACATTTATGCAAGTGGCTTTGATACCTTGTCAGCCTTGGTCGGCAACCTGTCTAAGTGAGTACACTTTGTACTAAATGTGTTTTATACTCCCAGCCGGACTAGAACCACCGATAGTCATGACGAGGCTGGGAGGGAGGAAAGAAAGGGAGGCGGCAGAAGCGTGTGGGAGGGGGGGGGGGGGGGTGAGATATGGGTAACATACATCATTAGGCACAAATAAAATCAAATATACAACTATGCACATAGGATAACAACGCAACTAATAATAATAATAATAATAATAATAATAATAATGTGATGGTGACAATAGTAAATCTAGTGGTACTAGCAATTGAACAAATGGAAAGATAGATCGATAGAGAGAGAGAGAGAGAGAGAGACATAGTTACACAGAGTTACACATATACTCAGACCACACAGACCTTGCAGTCCCAACTAGGTCGTATGGCCTTAATACTAATAGACAAGGACAGTCAATAGTGGAAGAATAGGACAGTAAAGTAGAAGGCTCTCTCCCCACACTCGGTTCCCTCCGGCTAAAAAGCCGTACTGGAAAATAGTATGAAGTGTAACATTATGGGCCAGGAAATGCCCACAAGGCAAAGTGTTAATAAGTATAGACAGCAATTTGTTTGAAAGGAAAAATTCACATGCCTACTGATTAATTCATATTAATCCAATCTTCATCAGATGATCATCAATTTTTTTTCTTAAATGTATCAATTGAATTACTGTTGAATTACTGTCGATAAGATGGCCTCGCAACCTCCTTTTCTTTAGCGAGAACAAATTTAATTTCTTGAACCTTTCACAATATGGATTGTTTTTCAGAGAGGGAATTAGTTTAGTTACTCTACGCTGCACATATTTGAGTTTGTGTTAATGTCTTTCTTGAGATATCGGGTCCAGAACTGAACGCCATATTCAAGATGGGGTCTAACAATTATTTTGAATAACGGCAAAATAATGTTTTCGTTTTTATAGGTAACATTTATTTTGATAAATCCCAAGGCTTTGTTAGCTTTATTTGCCACAGCCGCACATTGCTCTGAGGAATTTAGGTTTTCTGATATTATAAGTCCGAGATCTTTAACCTTAGAGTCTGCTATTATTGGTTGGCCTTTCTTTTGATAATCAAACTTTTTGTTTTTTGAACCAATGTGCAAAATTTTACATTTGTCAACATTGAAGGGCATTTGCCACTTTTCTGACCAATCCACTATTTTGCTAAGTCGGACTGTAGGCTATTTTTGTCTTCCTCACTCAAGACTATGTTCCCTATCTTTGTATCGTCAGCAAATTTGGAGATAATGTTATTCACACCTACATCAATGTAATTTATATAAATTATAAATAAAACTGAACAAAGGACCGATCCTTGAGGCACACCGCTGGTAACAGGCACCCAATCTCATTCTATACCATCAACAACAACTCCTTGCTTTCTGCTTGCAAGCCAGCTTTCAATCCATTGCCATATATTACCCTTTATTCCGAGCAATTCTAACTTGTCTAATAATGTATTGTGAGGTACAGTTTGCCGCACAAGTCCTGATTCTCACCATCCCTGTGAAATCGTAATTTGGCAATTTAACACACACCTCCGCAACCCTTCTCCCTCACTCCATCTCCTACCTTCAAGCTTCCAGCCCATCTTTCTTCCTTCCCTTCCACTGTCCGACTCATAGTGTCTCACGGGTATGAAGTAGGTGAGTTGTCAATCATTATAACCACTTGTTTTCATTTCATTATACTGATGCCTTTGCCGTAAATCATTATACCTAAAACTTCTTAACTCAGTTCAGGCGAGTTATAGATGTGTAATCGTATTTCATAAAACAATGTATGAATAGGTTATGCACTAAGCATATTTCAGACAACTCGGAGAGGGAGAGAGAGAGATGATCGTAATGCAACATCTAGGTCATTAGGCAATGCATTGATAGATAGATAGACCTTAAGTATTCCAAATTCAGATGTGGATCAGGATATTATAAAGTATGTGTATAATTATGTGAAAATATATAGTTCTTTCCCAAAAACTAGTCATAAAAAAAATGTTTTGTTTTTGTTACGGATTGCATGGGATATATATGCACATAGCTTTACTTTGTATGAAAGTATAAGTAAAAAAAATATGGAGAATACCGATAATAATATGTTGCCTTCTGATCATATTATATTGTAGATTTTACCATTCCTCTCTTATATAGTCTGTTTTATTCCACCTGAGGATAAATTGAATATCTTGGCAACTAATTGATCGATACTTAATGGTAAAATATGATACTGCAATTTCTCTACTTCCTAATATTGCCAACTTTTCACAATTATTAACAAAATATTTAGAAACAAAATGCTTGTAATAGCTGAGTAATCAAGATGGAAATATGCCAATTTATCATCAGCTAGAAAAACACAAACATAGTAACTAACAAGGCAATAATATTCAAGATTATAATTATATGACCCAATACATTTCTTCTGACAAAATGTACAGTGTTAATGCAGTGAGTTATACAGCCTATCTCAATAAGTCACTTCATCATCACTTTTATTACTGTAAGCATTACTACCGGTATTTCTTTTGTTCCTCTATTGATGCCTTAATTTAAAATTCGTCTATCTATTGCCTGACGCCGTGATCCCCGAAGGGGTGGCCACGAACGAACCTCCACCATGCACCTCTGTCCCCATTCAGTTGACGCCCCTCCTCCCAACCAGCACCGCCTTCATCCATATACTTCTGCACTCCATCCTTCCACCTCTCGGTTTACATCTCCCTCTCTGTCCTTCCACCTCGCTCTCGTACATCCTCTTAGTCATTCTCTCACTTCCCATACGTTCCATATGGCCGAACTATCTCAAGGTGTTCCTTTTCACACTTTCCAGCACATCTACCTCCACACCACCCCTCCTTCTTACTTCCTCATTTGTCTGTCTATCCCTCCATGTAACTCTGCACGCACTTCTCAAGTAACTAATTTCCTCCCCTCTCTCTCTTGGTCTGAGGCTCTCCACCAATGTCCATGCTTCACTTCCGTAAGTCAGTGTCGGGATTACCAGACTGTCATGCAAGGACTTCTTCACTTCCATACTGACCACCCTATCTCTTATTACTGCTTTCAGCGTTCCTACAACCCTCTTCCCCTGTTGCACCCTCTCCCGCAATTTTTCATCCATAGTCCCATCTTTACTCAACACACTGTTCAGATACTTAAATGAGCTGACAATCTCCATAGTCTGACCATTCAACTTCACCTCACACTCTGTCGCTTCACCTCTTTTGAAGACCATAACCTTGCTCTTCCCCACATTTACCTTCAGATTCCGTTTTTCACACACTGTTCCAAACATATTTACCAGACCCTGCAACTCCCATTCAATATCACTCATCAGAACTGTATCATCAGCAAAAAGCAGTACAGGTAGCTTCCACTCCTTTCCCTCCCTTATCAGCGATACACCAACATCCACTGCTCTTCCTTGTATTTCTTTCATGACTCCATCCATATATACAGTAAACAACCACGGAGACATCACACACCCCTGTATCAACCCAACATTCAGATCAAAGAACTCGCTCTGCTCATTCTCCACACGTACTGCCGCCTTTGCTCCCTCATACATGCTCTTCACAGCTTTCAGCAACTTGCCATCTACTCCGTATATTCTAAGTACTTTCCACATACCTTTCTATCCACTCTGTAATAGTCCATAAAGGCAACATACAACTTTTGTTGCTTCTCCAGATATTTCTCCACAACAATTCGTAATATCATGTAATTGGAAATAGATTTTTGGGAAATGACTATATATTTTCACGTATATACATACTTTATAATATCCTGATCCGCAACTGAATTGGGAATACTTAAGGTCTATCTATCTATCAATGTATTGCCAGACGACCTAGATGTTGCATTACGATCATCTCTCTCTCTCTCCCTCTCCGAGTGGTTTCAAGAATTTGTCTTATTACTGATGTTAAGCTTATAGGTCTGTGATTACTAGCTTTGGCTCGATCACCCTCTTGTGAATAGATGTAATGTTGGCTGTTTTCCAATCATTAGGGATGCAATCCTGGTGTACTGATGAGTTAAAGATAATGGTCAGGGATTCACATATTTCTTCTTTTGCTTGGTTTACTATCCTATTATGGAAATTGTCAGGCCCCGGAGTCTTGTTGATATTTTATATATTTAATTTACATAATACTTCACTTGCTACTACTATCAGCGCAAATTAAATATGTAAATGTAATAATTTATATATCAACAAGACTCTGGGGACTAATTACTACTATTTTTTTGGTTGTTACTGCCCTATGATTTGTATTATTCATTACTTCGTTTGTGAAAAGAGAACAACAATATTTGTTATGTGTATTTGCAATGTCTATGCTGGCTGCCACTATTTGATCATCTCAAGTTAATGGGCCTATTCCGCTCTATATTTCTCTGTAGTTATTTACATAGCTATACAAATGTTTTGGGTTATCGGTACTTTTTTTGGCTATAGCGATTTCATAATCACGTTTAGCGGATTTAATCACTTTCTTAACATTTCTTCTAGCGAGGTTGTATTTACTTGGTCATTAGTACAATCATTTGTTTAAGCTTGAGCATTTTCTTTCTATTTTTTATTACATTACGGAATTCACTGTTGAACCATGGTGGGTTTTTAATTTAACTCGTTCGTTTAACTTTCATTGGTACACTCACATGTACTAAAAGTTGCTCAGGGGTGGGTCCTTCCTTCCCCTACTCCACCCTGGGCAGGTGGAAGGGGGGAGTCGGGTCCAAGTCTACCCCGACCTTCCTTCTCTAGCTGGCAGTTATTGATTATCGACGATTGTTCTCATGCATTGCAAATTATTGTTAAACAATCATTGCACATGCTTACAATGGCCAACATTTAATGTTTATTAGGAATATATTAATACAATATATTATATAATTATATTCTCAAAATGAGTCTCTATACACAATGTGGGTTACAAGAATCTCAGCTGTAGTGATCTGCTTATCTCTCTCTCTCTCTCTCTCTCAATACACAGACTACGAGTTCAGTTCATTCAAGTTTTTAAAGTAATTAATGGGTTTGATAATGTGTATCATATCAAAATGTGTAGCCTCTATATGAATACAATACGCAACCATGGCTGGCAGTTGGAATTGAAAAGGTTAAACACTAGTATTTGTGGAAACTGTTTCCCATTAAAGATCTGTTCTAGCTGGAAGAAACTTTCCTCAGAAATTGTAAACATTACCTCAGTTGAGCAGTTCAAGAAGACAGTAGATAATTTTTTTTTTTTTTTTTTTTTTTTTTTTAAAGAGACAATGAACGGAGGAAGGAAAAACACAGATAAAACAAAAAGGTCCATGTGCCTAAAGGCATCCTCCATTCATAAAATGCTTGTAACAACTGGATTTAAAAATATAATATAATATAATAATAGATAATATTTTGCACACTCTGTAAGGAGTGTAGTGAATTGAAAAATGTCTCTCCTTTGTTACGACCGTGACTCATATAAAACAAGGGCTCTTAATCATTGGACTAGAAAGGCACACAGCCACAACGGTAAGAAAAAAACAGAGGCAACCGAGGACCACCAGCGATAAGGACCGGAGACAGCGAGGACCGAGGACAGCCATGAACATAAATGTAGATCCGACAAGAACCAAAAATATTATTAAAGCGCGTTCCGTGAGTTCTAAAATAACAAATTTAAAGGTTTTCTATGCAAACGCTCGTAGCATACGCAATAAATTTTCAGATTTAGAGGAGCTAGTGTTTACAGAAAATTATGATGTGATTGGCATAACAGAATCTTGGCTCAATACAGAAGATAGAGACTTTTTAGCAGAGTATTCACTTCCCGGTTATGTAATGTTTGAGAAAAGCCGAATAAATCGAAATGGAGGTGGCGTTTTACTTTATATCAAAGAAAGTCTTAACCCTACCCTCTTGTCAAAACCTCAAATTGTGAACGTCGACGCATCTTTTGTGCTAATACAGAATAATAAAGGTACCAAAATAATACTTGCATTAATATACAGACCTCCAGCTCAATCAGTGCAAACTGACCAAGAAATTTACGAACAAATTGCAGATGTAAGTAACTCACAAGATACCGTAATTTTTGGTGACTTTAATTTACCTGTGACCAAGTGGGGCGATACTCTTACTTCACACTCCGGACATGACTTGTATACGAACTTGCAAGAGAGTTCGCTTTATCAATTTGTTGGAACGCCGACCCGTGGTAATAACGTTCTTGACATTGTACTTGCAACAAAAGAAGAATTAATAGAGAATTTGAATGTTGGTGATGAATTCAGTAACAGCGACCATCATACGATAACTTTCACTTTAAAGTTTACTAGTAACGAACCAAATAGTAGCATCGAAAAAGTCCCTAATTTCAAGAAAGCAAACTTCCATAAACTTAGAGCTATGTTTAAAGAAACTGACTGGAGCTTTTTAATTCACAATAACGACATAAATACATCTTGGAAGTTATTCGAAGCCACTTACCTAAAAGCAGTGCAAGAGTGCATACCATCGAAAACTCGGCGTCCAGGCCATAATAATAAGCCCAAATGGTGGAATAAAGATATTTCAAACTGCCTGCTTGCTAAACAAATTTGCTAATGATAGATTAAAATCCTCACAAAATGACGAAGAACGGCTGAAATTTGTAGAGCTACGACGCAAAGCCAAAAAGTTAATTAAGCAAAGTAAAAAGACCTTAGAATTACATATTGCGAATCAAAGTAAAACAAACCCGAAAGAATTCTATAGTTATATCAGAAAGAAAAAAATAGTTACTTCAACTGTTGGACCGTTAGTCGATGAAAATGGAGAATACACCAAAGACGAAGAACAAATGAGTAATGCCCTCAATACCTTCTTTGCATCAGTTTTTACAACAGAAGACCTCAGTGATATCCCTACACCATCGCCGATTCAGATTGATAATTCAGATGTTTTAAGCAATATCACCGTTACAGAGAGAGAAGTATTGAATTGTTTAGATAAACTCAAGGTAAATAAAACGCCTGGACCTGATACAACCTCGCCTAGAGTTCTAAAGGAAGCTAAGGATGAGCTCTCTAAACCACTGACATTACTATTCAATAAATCCTTGCAGTCTGGAACTATGCCCGATCAGTGGAAGCTAGCCAACGTAACACCGATATTCAAAAAAGGCAGCAAATCCCTATCCAGTAACTATCGTCCAATTTGCTTAACCTCAGTTGTATGTAAAATGCTAGAAACGGTCATACGAGACAGACTCGTAAATCACTTAGAGGAAAATAACATACTTAAAGATACTCAACACGGCTTTCGTAAAAAACGTTCCTGTTTAACAAACCTCTTAGACTTCTTCCACGATATCCTCAACCTCTACGATGAGAGTAAAGCTGTAGATATTATATACCTTGATTTTCAAAAGGCCTTTGACAAAGTTCCCCACAAACGTTTACTGCTAAAACTAAAAGCGCATGGAATACAAGACGGTGTGTTGAAATGGATAGAAAATTGGCTCAGCGACAGAAAGCAAAGAGTAGTCATAAACGGTAAGGCATCAAAATGGACCAATGTAAGTAGCGGGGTACCCAGGGATCGGTACTAGGACCAATTCTCTTTCTAATTTACATCAACGACATAGATGAGGGTCTCACCTGTACAATCTCAAAATTTGCTGACGATACAAAAATTGCAAATAGCGTACTCTCAAAAGAACAAGTTGACGATATGCAACACAATCTAGATAAATTGTCATGTTGGGCCCAAATTTGGCAAATGAGTTTCAATGCGGATAAATGTAAAGTACTACATATCGGATACCTAAATGAGAAAGCAAACTATTCGATGAATGGCACTCAGCTTAAGAATGTAAACAGAGAAACCGATCTGGGAGTAACAA
Source organism: Paralithodes platypus (assembly GCA_032716605.1). Lineage (NCBI taxonomy): Eukaryota > Metazoa > Arthropoda > Malacostraca > Decapoda > Lithodidae > Paralithodes > Paralithodes platypus. The sequence continues at coordinate 26,042,396 of CM064566.1, forward strand.
TATCGAGTAACCTAAAACCGAGTCAACAATGTTCAGAAGTTGTTAAGAAGGCAAACAAAATAATTGGCTTTATAGGCAGGTCATTTGAGCATAAATCCAAAGAAGTTATCCTAACCCTTTATAATTCCTTAGTCCGCCCTCTTCTGGAATACTGCGTTCAATCCTGGTGCCCTTATTACCAAAAAGATATAAACAAGCTAGAACGAGTTCAACGTAGAGTTACCAAAATGATACCTAGCCTAAAGAACAAACCATACGAAGAGCGTCTTAGAGAATTAAATCTATTTCCTTTAACCCAGCGCAGATTAAGAGGCGACTTAATTCAAGTGTTCAAAATCATCAAAGGCATCGACAATATGAACTGTAGTAAGTACTTCACTATCGACCAATCTAATTACACGCGGGGAAATGGTTGCAAAATTATTGGTAAATCTTTTAACTCGCACGAATCTAAGAATTTCTTCCTCAATCGAGTTGTCAACTTGTGGAATGGGCTTCCCCGAAACGTTATAGACTGCATCACCGTTGATTCATTTAAACTCCGCTTAGACAAATATCTCGCATCAAACCCGCGACTGACTGCGTTTGTAAATGAATAACTTTATTTTATCCCCCCCTCAGTTACTAACCCATCTGTCCCCTACTAACTTCCTAATCCTGCCACGGACATTAGTTCCAGGGCAGTAATTCCCTTTCCAATGTTCCCTTACCCACTCTAAACCACTGTTTGGACACTTGATCCTCAGTGTTTTGGAGGACAAGCAACCTAGAAGGGTCACTAGATCTGTTGTTGCTTGATTTTCTTTGTAACACTAGATCCAACCCTCGAACTTATAATGCCGGCGCACAAAAACACCTATACCCTCCAGAGTTAAATCTGCGATAGCGGGGTATCCTCTAACTCGGTATAAATGCACTACTACTACAGGCTGATGATCTCTGATACAGTCTGATCACAACAACATACAATTACGTTAATAATGTATACAAGGAAAAAGATTAAGAGCTTAATTAAATCACTGGAATGATTTAATGCAAACAGGAAGAAGGTATAATTAAAGTTACTCTAAACAATAATAAACTGTCACTCCTATATTAAAGAAAGTGAATGAAAGTCCTAAAGCATCGAACAGGAATCTTCTGAAGAAAGTCTGATGCTGCTTAAGATGATCGAATCGGATTTTGAACTGTTATATAAAGCAGGAACAAGATATGACATACAGTGTTAACTGGCACGGGAATAACGATAAATGCGCAATAGTATTATCTCCAACAACAAAAGAAGTACTTCCTCATGCAACGCAAAAGCCTGCTCGGGTTGTGCAACTCAACAACAACCAAGGCTTACAAGCAACGTGAATAAAAATGCTGCATACATAACATAAGAGTTTATAATCCTAATCGGATGTCTGCTAGGCGAATAAAGTCTAGCTGGGATGTCGTAGGCTAGGAAACAATGGCTGAGCAAGCGGCTCGTAGCCTAGCGAGGTCCTTAATACTGTACGGCCAAATCACGTTAAATGACGGGGTGCTCTCTTGAGAGATCCAGATCGCTAGTATCTGGTTCTCTCCTGGCGACCCTCTCAAAGTCAAAGCAAAACGAGTTAGCACAGTGTTGGGTGGCAGAGGCAAATGCCCTCACTCGCAACACAGTGCTAAACTCACCAGGTACACAGTCAGAAAGACAACCTAGGTTTCCCACGTATCCATTGCGATTGTACAGGTTCAACAAAACCTGGTACACATCGGAAATCACAACAACAATAGCCTCACCCCAGTCTAGCATTAAATAGCCCAGCAGACAACCAAGCAAAAGGTAGGGAGACACCGCGGATGTGTCGAACCTCTACAGACAAAATGTTAACCCCTCCAAAATATCTAACTAAACATGGAATATCTGAGAGCTTCAGCATATAATACGATGGCCGATATATCAAATCGTGCAGAACCAAAGGGGAGTTATGATGTTAAATAGATTGGAAGAATGAGAGGTAAGAAGTTGAGAGAGAGAGAAAGTGTTCTATAGGTAGAAGTCGGGGACAGGTAGCAAGGGAGGTGTGAAGGGTATGCTGGTCTGGCAAGCTCTGAGGAAGGTAGCTCCTCGGGACCCTCAGGATCACACAAAGGCATGGTGGTCGGCCAATCACAGGCCGATACGTCACAAGGCAGCAGGCCTCCAGAAGGCGCCAGGAATCACCAGCCATCAAAACCGAGAGAAAGACCATGCGGGCGAGCAACTCCTCCGGGAGGGAGGAGGGAGAAGGAAATCAACACTCACTGCCCCCACGCCGCTCGCTCGCTCTTTCTCTCTCAACCTCACTACAATGCATCTTATGTTCTACAAATGATATAAAATGCTTCCCGTTGTCACAGACGAAAATAAAGACCACCACGGGACTGTCTGTAACAACACGAACACTATGAAAGAAAGAACAACATTCTCTGATAACTGTAGCCCATTTCACTGCCCTGGCGAGTGCTAGTGGCTACCGGGAGGCGATTCTGCCAATGCTGGTGGGCGTCACACCCCGCCCAAGATATGGGACGCTCAACATTAGGCGAGCACCATATCTGACAAGGCAGAATGCCGACAAGACCCGCCACAGCAAGCCACTCCGCCAGAAATGAAATGCAAAGCACAATCATAAACAAAACCAAATATTTAGCATAAATAAAATCTTAGAACCCCTCCCAAACATAATAGTATAATTTTAGCCTGCTATGCTCCCTGAGCGAGCTTCACAGAGCCCAGCCTCCTAAGTGAAAGACAGGTTCAACTTAGGACTTTAGCTATAACATAGGCAACTTACAATTAACTATCAAAAGAAAGATTTTTATGTGATTTTTTATTTAATTTTAATGTTGTTTTTTGGCGGCTGCTCTACAGGGGCAAGCCTAGTTTTTCTCCACTCTCAACACACACTGACTGAACGGCGAGGGTTCTCCTGCAAACAAACCATCCTGTGACAAACAATCAGCCAAAACATTATCAGTGCCCTTAGCATGCCACACATCCAACTTGTGTTCCGGCAGCCCAACAACACCTGACACTGATAAACTGCCCAGTTCATCACAAGACTGGCACTTCTCTTTGCTCTTTCCGGAAACGGGGCCTGCCAATAACCTTTCACTAGTTCTACCTTCGTGATTAGCGATGGAGCCCCGATGCGGTCTATGGTATCGTCAACTCTAGGTAAGGGATAGGCGTCTGTCAGGGATAATGCTTACACACTCTTACAATCACCACACACACGGATCTTCCCACTCAACTCCGGTTGCAAACTCACTGGCAACGACCACTCACGATATCCTTTATCCTTCAGACCCTTTTTCCACATGTCGTCTAGCTCTGTTTTCACGACAGGCTGTTGAGCAGGGTTTATACGGTAGGGAATTAAACTGAGCCTTGCACTGTCTCCAGCCTCCATGTCGAATTCTACCCCGTACATCAGGCCTGGAGAAGCAACAAACATGCGGATGCACTGCCACAGCCTAGTAAACAACTTATCTCGCAGAACAACATGCCTAGTGCCCTCCCACATCCCAGCCGAGACCGCAGGTTCTTACCTGTAATCTCCCTCCTTCTCCACCTTCGTATCTAGAACAGCCAGGTTATGAGAGGGACAATCAGTACCACCTGTGCAGTCACTCCCATAGTTCATTATTGCTAAGGCTTCCCCACCGACACCGTACATGCGCACCCCCGCATTCCTTACGATTACATCTGCCTGCGCAGCATCACATCTTTTAGCGACATGGCCAGATACAGTCGGTCTATGGTAGGGCTGTTGCATTCGACTAGAGCAGCATTGGGAGGCTATGCAACGACCGGGCACATCCACTCCACAGCCAACCTCACCAATCTGCTCATGTCCTCCTTTTGACCACCACCCTTGGTAGCCATGGGTCGACCATGACCTGACAACCATGTCCAAGCCTTGTCTCCCACCTTGAACCACCGAAACAACGAGGCTACCGGTCTATTGACATTCAGGTGACCTGCCCGCGGAACATCTTGCACCGCCTGAGTTGTGAGGCTCGGGTGCTCGGCACGACCAGTGGGGTATGAACCGAGCTGGTGCTGGAGCGCTGCACACTGCTGCTCAGGCAGGTGCTCTAGCGCTTCCACAGCCACCAGACTCGTGTCCCCCGCCCACTGCTCCGCCGAGACATGACAATCCCAACTATCCTCCACCTGTGCCCTACTGCCCCCCTCTCCTTTTCCACCTTGGCCTCTGCAGACCAACGCAGGGACAGTAGGCTGCTCAGGTGGTTGCCTCACAAACTCCTCCAACAGGTTCACATGACATGTTTCCCCGTCCTCGTATTCGATAGTCCCGTTCCCACAACTCTCCTCCAACTGGGAACTACTAAGTCGCGGAGTGCCATCACGCCCAACCATGTCACTAGGGGTGACAGGTTCAGGGGCCACTCCGGAGCTCACCTCTGAGTCAAGTACTAAGCCGCTAAGGAGAGCCGCTGGAGCAAAACTCACATAACTCCCAACTTTAGCTTGCTCCTTCCGACCATTCCTCCGCTGGTCTGAAGACTGAGGAATAGGCTGTGACACTTTGGATGCAAGAGATCTTGTAACAACGCACGCCATAGGTTGTACTTGATACTTCTCTACCCACTCCTGTTCTTCCCTACTCACGTCGGCCGGCTTCTCGGCAACGACTAAGGGTGAAACCTCAGAAGTAGGCACCGCAAAGTCGTTGCCGAGAAGGAGGTCGACGCCCCCAACAGGCAAGTTCTCCACAATTCCAACATCCAACTCTTGTGTCACACCATCTACCTCCAGTTCCTTCCTGACCAATGGGTATGACCTGATAGCATTGATACCTTGCACCACAACCACCTGTGCTGCGTTTATTGGTCTACCAGTAAAGTTCTTCATCAATGTCTGAGAGACACCCGTGTCTCGCAACAGCTCAACTCCATGCTTCTTACCAGCCCACTTCACGCAGCCACGCCCTCGATGGTCGCAAAAGACATCGCGGACAGGGTTCGAGCCTTCCGGATTCTTCTCCACTGGCTGTGTCCCTGCCTCTGACGTTATACCCCGGGCAAACTCAGACGACTTCGGGGACACCCCAATGTTGCGAGCCAAAGACACAACTGCATTAGGTAGCTTGCTTGGTCAGGCTCTTGCAAAATGCCCCTTCTCATGACAATGAAAACACTCTAACTCCCCCTTGGGCTTCCCTTGAGGTGGGGAAGGGCCCTGACCCTTCTTAAACGGGACGGTATTAGGTTTATGGTCAGAATTAATATCATTGCTCTTGTAGTTATTGTTATATGGTGTATCACTGACTCGGGGGGGTGGGGGGGGGGGTGGAGTGTTCCGCCCCTTGTTACCTGCATTGTTCCGTTGTGCAGACCCGCACCCACGAATCAGCGATAGCCTACGGTCAGCCATCTCAGCTGCCTCCTGAAGAGTTTTCGGGTTCTTTTCTTTAAGATTCAACGTCAGATCGCTGCCCGTACACTTAAAGAACTGCTCGAGAAGCATCAACTGTTTTATCTCATCAAACGTCGTTGCCTTCTCCGATCTCAGCCAATTCCCAAATGCATCGGACAGATCCCGGGCATGCTCAAGAAAGGTGCACTCACGACCCTTCGTTACACCCCGGAACTTCAATCTGTACGTCTCTGGTTGTAACTCATATGCCCGCAGGACAGCCTCCTTCAATACCTCATAATCGACGCAAGACTCCAAGGGCAACGCATCATATGCCTTGAGTCCTTTGCCAACCAACCTAGAGGAAACAAGGGCTGCCCACTAAACCTCGAGCCATTGGTGCTCCCGGCACTTCTTCTCAAAACGCATGAAAAATTCGGTGACACCCGACTCGTCAAATACAGGGACTAACTAAAGAAGGTGCGATAAAGACTGATCAAGACCTCGATTCCCAGAACCGAGACGCTGCCCTGTCGACTCCACCCTAGACTTCTCAAGATCTATGTCTGCACAGTACTTCGTAGACTCAGCCTGAAGCTCAGCTTCATGTCTGGCCTTTCTCTCCTCAGTCTGAAGCTCAGCCTCACGTATGGCCCTTCTCTCCTGAATCTTAGCCATCTCAAGCTGGAAGAGCATATCTGCAGTTAAACCTTGAGGAGGAGGAGATGCAACAATTGGAGACTCACCCAAGTGTAAACCATGCTGCCAGTGACTATCGGCCTGCGGGTACGTACCCGGCTCCGGAGCCCGAGGGGGCGCCATGGTAGGAGTCGAGTGGAATGGGGGCTTGGCCGAAGGTGCCCCAGCCCCCGCTCCACCCGAAGCCCCACGCACCCCGCCGAGCACACAGACCACCAGGTCACCTCTCGACATGCTGCTAGTGCCCACATGCCCCATGACCGTGGCCAAACACTGGAGACCATACCGATCAATCCCCAACACCCGGTCAGCAGTAATAGGCACCTCCAGAAACTTCCTTGCATCCTTCTCACTAGTTACTACTCTCATGCCTTCTAACAAACCCAGCCTCTGCACCTCAGAGCCTGCTTCCCATACTGTGTCCTCACTGTACACTGATCCGTCGTCTGACATAGTGTCCACCGAAAATTCTCAACGTTTATAAAAAAAAAAGGAGTACCTAAACTCTCATGTAGCACTATTCACTCAAAAATATTAAATGCTCGAAGACTCTTAAGTGTTATACTACTTGCCAAAAAAAAAATCTGTGTCCACTATATTCCTTTAAACAAAAACAAAAAATGACCACAACACTCCTGCAATATTTCTCTAAGTTCACAAAATCCTAAGCATTGTCGCCATTTGTTACGACCAGGACTCGTATAAAACAAGGGCTCTTAATCATTGGACTAAAAGGCACACAGCCACAACGGTAACACTAGATCCAACCCTCGAACTTATAATGCCGGCGCACAAAAACACCTATACCCTCCAGAGTTAAATCTGCGATAGCGGGGTATCCTCTAACTCGGTATAAATGCACTACTACTACAGGCTGATGATCTCTGATACAGCCTGATCACAACAACATACAATTACGTCAATAATGTATACAAGGACAAATATAGAGAGCTTAATTAAATCACTGGAATGATTTAATGCAAACGAGAAGAAGGTATAATTAAAGTTATTCTAAACAATAATAAACTCACTCCTATATTAAAGAAAGTGAATGAAAGTCCTATAGCATCGAACAGGAATCTTCTGAAGAATATCTGATGCTGCTTAAGATGATCGAATTGGATTTTGAACTGTTATATAAATCAGGAACACGATATGACAAGTGTAGGGACATACAGTGTTAACTGTATGACAAAATGAGACCAGAACGAGCTACGTTGCACTCGTGGTTCTCATGCAGTGGTGCCACCAACATGGGAGTTTAGCGTATAGCGGCATATTTTTTCCCACTACGCTCACTAATGGTAACACTGCCGTCCTCTCGAGAACAGAGGGAGCGTGAGTCAGTGGGTGGCGGTAAGCCCTGGGTGTCGGACGTATGGCCTGCTGCGCTCCCGGCCATTTGCACTCGATTTTAACCCTTTAAAAGCCTTAATAATGCTCCTAACTTGCTGCAAATTGGTGCACGACTTAAGTCGAGCACCGCTCTTTAAGGGTTAAGCTACATACAATCGTCGAAATACAGCTAGAGTATAATATAACACACGTCGCAGGTATTCAAAGGGTTAAGTAAGAACATAAAAGCACTGTCTGGATTACCGCCATCAGGACGAGAAACTAAGTAAAGTATGTACCCTTTATGAATCAGTCAGTCTCTAACCCTTTCAAGCACATGTGGACGCAGGGTGAAGATTAGCAATCAGAAATAGAGTTATCTCAATCGTATAATTACCTCTCCAAAAAATAAAAATTCTGCCCACAGCTAACTCAAATATAACTGCAGAGGTTGAAGTAACTAATCTAAAGGTTTATAAACACCCCTGATGGTCACAAAGGCTTTAAAGTATCCCAGAATAGGCTCAAATTGCATCCTGTGAGTGAAAGGGTTAAGGGGACAGTGGTTATTTGTTTGGTCTATACATTTTTATATTCAAATATTTTTTAGTTTCCTCGATAGACCTTCTATCAAGCTAGATAAATTTGTAAATTTTTCGGTAGAAACATTTCCCGGCCGAAGGCCGCTTCCTCGTCAAATTAGGCTCGCTTTCGTTCGCCAGGATAAGATCGACACCTAAATGGCACGAAAATTCTGAAAACTGACAACGAAATTGGGTGAAAAAAGTTAAAATCATCAAACTAATGGGCCGAACGTCTTATAATCTCAAAACTAATAGGGCTGAACATGAGGAAGAAGGGGGACCAGAAAAAATACCTATCTCCCCTTAAAGTATATGCATGTTATCGTTTTATTTTTATTTGTCAAGCACACAATGTGGCTGAAAATATACATTTCCCTAACCTATTAAAATACGAAGACGAGGCACGAAAGATTAGTTAGGACAAAAGATACAAGAAGCTAGAGGCGAAGAAAACAGAAGAAAGAACGGGAAACAAGATAGAAGGAGAAGACAAAAGAAAAGCAAGAGAAACGAAATTGAAAAGAACGGAGAATTAAAAACAACAGGAATATAAAAGGGAACCAAAAGAAGAGAAAATGATCACAACAACGCGAAGACGGAGGAGTATCGGCAAAAAGGAATAAGTAGAAGAAACGGGAATCGGCTAGCCTCGCTATGGGTGACCGCCAAGGTGAAAACTATGTTCCAAGACCCCTCTCGCATTCAGCGCATCGACCCAGGGTATGATCGCGCGGCCAGGGTCGACCTCACACTCTACAAATTAGTACTCTACCCTTCAAGACCTTCTTGCCTCCTAATAGCTCACACACAACAATAATGAAGAAGGCGTGACTATGTTGCCAAAATCAGAGGAAGGCAGACAGGATGGGATCGGAGTAGTGGTCGATTCCAGGGTGTGACTAGGACTGTGAGTACACGGGTCAGTCCAGTCTGGTATACACCAAACCCTATTCAACCTTTTGGTCTTAAGTTATGACCAAGAGGTTGAATAGTTAGGTTAGGTTATGACTCATAACCTAACTGTGAGTACACTGGTCAAAGCGGGCAAGTATAATGACAAAGAGCTTCCTGACCTATCCAATAGCAAAGGATAGAAAGGAAGAATTGGGAAGTAACTAAAGTTGCAAGTATACTGGTCAGTCCTCACAGAATCTGGGTATTAATTTACTACCAGTACACTGGTTCGTGTAGTTCGTTAGTCCTCAGCCCTGGGTTGTAACCTACTGACCCATGCAGTACTTAGACTCAATCAGGGAAATTGCTAGGTTGCCATGTAGACTGGTCCATGCCACCTAGTACGTTCTCTGGCCCTCTTGAATTATTTCCGAATAGAAGGAGTCCAGGTAACAACTAACCTGTATTGGTGATTACCACATCTCTGTTATACAGGCCTGTTCTGCTATAGTAAGGAGGCACACACTGGTTGTGTAAGCCAAGTGGTGGGAACGACACCCATCATTTGGATGTAGGAACTAGGTGAGCCTGGTTCAACCCGTGGAACTGGTACCTGAAGGGCGTCAAAACCCTATAGCAGGCGCAGACCACAAACTGTTCTACCTTCATGGGTAGTTCCGGTTGTTTGGAACCTGGGTTGGTGTTATGGAACTGCTAGTTCACTGGTCCGTATATTTCTCCATAAACTTTGATAACTTTAAGCTCGTAACAGCTCGGGACCAGCCGGAAGACGTCAACGGAGGACCACTACCAAACCTGCAGTTGAGCCACTTGCAGGGACGAGCCGAATGCAGACCAATAGATGTTGGACCACGACTTCAAGAACGAAGATTTAGCTAGTTGAAGGCTGTAACATAGACCTCCCTTCTCACTTGCTAGGCCTCCATAAACGAGGATGCAATACACATATTCTACCGTTGTGATAGTAAAATATTTTGCATGCGAACTCTGTAGAGATTACATTTGGTAACATTTTATCTTCACGACCATACCATACCCACCAAACCGACACATAAACTCAACCCCAGTGACACCATTCTTTTATTGTGTGTAACATGATAAATGTGCCGTGCAAAGTGATTACCTGTGTAACATAATTAGTAATTAATGCTATCTAAGTTTTGTTAGTGATTTTGCGATTTATTGCGTTTTGTGTGCCAAGACTCTCTAAGTGCGCTTTTATAACTAGTATAATTATGTCCTATGATGAACCCTATTATTTGAAAGTCTTACAAGTGCAGTTAAACCATTGTGTTTGCCTAGATTAAAAACCCAGTCTTGACTTATTGTAACTCATACCATTTATGGGTTATTCATTTCCATACTCTGTGTATTATTTAAATATTATTTGTGTGCACAATTACCCAAATAAGCCATTTAGTGTTGTGTAACTTTGTTGTGAATATAATACTTATAAATGTCCTTCTGTGTTGTACGTAATGCCTTATATGTTTGTATGTGTGTTTATGTATGATTATATTCTTTGCTCAGTTGAGAGTGAACCTATGAAATATGCCAGCTAAACCCAGTACAAATCCTGGTACAACACCTATCTTATCCTAAGCCATCAACAAAACAATGTTATGAGAAGGACTACATACACCCAGGTGATGAGGACGCCTAGAACTATGCGCCATAAGTATGAGAGGATTGTGTGTTAAGTTTCTCCTGGCAGCATTGGATTCAAACCAGTACTGCCATAGCCAACACTTCCTCTACTTAGTACTTAGACTTAGTGTGCCGTGCTTGTGTTTCTATACCTCTGAATTACAGGCTAACTTGACATTGTTCTGGTTTCATACCCTTTATTCCCTTTAAGGGAGCCCACCTCGCTTTTTTTTTTCTCTCTCTCCCTCTCTCTTTGGCTTGTATCCATTCGGCCCCATTCAGCCTACTGTTTTAAGACGTTTACCCCCATCCAGGTGTCAATATTTTCATGGTGAGCGGTAGCGAGACAGCATATATATATTTTTGTTTTGACAGCAAGCTAAATTTGTAAATTTTTCGATAGATGTCTCCGGCGAAGCCTGATTTCTCCATACAAAGCTGGCTTGCTAGAAATCGACATCTGGATGGGGATACACATCTTTAAACAGTTGGCTGAATGGGGCCGAATGGATACAAGCCAGAGAAAGAGAGAAAAGGAGAGAAAGATAATAAAACAAACGGTGACCCCCCTTTATGATAATAAGTCAACGCTTGTCAATACAGTACTTACAATGGTGATGTAGAAGGTGCAGATAGTGGCCATGATGACCATAGCTGTGGTTGTTGAGAGGTTTGTGACAGTGGCTGTGGCCAGTGAGGGAGCATACAGACACACACCCATATATGCACACATGTTGATCAAAAGTGCACATGATGCTAACTGACGCAAAACTCGTGACTGATAACGCCGCTCCAAATACTGAAAAATAGAGAAAGATTCATTACTATCTGGAAGGTAATTAAAGACGTCAGGAAAGCCATTGAAACCAATCTCTTGGTAACAAATTCTGATGATTGATGTATCTGTAACATATTTTAGTTCACCTAAATTACGATAAAGAAAGAATATTGTTCCAGAAATGATGTAGTGGCACACTCCGGATTTCTCTGGAGTACTGGAGTCATTGTCGGAATCTTGTAGTGTACAGGCAGTCCCAGGAAGATGTCCAGCTCAGATGACTGCAGGGGTGAAGACATACCTGTAGGTACTGCAGGTGACAAGAAGTAAGGCACTTCAGGCAGTAGGCTAGGGTGCACGGCAGGTGGAATGGTGGGCAATACAGATGTTTTTAATCCCCATGCCATTTCATGACTTGATTTTCTTTCTGTATTTAAATGACCAAACTACCCACCCTATCCGTATCCTCTCTTATTCTTTTTTCTATCTCTTTGTTCCTCTTATTTATCCTTTCCAACGCGCTTTCTATCAACACCCCCTTGACTCCCCCTTCAAGCTTAATTTGTATATTTTTCGATGGAAAAAAATCCCCGGCCTAAGGCCAGTTCCTCTTAAAATTACAGGATCGCTATCACACACCAGGGAAAAAATGACACCCAAATGGCACAAATGGTCTTTATATTGACAAATAAATGGGACAAAAAGTCTTAAAATCGCCAAACTAAAGAAACGAACGTCTCAAAGCCAATGGCACTAAATATGAGGGAAACATAGCAACTACCTCCCTCTTAACTCTCCTGTGACAGCAGTGGTCACGACTTTTGGAATTACTGTACATTACATTCAACGAATATCTATGTTATGACCCTTATCGTTCTCGGACCTCATTAAGTGGTGATGGTTCATTATTTTCGGGAACTTTTCTTCCTCATGTTTAACCCCATTAGTTTTGAAATGTTAAGATGTGTTTTCATTAGTTTGGCGATTTTGAGACCTTTCGCCCTATTTCTTTGTCAATATAAAGATCCTTCGTGCCATTTAGATGTCAATTTTATCCTGGTGAGCGATAGCGAACGTATAATTTTAGGAGGAACCGACCTTCAACCGGGAAATTTGTCCACCGACAAATGTACAAATATATCTTGAAAGGGGTTATAATTTTTGTTTGTTTAAGCTTGATGGAGGTCTAGTGAGGAAATAATATAGATAACATAAAACATATATATATATATATATATATATATATATATATATATATATATATATATATATATATATATATATATATATATATATATATATATATACCAAAAACTAACCACTACACCCTTAGAAGAGACATATATCTATGTTAAAATCCTTATCTTCCTCTGACCTCATTAAGAGAGACGACTCCAATGTTGAAGAAGAGCGGGATAGTAAACTTGTAGATGATGAACGTGCCGACTATGCAGCCCAGGAGGGTGGTGGTTAGCTGGGTACCGAAGTAGTAAATCTCGGTGGCGTTACCTGAAAAGCAAATCTACTTTAGATTACTATAATATGAAGAGGAACTTTACTCCTGTTGAAAGCATAATGAGTGATGTTAAATGTGTCATAATAAATTGAATTGACGCGATCCAGATATTACCCAAATTAATTCCTCATTTATTAAGACTTGCGTGACTACCATAAAGGTTATTGTCATCTGCAAGTAGTTTATGGCTATTCGATTAACTTGAGGTTACATCATCCTTAACACTTGTATTTAAAAGTGTGGCTATAATGTTTCTTGTTTGTTAAATACGATCTAAGCCAATTTCGAGTATCATAATATCATATTGGGGTTTACTGTGTCGAAAGCTTTAGAAAGGTCTAAATATAGGCCAACAGTTATTCATTTGTGTATGTTTATTTCATTCATAAATACTGGCATTTCGACAGTTAAGGCTAAGGGTGCTGCTTATTTGTACGATTCTTGAGAAAAAACAAACTGGGAAGTGGAGAATATATCAAGCTCATTACAGAATGCTTAGGGTCTGGTTCTTGATAGGTCTTCGAGAGTCTTGCTCAGTGCTGGTAAAACAGATATTAGTCGGAAATGACGAGGTGAGCCAGTGTCACCAGATATACTGTATATATTGGTACTAATATCAGAATATCCGAATGACCCCAAAACACTATGGAGGCATTTAAAATCAACGAGCTACAGTAACAAGGCAAGGGATTCATCTAACACTAATAATGCTCTCAAAATTGATGATCAGATTTGCCATAATAAACGTCAAATTTCAACCTACTTCAAATCCTTCTTCACCTCAATAGCAAACACACTTGCGCATAACCTACCACAACTACTTAATAAATACACCACAGCCACTGCCACCTTTCAAAATGTCTATAGGGATAAAGGCATACACCGGAATACATTTGGATCGCAAAATGTTACACCAAAATACATATTTGAGGAGCTCTGTAATCTAAATGTACACAAAAGTACAGGATCGGACAAAATTCCTGCCAAATTTCTATGAGATGGAGCTATTGGTATTGCAGGTCCCCTAACCCACATCATCAACCTGTCTATAAACACCAACACTGTACGCACCTGAAGAAATTAACCCTCAACCGACGGTGACCGTCATATGACTGGAGAGAGAATATTGGCCTCCTCTGCGTCACCAGACATATGACGGGTGCCATTTTGAGGATATGGGTGGATGGGACTCGTTAGCCTTGGTCGGCAACTCATCTAGGGAGACAACCTTATACAAATCCGGGTGGATGAGACTCGTCAGCCTTGGTTGGCAACCTGTCTAGGGGAGTAAACCTGATACAAATCCGTACTGCTTACCTAAGGGTAAGGCAGGTTAGTGGATGGATTAGCCGAACACCACTGTAGAAACATAGTGCTAACAAGATACACAGAGGGCCTCGGAGTCGGACGAATCCTAAATTGAGTGGTCAATCCTGTAAGTCCTTCACTAAACTGGCTTGGGTTGTCCCTCTCACAGGGAATAGGTCCGCTTGGGGGCATTCTGTGTAGGGCCACCCTCGTAAGGGGAGTAAGGCATCCGGCAATAGATAGATAGATAGATGAGCTATGAGAGAGAGACCGCGCGTTGGGGGAACGATAGCTGTCCTTGGACCGCTCGCCACCACCTTGTGGCTGTCACTGACACGTATTATGTCTCAACTCTTATCCCCACCTCCCTACCTCGCTTGACAAGGAAAAAACAGAAAAAAAATCCAATTTTAGTGTATTTTCGCCTCCGGTTACACGATCGTTGTAAGAGAACTTGTGGTTGTACAAGGATGATTCAGGTTTCATTGGAAAGTTCTATTATCGCCCTTTCACGGACATATAAGGTTATTACGCTCTGGCTCTTGCTTATGCATGAAAAAGAGCATCGAATGAAGCTCGTTTTCGTTAAATATACCCGCCCAGCATGACGGTCATGTAAACAAGCATGCCCGCTTTTTGGGAGTTAAGGAAGCTATTGTAACCCCTCTATTCAAGAAGGGAAACAAATTAGATGTTAGCAAGTACAGACCAGTTAGCATATTATGTATTGATAAAAAATCCTTGAAAGAGCTGTATGTATACAAACAAATTGAATATCACCTCAAAGAAAATTATCTATACATGTTTTAACTCATAAACTGTGTAGCCGTGGTAGTTCAAACCCTCCCGCCAAGCGATGATATTTGGTTCTATTCTGACGAAAATCGTCATATGTAACTTATATATAATTATTACTTATCCACATGCACCTATTTTGCTTTTAATATGAACACATTAACATTTAAGAGTAATATAGGAAGTGGGAATAGTATTTGGAGAGTGAAAAGACGTAATATTGCCGACCGGTCCATTCATGAGGCAAGAGCAGGGAGAGCGTATATGTTCCCTTTAGCTGCCTCACCCATGTTAAAGAGACCGGGAGGGGAGAATAAGAGGAAAAATAGCTGATAATTGAGGAGGAAGGGAAAGAGAGGAAGTGGGGGGGGACACATATATAGGAGTGGTAGAAAGTAATGAAGGGGAATTATCTCACCAAATCATAAATTGCTTTGTTTTAGGTGCCACTGGGGTGCTTTCTAAGTTTTTTTTTATGCTCTGGATCTATCGAGGACGGTCGCAGTGCACCAGAAAAACCTCTATTGAGGACAGTCATCGTTTTTGGGTTAATCAGGTTTCAGAGGCATGTACTTAACAGACTCCTGTCTCATCCACTTAACAGATCACATTCGTAAAGACATTTCTAAAGGTAACTACACCGGCATGGTTCTTCTTGATTTACAGAAAGCTTTTGATACAGTAGACCATGATATCCTCTGTAATAAACTACAAGCAATGGGCATTGAATCAGTGAACTGGTCTAAATCTTATCTTTGTGGTAGAACACAAAGAGTCAAAATTGATGATATTTTATCAGATCCAATGCCAATTAACTGTGGGGTCCTGCAGGGAAGCATCCTTGGTCTTTTACTCTTTCTCTGTTACGTGAACGACATGGAACTGAGCGTCTCGTGAACAATTATTACTGTATGCTGATGACGGTGTGCTTCTGGGTTTCAGGAAAAGAGCCAAAAAGTTTCACTTTCCAAAGAACTAGAATTGTGTAGTAATTGGCTAATGGACAATAGACTATAGACTATTTTGTATGTAAAACATTTTGTTTTTCTGTTTTGTGTGTGTATTGTGTGTATAATAATCTTATTTCTTATCACTATTTAATATGCACAATTGTAATCCATATTTATTTATTTTTTCTATTTTTGTTTACATAAAATATAAAATCAAACTTACATTTTACCATGAGTTACCAGACAAATTGAAATACATAATATATAAAGCTCACCAAGATATGTTTCGGGTTCATAAAAAAGCTTCGGCTTAATGAACCCTAGCTTCTGCAATGACATGTATACGAATCACAATAATTGTATGAATCATTCACCAGGGCAAGACAGAAGCCATCTTATGCGGTACAAAACGCAAATTGAAAGACATTGAGGGCTTCTCGATAAACTGTAATGATGTTCCTATAACAACAGTGTCACAAGTGAAATATCTCGGACAAAATCTGGACTCGACTCTGTCAGGTGAAGCAATCTTGGAATCAATCCTGATTAAATGTAGAGCACGTATATAATACCTATATAGACAGGTGGGATACTTGCCAGCAGCGACCAAAAAGACCCTATGTCAAGTGCTTGTTCAATGTCATTTTGACTATTCTGTGTCATCCTGGTACTCTACATCATCTCAATCAGCAAAGCGCAAACTTCAGGTCACTCAAAATAAACTGGTAAGATTCATGCTGAACTTAGGACCCAGATCTCATATTGGTCAGGAACAACTTCAGTTACTTGGTATGCTCAATGTTTCTGACAGGTCCAAACAAATCAGACTCATTAATGACTTCAAAATATTCTATGATAGGGCTCCTGAGCAGTTAAAGAGTAATTTTGTTAAAGCAAATGGAAGGAATGAACAAAATACACGGAATAGGATGTATAATTTTACAGTTCCGAGAATCCAAGGACAGAGTAAGCTAACATTCTTCTTCACTGCCATCAAAGACTGGAACAACCTACCACAGACAGTCAGTGAAAAGAGAAAATTGTATTCCTTCAGAAGTAGCTTGAATGAGCACCTGAACCGAACAACTGCGAGAAGGGAACACCAAGCTCTACTACTAAATGTCTACACCTATGTCTACTACTAAATACGACATAAGAGATAGGCAAAAAAACAAACTAAAAATTATTACTTAAATATTTTAACAAGTCCAACTATAGAATGTAAGGTATCTTAAGGCAAAAAAACAAACTAAAAATGATTACTTAAATATTTTAACAAGTCCAACTATAGAATGTAAGGTATCTTAAGCCATCATCACACATGCACAAGTCGGTGCCTGAGTCCAACACGAGTGATGAAATTTGCATATTCGGCAATGACTCTGGCATACTCTTTGTGACTCTTCGTGACTCGTGTTACACTCGTGTGAATACTGTTGGTATCGGGGTGTGTCCTGGGTACTCGTGACGTGGCCTAGAAATTTCAAACCTGCATGAAATTTCTTGTCTCCGTCACGACAGACTTAAATTTCTGAAAGATAAATTGTCAATAGCCTAGATCGGCTTGAATAAAAGACGGGGGAAATTTATACTATATTCTTTTGTTATCTATATTATTAATATTATTTTTATTAATCTTACCACCACACCCCCAATGAAATTAATTAAAGTATATATGATCCACCGGGATTCGAACCCGGGTTATCACACACATATTTTTGCCACCTTAACCATTACACCACCAGGACGGTAATCAGTTTGTGTGTCTGTTTGTCTGTGTGTTCTTAATAGGCAGCCGCAGTTTTGGACCTGGGAAGCTGAAACTTTGCATGTGGGTGTCAATTGACCTGGGTCAGGTCATAGAGGGGGCGAGGCCACGATCGGAGGTCGTTTCGAGGCCGAAATTGAAAACAAATTGACAAAAGTTGCCGTTTGGGGCAGAAGGAGGCCTCCGATCGAAAAGGTGTATGGAATGAAAGTTGTTCGCATTCCCCCAAAATGCGGGTACGGATGAGGTCAGATCCAAAATCGGAGGTCATTTAGCGGCCGAAATCGAGGTCGCCGTTTAATGAGGCACAGGGAGGTCGAGGCCGGTGATTATGGTAGTAGTAGTATTGTAATGATTGTGGTAGTAGTGATTGATAATGTTGATTATGGTAGTAGTAGTGGTGGTAGTAATGATGGTGATTATGGTAGAATTTAAACCCGGGCAACGCCGGGTACCCCTGCTAGTAATAATTATTAATGTAATGGTAGGACATTATGTTTTTAATTTCCACGGCATTAGAAACTAAACAATTATTAAAATGACATCAAACACCATATCATTCTGTCCATTAAAAGGGAGATAATTACATAATGGAGATATCGATCGAAGGATGTTAGGTCCAAATGAGCGTTAAATGTGCAAATTATGAAATAAGCCTATACTCTCTGATAATATAAGGTGTTGGAATTATACGTTCAGCCTTGCAAAAAAGATAGGGGAAATGCTTTTATTTGCTATTTTTTGTTTTCATAATAATTATTATTGTAACGGTAGGATAGCATTTTTGTCCATTTTATAGCATTATAAACTAAATAATGATTAAAAAAACATGAAACAACAAATAATTCTGTTCATTAATGAGGAAATAATTAGATACAGAAGATAAATACAGTAGATTGATAGAGGGGAAAAGGTAATTCGGTCTAAGCAAGCGATAATGTGTGCGACAATTTATGAATTTTTTAGCGCTATTTCTTTTCTTTATATATTTGTTCTATATATTTGTACTATATACTTTTTACTTACTATGTTCTATCTGTCTATTTTACCGTCCTACTTTTCCTTCTGGGGACGGTAGGCTAGGAATCCTCCCCTTGTAAATTTCATCTACTAGACGAGACAGAAAGGGGTGAGGGAACGCGAAAGTGGTACCAAACCATAAAAATTGGGACTTTAAATGTTGTTTCTGTTTGGTCTGTCTCGAGTCGGCCACCCCCAGCTATGTATATATGAGTATAATTATACATACATACACACATACATACATATATGCCGGTACATTGTCCGATGACACCCCAGATGACGGCACTCTTCGTGACTCTTGTTACACTCTTGTTGACTCTTGTTACACTTTTTTTTTTACCCATGTTACACTCTTGTTGACTCGTATTGACTCTTATCGACTCTTTGTTTTCGTACCCTGGATTTTGACCGTTATTTTTCAAATTTCATCAACTCGTGTTGGGTTCGTGTTACACTCTTTGTGACTCTTGTTGAGTCTCCATGACTCGTACTGACTCTTGGATGAACACGTACCGACTTGTTGACTCTTGGTGAATCAGGAACAGTGACCTACTCGGGCTGGTTCTTGCCAGAGTCACGAAGAGTGTCACCCATCGTTCACTCGTGCTGAACTCGGGCAACAACTCTTGTATGTGTGATGATGGCTTTAGTTTAGCCCCCTAGAAACACTTTCTCTGAATTGTTTACTAATCATAATTATTAATTTACATTTTTTTTGTCTCCCCTTTTTCCCCAGATAACTCCAATGGACCCCAATGGAAATACGCCGCCGAACGCCTTATTGGGCTATAATACTTAGTTGGAATTATGCAAAGCTGGTACATGTGATATTCGAAACATATTATATTGTACCAACATTGTAAAATGCTAACTGAATAATAATAATAATAATAATAATAATAATAATAATAATAATAATGAATTATTATTATTATTATTATTATTATTATTATTATTATTATTTGCCATTGTATGTTTCTTTGGAAGTGTTTTTTTTTTCATATATAAAAACAGTTATATTGTTTATAGAATGACAGAAGTACTGCAATAAGTGGGGCAATTTGCTTAATGATGATGATGCAAATATTGTCAAATCCTAGTGCTGTATTTCTAAATTTTTTAAATATATTTGCTAGTTCGTGTTTGTAAGCTAGAGAAAAGGATATTTCATAAGATTGTCTCTTGCCAAGATACATAGAAAAGTAATTTGTTGGTTCACCTATTTCTTCGATGAGATTGTTTTGTTTGTGAAAAATTGGTTAAATTATCTTGCTGTGTCGAGAGGTGGTGTTTATACCATTATATTTTGTAATTACATAAATACATGGAGGCGAGGACTTATACTGTATATCCTGTTCATAGTCGAGTTTCTTGTGACCTTTTGATATTGCCAGAAACAACTATTTTTGTTTTAATTTTTATTAATTTGCTATTGCTGCTCTGATTACTTCAGAAATGTTGTGTCTTATTATACAAAAAGCTTCTCCAAACCTGAGAGGACTCTATGCATAATTTCTCTGTAGTCAACTTTTCAAAGTATTTCTATTTTTAGTGTCGAGTTATATGGGGAAAATTGGCTTTAATTATCTTTTCCTGAATGGGGAAATACTTGTTAGAACAGACATTCAGTATACTAGAAGGATTACATAATATATTAGGATATAATGCATAGGGTGGATGGAAAGATGAGACAATGTGTTCTCAGAGGGTTCAGCGAAGAAACGTGCTCAGTGGGTAAATGACAATGTTATTATATCTATTATAACAGACGAGTCATTAATATTTTGTCTTAAACCTTTTAAGATTATGACCCATTTCGACAGTTTATTCTGGATGTCATTAAACGATTGTATTCAGTTCAGGAAGGATCTTTGGGAATTATATGGGTGAAGACTCTCATTTACCCCTCCAGCTTCCACATACCCTTCCTACTGTGAATAAAATAGTCAAATGATAGCCAGAAAACAAAATAAATGCATAATCAGATCTTGCAAGGGTTAATATGAAACAGACTATACCATGACTATTTGTGGCTATGTCTTTTTGTGTTATCATGCCAGCGTGTGGCTTGTTTAGTTGGTTTATCCGTGACATGGGCTAACCCGGGGGTAGCCTTTGCTGACCAACATTATGTAACTTTATAATGAGGTGCGACCTTGAATAATAACCTAGTCTAATATGCATAATTTAACAGTTGTTCTTTTAGATGCAGTCACTTTAGTTCTTACAGCAGGGTTTTTACTATGTGTTTATACATATTGTGAAAATATAAAAGTGCAAATAATATGAATTTCACCTGAATCAACAGATCAGCGTGAAGGATTATGTTTGGAAACCCCGAGCTCCGGTGCAGACATAAAGGTTCCAGCTTTGGGCAGACTGCTGTGAGTGCATAAATGCTTCATGATGATTGGTCAACTGATTCATCTCCTGCAAACCACCTCCACCAATCCGGCACACCTGCAGACTTACCTTCCCCCTAAGCGCTTTAACTTGAGATATTTTCATAACGGGCAACTTTATATTTACGAAACTTTGCACGAAGCTGCCTTGCCCGCCTGCTATTATAAAGAGAACATGGTCAACACAGGCAACGATGGAAAAAGGGCAAGAGAGAAGGAAAACTGGCGTCCTCAAAACAATTGGGAACCGACAGCCAATCAGAGTGCAGGCCTTTCCTCTAGCGTCCACTCTGCGGAACACAACGTCTCCTCTGCTAACCCTGATCCTCTCTTTCTCACCGAAACCCATTTGTCTGGGATTACTGACAGCAAACCCTTCTCTGTATCCTCTTAATATCTCTATCCTCAGTTTAAAGCCAAAGGTGGATGTTGCGTAAATGTGATCAACAATCTTACTGTCCAGCAAAAGAAGGAAGCATTCAAATGGTACTGTCGCCTTCAAACTCAAGAATCTTGAGCTTTTTTGTTACTGCCTGGAATCAAGCCAAATTTGTTCTTCGACTAGCCAAAACTCTTTCATCAATAAAATTGTTCTAATCTTTCCAACTCTACATCTTCTCAAGTTTTTTGGCATCTAGCCAAAAACGTCTCCAAAAATTTTACTTCCTTGTTTTCTTCTCCCCTTTTCCACTCTGACCGAACCACCTCTGACAAAGCTGAATTCTTCACTCGAACTTTCACTAAAAGCTTCACCTTGGATAATTACAGAGCTACTCTCTCCCTCTCCAACCCACTCTCAATGATGCCTAATAGCATAATCTCTTCTATTGATGTACTTTCTACCCTCTCTGAGATAAATACTAAGAAGGCATTAGGACCGAATGGTGTACCTCCTTTTACATTTAAAAACTGTTCTTCTGTGGTGACTCCCTGCCTAGGCAAACTCTTTCGTCTCTGTCTTTCCTTTAACGTCTTTCCTTCTTGCTGGAAGTTTGCTAACATTCAACCTGTCCCAAATTCCCTCAACCCTCCAACTATCTTCATGTCATGTCATGCATCTCTAAAAAAACAAAAGAAAACAAAATCCTAATTCAAATTTTCTTAAGCATGTATCTTCCCATAATCTACTTTCAGATTGTCAGTATGGTTTCCTTAAGACTCACTCTAATGGTGATCTCCTTGCTTATCATTCTAACTCTTGTTCATCCTCCTTTCAGGACATCGTTGAGACTTTTTCTATTACGCTAGACATATTGAAAGCCTTCGATAGAGTCTGGCAAAACTGTCTAATTTCCAAACTACTCTCCTTCAGTTTCTATCCCTCATTCTGTACCTTTGTCTCTAATATCATTTCTGACAGTTCCATAGCTGCAGTTGTGGACGACCATCATTCACTTCCCTAACCCCTACTATACCAGCTACGGTGCACAGCCATCTGTAAAAAAGTGACTCACCAGTACCAGTGACGTCTCTCAGCCGTTCTGTTTGTTCTGCTAATATCTAGCTGGAGCTGCTAACAGGACATGGAGGCGCTTATGTGAGAAGTTGGTAACACTTATCATGTTCCTTCTCAGCTGCTCCGAGCCATTATCCACTAACTCTTGAGCTGAGAGGCTGTTGTCTCGTTGCTTATGGCAACAAGTCTTGTGGGGGATAATATGGCCAAAGGTTATCTCTTACCACACCAATCGAAATATAAAATTAATCAACATAAATACAAATAAAGTCTGAGATCGCCTACCTTATGGTATGAACTATGGTAGCCTATCTCTCAGGATGCCCTAACTAAACATTGTATAAATGGCCACATATATCAATGACTTAGCTATAACTAGGGTCCTGGTTTAGTTCAGAGGATTCCGGCTTCGGTAGATAAGGGTTATTGGTCAGGACTCCGGGCCGGGCGTGGGAATTGTGGTGGAGGAGATCACGGGACACGTCTCTACCGTTCAGATGTTTACTAGCGTCTGATCGGAACTTCAATTTCCGACTCTTAAATAAACTATATATTAATTCGTTACCAAGGGTTCATTCCCTCTTCACGAAATCATATAAATAATTATCAGCATTTAAATTATATAATTATAAAGGTGAACATCGTTTCACAACGATTTAGTGAACATAATATCAAGATATTAACGACCCTAAAGCAAACGGTGGATCGCGTATGCGGTCGCGGGAATATTTAAACTGATCCTCTTTACAGTTCTTCTAAACTTATTTCTACAAGGTTTTATAACTAAATTAACTTGATCAAGGTAATCTTATACAGTACTAAATTACCTAACATTAATTAATATCTACAATATATACAATCACCGGGTTCTGGTAGGAAATTGTTCACTCTAGTGAGGTTACCCTATCGGAAGGTTGTTGCCAACATTCCCCAGATACCGGTGTAGTCAATTTATTTCTCACAGATTGGGGCCCGGCGAAGTATGATGTGTCGCATCATGTTATATCACCTGCGGCTAACAAATCACGCCAATTTCTTCTAGACCCCGCAGCAGCTGCTCGTGGTGGTCTTGGGCTCCCTATTACTATGGGTTGCTGTTCTTCTTCCGGTGGGATGGCGAGTTCCATAGGTATGAGACGATCTACAGTTCGGAGAGTGGTTTGTCCTCGAGATACAACCTTAACGGTTCTGATAACTCCTTCGGAATCAGGATAGACTTCTTGGATCCTTGCTAAGGGCCATTTAGAGTGAGGTTGGTCCATTTTCAACAAGACTATGTCTCCCACTATCGGTTTGTGACGGTTACTAGCAGAATTCGCACCATAATACCTCTCCCGTAAGCTCAAGATATACTCAGATGCCCAATGTTTGTTCCAGGCGTCCAGTATTATGCAGAGTTTATGGTAGCTTCGTCGCAAGTGTGCATCTGCTTCATTAACGGAGGGATCCACTAATTCCTCGGTCACGTCCAAACGGGGGACTGGGTCCAATCGTCTACCATATAATAAATGAGCCGGTGTTAAGGCCTCAATTTCCAGATTGGAGTCATCTTGATACGTTAGTGGTCGATTATTTACTCTGGTTTCTATTTCGGTGACAACAGTTCTTAACTCATCCAAGGTGACCTTGGACTTGTGAAGAACCCATTTCAGGCACGATTTTACAATACCTATCATTCTCTCTGTAAATCCATTTTGCCAAGGGGCTCTGGGAGTTGTGAATGACCAATAACAATGTCTAGAATCTAGCATTTTCTGTACTGCGTTGCTCTTTAATAGTTCAGAAACCAACGGTGATGCGCCCACAAAAATTTTCCCATTGTCACTAATCAAACGTCTGGGACAACTTCGCCGAGCGGCAAATCTTCTAAATAAATTAATAAAGGTTTCCGAGCTCATGTCCTCCGCTATTTCCAAAGGGATAGCCCGAGTGCTGGTACAGGTGAATAGACATATGTAAACCTTCTTGGGTGGACCATCATCTCCTGTGAGAGTGATGGCACCAGTATAATCTATACCTGTTACCTCAAACGGTGTCCTTTGGTGAATGCGGTCTGGCGGAAGAGCTGGTGGTCCAGGGTAAGGAATAGCGATAGCTGTATACCTCTTGCAAATAATGCAATTCTTGATACAGCGTTTAACAGCTTGTCGTCCCTGGGGTATCCAATATGTTTGTCGCATATAGGCTAGAGTGTCTGCTACCCCACCGTGTTTAGTGGTTTCATGCGCTTTTAAAACCATCAATTTGGTGAGGTCGCAATCCTTGGGCAATAGGATCGGATGCCGAGTTTTGAGGGGTAGATCAGCTTTACCAATACGACCTCGACAACATATTAATTCTTGATTGTCTAGATACAGCCCAAGGTCCTTCATTCTTTTGGTTGGCTTGGGATTGGGTTTACGTAGCTGTGTTAATTCCTCATCATACTTTTCAGCTTGTATCCTTCTGATCCAGTAGGTAAGTGGGTCTAATTCATCCATCTTTACCTTCTTGCTCAGGAACTTAAACACAAATTTAGTTACAGTTAATAGTTTGTCCAAATTGGAGAACTTGGTGATGTCAATCACTGAAGGCTCTGGGATAATTATTGGGTCCATATGAACTTTATCATCATTAACCTTCTGGTATGATTTTTGTTCTGGCCATTCACTCTGACGTAACCAAACCGGACCTTGAAACCACAGAGTTTCGTTAATCAGTTTCTTGACACCAACACCTCGGCTCACCAAGTCAGCCGGATTATCCTTGGACTTAACATGCATGAATGTATAGTTCATTTGCAGTTCCTTTATTTTGTGTACTCTGTTACGCACATAAACTATGTGACTATCATCCTTAGCTATCCAGTGCAAACATATCTCACTATCTGTCCATATATATGTCTCACCTAAAAAGGGAAACATACCATTCAAATAAGTAGCTAACCTAGTTCCCAATTCAACAGCGGTCAGCTCCAACTGTGGAAGGGTACGTTGTTTTAATGGCGCTACTCGGGATTTGGACATAATCATAGTAGATCGGACTTCAGTGACACAATAAGCTACTGCACCATACGCCTTAGATGAGGCATCACAAAATATGTGCAATTGAGCACACTCATTATCAGAGTTAGGATCACATCTTCTAGGAAACTTGACTGAGGATACCTTCTCATATTCCACCTGCAATTTGTTCCACTCTTCTGTATATTTTTCAGGTAATGGAGTATCCCAACTCAGTGCTTCTCTCCAGGCCTCCTGAACTAAAATCTTCCCTTTAGTTGATATGGGACTAAATATGCCCAATGGGTCGAACATCATAGAGACCTGACTTAAGAGTGTACGTTTTGTGAGTTTTACATCGGGAAACTTGAGGGGCTTTAGAGACATCTCATCAGTAGTTGTTTTCCACAGTAATCCGAGTAATGGTTGATATTCTGGTATTTGATAGTCAGGATAGTCTCTTCTTATCTGGTCCAAAAGAATATGAGAGTTTGAATTCCAACTTTGTAGTGGCATATTGGCTTTATTACATTCTTGCCTTGCCAAATTGTAGATTTCAAACACCTCTTCTCCACTGTCGGCAACGCCCTGAAGATTATCCATGTAAAACAGTTGACCCATTTCCGGTTTCTCTGTCTTCTGGAAATGATATCTCAAAGTGCTGCACAACAAGAAAGGACTAGAGCAGGAACCAAACAACACTGACCGAAATCGGTATTCTTTTATCCGCCCACCAGGCTGAAAAGGATCTTCAGGCCAAAGGAACTTTGTGAATTTGCGGTCCTGCTCCTTTAAACCTATTCTCAAAAAGGCTTTGGAGATATCTGCCACAAACCCAAATCTCTTCGTCCTGAATTTTAATAGTACATCACCCAGTATTTCAGTCAGATTTGGTCCTACATAGAGACACTCGTTTAGACTTGCTTCATTCTTCGCTGCTCGAGAACTGCAGTTAAACACCACTCTGATGGGGGTAGTACTGGAGTCCTTACTTACAGCATGATGAGGAAGGTAATGACCCTCTTTATGGTTTATTTCACCTGGGACCTCCTCAATAAAGTCATTTTCCAACTGCTCTTGAATTATTTTATGATAAATGTCCAGTCGTTCAGGATGTTGACGCAATCTCTCCACCATTTTATTTAATTGACATCTTGAACTCTGGTAGTTAGTTGGTAATTCAGGGGCATTTATCATCCATGGAAGTCCCACCCAGTACTCTGGCCATCCTTATACTCAACTGTGTCTAGGTAGTGGTTATATGTTAAGATGTCTTCAGGGGTGGGAAGATCTGCTTCTATTCCCACAGTGTCTAGTTCCCAAAGTTTGTGAACAGGTTCTTGTTGCTCTTCTAGAATGTCTCCTAGTTGTGATGGTATTAATTCTGCACCAATTCTAGCCACCACCAGAGATTGTGCCGGAGTCACAAAGACTGGATCCATCCGGTTGTCTGATTCACTTGGGCCACATGTGGGTAGAGATCCCATGATTATATATCCACCTGATGAAGAAATTAGCTGGATACCGTGTTTCCGAGTCATTTTTCGCAAGAAGCGACCACAATAGTCGGAGCCGATGATCAGTTGAATTGGACCTACTACGTCAGACTCTATAGTTCGGTCTGCTAGTTGAACACCCTTCTTTGTTAAGAAGTTAGATGCTTCCTTTAAACCCTTATTTAGCACAGAAGTGTTCATGTCTTCATTAACCACCGCAGTCACCTTACATTTATATTTGCCCAATTTAATCAGGGGTTTAACCACGTCAAATGTTTTTGTGTTTCCTTATTTGACAAAAATCCAGTTATTGCCATGTTCACTCTTCCTACTGTTGGCAAATTCATGGCTCTGACAACATTTCCGGCAATGAAGGTCTTTTGCGCTCCAGTATCAAAGAGTGCTTTGACCCGCATAACCTCTTTTCCTCTGATCAGTTGAATCTCGGCTGTAGGAGTAGCTGCCGGCGTATGTATGGGGTTTCCAGTGGTCAGGGTCATATTTACACTTGTCGGTTTGGGTTGTACTTCACTGATCTTGGGACACAACGCGGTATGATGTACACCAGTCTTGCACCGAAAACATAAATTTAATTTAGTGGCACATTCCTCAGTAGAATGTCTTGTGCTAAGGCAAACAAGACACTTACCTAGTTCGATGAGTCGTGGAAGTCTAGCCTTAAGATTGGGATAAGTCCTACAATACACTGTGGAATGTTGTTCTGAACATAACATACACACCTTCCGGTTTTCTTGGTCCCTGGTGTGGGGTTAATACTTCTGGTTACTTCTTGGGTCACTGGAGAATTGAGATGGGAAATTTTTCTCTCCCAAACACCTTTTGTTTTAGATACTGTATTAGTTTGATTATTCTGCTGGACGGATGTCACATAGGTACCAACCTCTTCCTTCTTGAACGGTTTTGCTTTTTCCTTAGTCCCTGTTGTAGACACTTTTGTGTATTTAACCTTGTTGTCTCCTTCCTTCATACCGCTATCCTTCCTGGAAACCTGCATGTGTTTGCACAGCTCTCTTAAACCCTCTTCTATCTCTTGATACGTGAAGTAGTTCTTCTTATAGCTGTGGTACAATTCATCACAGGTTTTCTGAGAGAGCTTTTGTTGTACAATATGGTTCAAGAGCCAAGAAGCTGAATCAAGATCTTTCTGGGTACTAAGTGATTTCAAAACACAATTCAAGCTGATCCGGAATGACTGAAGATCCTGGTACGTATGCTTTGGTCCTGATAACTTCAGCAATTTGTAAACTAGGCGCTGTAGAGTCAACTCCGTATCTTCAAAATTCTCCTTGAGTACGTCTAGAGCTGCTGTATAATTGGCATCTGTTATGGGAAGTTCCTTGATAAAGTCCAATGCAAAACCCTTAAGTTGACCCAACAAGTATGAAAATTTATTTGCTGCAGAAATATCCAACCTGTCATGAACTAAACCTTTAAATTTGTCCCAAAAGGTATTCCAATCAGATTGCCCATCAAATTCAGGTAAGGTTATAGGTGGCAACTTAAAGCTTTGTTGTCCCGGAGCCGCTGTACCATTACTGGTACCATTACTTCCTGTTTCGGTAACTGTCTCTGTCGCCAAGGATTCGAACCCAGCTAGTTGATCCAAATAATTTTCACGGGCATTTGCATAGGCTTGCTGTAATTCCTCAAACCTTTCAGATTGTTCTTGTTTAATGCAAAAGTCCTCCAATTTATTGCAAGACTCTTCATAATTAGCCCACCGGGTTTTAAGATCTTGGATTTGAGATTTTAACAGCTCCCTTGGACAGGGGTCGCGTCTTTTTACCTCCTGGCAATTATTTAATGCTCTAGTTACCCAGCCTAATTTCCCCACCATAGATTTTCTCAAGAGTGTATCAGTCATTTTGGAAAATGGGTAATTATTTTCTGGACTATTATTAATGTTTATACTGAAGACTAATTTTCAACAATCAAAATTATATTTAGATATAGCCTAACACATACTCAATTTAGCTGTTAATCTTTAGCATTATATGCGTACCATTATTTGCTACAAATTCAGATGAATAATTAGTTGAAAACATTAAGTCCACAATATAATTTACCTAATACGTGGGAACGCACACTAGTAGGGGGAGGGAATATATTTATTATTGAATTAAATGTCATATATGCTCCGTCGTCCCGAGCATTTAGCTAGTCTACTTGGTCTTTCAGACGCAGGTGACATTAAAGGACAGAAACATAAAAATAGCCTAAATTATCAAATAATAGGGAGAATTTAGGTACAAGAATGAAGCTACAGCTGTAAATATTAAGTTAATCATAGTTTTCTTATCCCAGATGTTAGTGGGTACCTGTGGTAGTAGCATTTTTCTAAAAGGGGGGGGGAACACATTTATAATTGATTAAATTTGGTATATGCTCCGTCCCGAGCATTTAGCTGGTCGACCTAGTCTGCCAGACGCGGGTGACATTAAAGACGGAGACAGAAAATGGTCTATATAAGAAAAATATGGGGGAAATTTAGGGACTGCAACGAAGCTCAAGCTCCGAGTTTCACAAACGCCAGAGAACGCACCGTTGCAGACCCTCCTACCAGTCCTCTACCACAGGATTTAAACGCCATGAGATTTTATCTTATTATTAATTGAAATACCACTCACCCAAGGCCATCGCCTCACAGTTAGGGACCTCATAACGGCGGGGGATCAATCTATGTCCCACAAAAACGACCTTAAACATTAGCCTACCGCTGCAGCTTAGCAGGGACCCTAACTGTTGAAAACTGGCCCTAACTCAACCCTTAGTCTACACACCGATCGGAATCCTCACTCGGGGCACCAAAATGTGGGGGATAATATGGCCAAAGGTTATCTCTTACCACACCAATCGAAATATAAAATTAATCAACATAAATAAAAATAAAGTCTGAGATCGCCTACCTTATGGTATGAATTATGGTAGCCAATCTCTCAGGATGCCCTAACTAAACATTGTATAAATGGCCACATATATCAATGACTTAGCTATAACTAGGGTCCTGGTTTAGTTCAGAGGATTCCGGCTTCGGTAGATAAGGGTTATTGGTCAGGACTCCGGGCCGGGCGTGGGAATTGTGGTGGAGGAGATAACGGGACACGTCTCTACCGTTCAGATGTTTACTAGCGTCTGATCGGAACTTCAATTTCCGACTCTTAAATAAACTATATATTAATTCGTTACCAAGGGTTCATTCCCTCTTCACGAAATCATATAAATAATTATCAGCATTTAAATTATATAATTATAAAGGTGAACATCGTTTCACAACGATTTAGTGAACATAATATCAAGATATTAACGACCCTAAAGCAAACGGTGGATCGCGTATGCGGTCGCGGGAATATTTAAACTGATCCTCTTTACAGTTCTTCTAAACTTATTTCTACAAGGTTTTATAACTAAATTAACTTGATCAAGGTAATCTTATACAGTACTAAATTACCTAACATTAATTAATATCTACAATATATACAATCACCGGGTTCTGGTAGGAAATTGTTCACTCTAGTGAGGTTACCCTATCGGAAGGTTGTTGCCAACATTCCCCAGATACCGGTGTAGTCAATTTATTTCTCACAAGTCTGGTACTGGAGGGTACTATGCCATGGTACAGTATGGGTTAAGCTATTAACTCATAGGCTGCACAGCTATGGTATTTGAAAGTGCCCACAATGCGAAGGTATTATTCATTCATTCCTGACTAAAATCGTCAATTTACCATATATGTAATTAATGTTTGTCCATATATGCCTATTTTACTTTTAATATGAACCTATGAACATTGGAAAGCAATAAAACAAGTGGTAACAGCAATTGGTTGGTGAAAATCACGGTCGTAATCTGACCTTGAGCGGCGAGAGAAAAACACCTTCACTCACTCTTGTCTCAGATGGTACTGAACACAAAGAGAGCTTTCAGACTGGCTTAGAGGACTCGATAAATATCGGGAATAATAGGAAAAAGGCCTGATAATTGAGAAAGGGGGAAGGGGGGGCTGGGACACATGTGTAGGAGTGGTAGAAAGTAATGGAGGGGAATTATCTCACCTAATCCCAAACTGAATGCCACTGGGGTGTTTTAAAATATTTGTTTAAGGCCTTGGATCATAAGAGTCTGGCCTCATTCGCCCATTAGAACCTCTTAAGAGTCTGGCCGCAGTCTAGAGGGTCCTCAGGGTACTGTCCTGTTTCCAGTTCTCTTTCTAATACTGATAAATTATCTTCTCAACTGTACCTCTAAACTTTTAACAACAACCCAGGATGCTATCACTCCGAAAGTCACATGACAAGGCCATAGCACGCTTATCTTCTGATCTGTCAATTATTTCTGATTGGGGCAGAAAATATCTTGTCACTTTCAATGCCTCCTAGACCCAAATTCTCCATTTTTCTACCTGTTTCAATCTTCAACATGACTTTCATTATTTTACTCTTCAACAATACGCATATCAAATCTTCTTCCTATAAAGATATTCTTTGTGTATCTTTATTACCCAACCTTTCATGGAAAAATCATATTTCCCCACTTGCTAAAACAGCTTCCCAGAAGTTAGGCGTGCTCAACCGTCTTCATAGGTTCTTCACCCCCGTGCAGCTTCTTCCTCTGTATATGGAAACAGTGCGCCCATGTATCAAGTATTGTTCTCATATGTGGGGAAATTCAACCCATACCGCAGCAATTCTCAAAAGAGTAGTGTCAAAAGCATTTCGCTTCATCAACTCGCCTCCTCTTACTTGTTCCCAACAATCTGTTTCTACACGCCGCAATGTTTAATCTCTTTAACTCTTCTATCGGTATTACAACAGTGTTCTTCAGAGCTTGTTCAGTGCATTCCCCTTCCCTTACAGCGAGTGCCAGGCACCCACCTTTGAACACAGTCCCACTCCTATTCTGTCTAGCTCTCCAACCCAAGAATGTTCTCAGTCTTTGTTCTACTCAACAAGTGAACTCTGGAATTGTCTCCCTTACTCAATATTTCCTTCATCCAATAACTTATACTGCTTTAAATGTCATGTGTTCCGGCATTTTTACCCCAACGTCCCTTGAATTTAGCTCTCTGTTACTATTTTGGCTTTGGGGGAGACACTCGTTACAGGCAGCCTGCCTTTTGTCTCTTTCGTACACATAAACACAAACAATCAACCATGTACTACATCTACCTATATACATACCCACCAAAATACTTATTGTCCACCTATTCACAATTATATATATATATATATATATATATATATATATATAATGTGTATATAGTGTATACGTTTGTGTGTGTGTTGAGATTAAGTTTTTTTAAAGCCAAGGGTAGGCTACATAGGTAGAGAGAGAAAGAGAGTGTTACAAGGAATAATTTGTATCTCAAAGACCTTGCAGTCCATTGCGAGGAGATTTTCGAACTGGAAAGACATACAGTGTTTCGTGCATTACACTCATATAGAGTGTGCAAATTGTTATTTACTCTCTTCTTGAACTACTCTACTGAAGAACTGTGTAAAACTTCTGAGGGAAGTTTGTTCCAGGCAACACATATCTTATATAAGAAAACATTTCCACAAATTCTAGTGGTGAATCTTTGCCATTCTAACGTCTAGTCATGGTTGCGTGTTGTATTCATATTAAGGCTAAACATTTTGCTGTAATCCAAATTGTAAAACCCCTTAATTATCTTAACAACTTCAATTAGTTAACCTTTTGATCTGCATGCTTTCAATAGAAAGATATCAAGAGCTCTCAACCGGTCCTCATAGCCCAAACTTCTATTCATACATACATTCCATATGGCCGAACCATCTCAAGGTGTCCCTTTTCTCACATTTTAGCACATCTACCTCCACACCACACCAACCATTGTTTATGTTTAACATACCAAAAGTTGCCCAATACAAAAACACACCTTGTGTCAAAGATTGGTCCCGATCCGACAAGTGGTTCCGGAGTTATTGCGTAAAAAGAAAACAAACAAATAATCTTAACGATTACAATAGGGGTTCACCGCCAGGGCTTGAGCCCCTAATAATAAAAATAAGGTGAGAGTGACAATAGTAATTCTAGTGGTACTAGCAATAGAAAAAATTTAAAGATTGAGAGAGAGAGAGAGAGAGAGAGAGAGAGAGAGAGAGAGAGAGAGAGAGAGAGAGAGAGAGAGAGAGAGAGAGAGAGAGAGAGAGAGAGAGAGAGAGAGAGAGAGAGAGAGAGAGAGAGAGAGAGAGAGATATTTGCATAGATACACTGGCCACACGGATCTTACGATCCCTGTGAGGAGGCCAGAACTAAATCCTAGTAAATAGAGCAACCCTAAGAGTAAGATAAAGTGGAAGGAAATTTTAGCAAAATATGAAGGTTTTCTCCTCACCCTCCACTCCCTCCAGAAATGTGCTTTACATGAAAACAGGTAGAAGTTAATAACCTTGCAGGGCTTGGAAATCGCTATAGAAAAACATAGAATAGTTAGAAATGGAAATGAAATCCTATATAATACTTTCACCTTTTTTCTGCTCTCTTCAACTGAAAACTGTGTTCATTTCTGCCTGGTTCTCTTGTCAGCAATAATGTTGTACTACAGACTACTCATTATCTGTGGTATGAGTCTAACCTTTATATATGTGTATAATGAGCCACTGTCTATAACTTCATTAGGGAGCTTATTCCACGCACCAATTATACTGTGGGTGAAGAAATGTTTAGTTGTGTCTAGGTTCGCTTTCTTGCCTATTAATTTTAACTATTTTCCTATTGTGGATCTCTCTTTGGCTATCTTAAATAGATTATTGAAATTTACATTACTAAATCCTTTTAGAATATTTAAGCACTCTATCGGTATCAGCTGCCCCCTTTTCTCCGTTTTTTAAGCAAAAATAGACTGAGTTTTCTTAATCTTCCATTGTATGGTAAATTTATAAGGGAATGGATTTACTTTGTTACTCTACACTGAACGGACTAGAGTTATTCTATGATGTTCATTAAGTAGGGAGACGAACACTGCACAGCTTACTTAAAATGAGCCTTACAATACATTTGAATAATGGTAAAACTATGTCTTTACTATGACAATGAACTTTCTTCTAATGAGTCCTTGAGCTCTGTGTGCTTTGTTACCTGCTTGTACATTTTACATTTTTGTTTATAGGCACTCCTATTTCTTTGATTTATGATACGCTCTTTACCTTTTCTCAATTCATGAGGTATTCGTATTAATTGTTTTGGGAACTTATTTATAGTATCTGACATTCCCTTACATTTAAAGAATATCTGTCAATTTTCTGACCACTCTGAGCATTTGCTTAGATGTGATTGCAGGCTAATTTGATCGCATTCTGAGATGATTGCATTTCCTATCCTAGTGTCATCGGCGAATTTGGAAATTACATAATTGATACCTTTGCCTATATAATTATTATATATTGTGAGCAAAATTGGACCAATCACTGAGATCTTGGGGACTGGGATCCAATCCAAGAGAGAAAGAGAGACAGAAAGAGATCCTGTATGAGTCAAAGTCTGTAAATAATTATTCCAATTAACCCTTTGACTAAAGGAGGTATGTCTTCGGGTATAAATTGTATTATCTTCTAAACACACACACACATAAAAACATGCATACACACGTTCATCGAATCACAAACACACACACACGTTAACGCATACGCAAAGGTATACAAATACACATATCCATATACGCAAACACACGTTTTAGAAGGATCTGCCATGATTGTATTAATAAGACAAGCAATATGCTCAAATAAAAGCAGATCCATTTGAAGCCCATCCCATATCACATCTTTGGTTATCTAACTTAGTTTACACTTCGCAGGTCACATTCGAGATATACTGTAGAATCAACATCTAGCTTTGCCTCATATGTCAGACCTTGCAAAATCCATCTCTTAAAATATAGATGTAAACATAACCTTAACTCGGCAGCTACGGGAAGACTCTTAAGAGGTCCTACTGGGCGGCTGCGGGAAGACTCTTAAGATCCTAGGCCTAAGAAAAAACATTTAAAACACCCCAGTGGCACTAAAAAAAAATAAAAAAAATTGTGTTTAGGTGAGATAATTTCCGTCCATTACTTGCTACCACTCCTACACATGTGTCCCAACCCCCCCTTTCCCCCCAACCCCCTCCTCAATTATCAGGTATTTTCTCTATTATTCTCGATAATTATTGAGTATTTTCGTGGGAGAGAGGGAGGAGTGGAGGAGTGTAACTCCGACCCTCCAAGCCAGTCTGAAAGCTCCCCTGGTCTCTCAGTCCCACGCGAGACACGAGAGAGTGAGGGAGTAAGTCTCTCACTGCTCAAGGACATATTATGACCGCGAGGCTAAAATATACAATTTTCACCAGCCAATTGCTGTTACCAATTGTTTTATTGCTTTCCCATGTTCATAGGTTCATATTAAAAGTAAAATAGGCGCATATGGATAAGTATTAATCATATACTGTATATGGTAAATTAACGATGTTAGTGAGGAATGAATCAGAATACCTTCGCACCGCGGGCACATTTAAATATCATGGCTGCGCATTTAAGAGGTTAAAATATTTGTCCACCAATGAATCAACATCAGTATCGAATAAACCAGACATTGAATTTCAAGCATGTGTGCGTATTATTTCCTGTAAAAGCTAGTTAACCCGAGGAGAGCATCATTCAAGTTTCTGAAATGCCAGCATATACGAATATATTACCTTAGATTCTGAGAGAATTTGCAATATTTTCCATATAAAGCATTATTTATGCTCCAAGTGCTTATATTTCACTTGCATGATGAACAGTAAAGACCAGACAATAGGTGTAAACAACAAATATCTAGTGAAAACTGTATATTTGTGGCAGAAGGAGGTGGAATGGAGACGAGAGAGAGAGAGAAAGAGAGCGACATAGAAGTGCTTTCGGGGCCTGCTTGAGGCAAACTGACTGCCCCACCTGTCTTCCTCTCATGTGAAGGGGACGAGGAAGTGCGCAAGGCCATGACTTATCATATTTCGTGCAGGGAAAGGGAAGAATAGCGAAAATAAGAGGAAAATATCAAATAATTGATGAAGGGGGAAGTGGGCAGAGAAAGAGGGGAAGGAGGGGAAAGGATGGAGGACACATGTGGGTGAGAGGAAGGAAGTAGTAGAGGGTGAATATGCCACCTAATCACATATTGCTTCCATTTGAGTCCCTTCGGGGTTTTTTTTTTTCAATTTTCTATCGGCTTTCTGTCGTGAAACTTATCGCATCCCCTATACAAACACTTCCGTTAGGCCTATTGCACTCCTAGGGTTAAGTATATTTAGATGACACTGGGAGTAATACTACATTTGTACATTCGTCAGGAAATAAATATTCTATTGATTCAGAGCCAGTGATGTATTATATAAATGTAGTGACATAAAAAAACGTAGATTAATAGTCAATATATATGATTAAGTATAGTAATTATATATTAAGCAAAGAAACATACACATGATAACCTATCATGGGGGAACTAGTGTTAACATCTCTCCCTGCATCTGTTGTTTAGACCCACAGGTGTTTGTTAAGTGGCGGGTAGGGGTGGGTGTTTGGGGAGTGGTCATTAATCCACCGGGGAGGGATATCGACCACAGACCAACGCCTATTGTTATTATGAATCGATCGAAGTCCAAAACATTATAGGATGATAATCGAAGTTAATAGAAAACAATACTTTATTTCCAATTAGGATATTCTCTGACTCTTAAGATCCACTTAAGATTACATATAACTATGTCGAAACATCTGGCTAATCAATGATTACTTTGTTTGTGACTGCTCTTGTTATTCTATTCCTCCCAAAATTAGGCTTCCTTATGAGCAAACTTATTTCCGAAGTTATATATATACAATTATACATGTATATATATGTGAGTGTGAGGGTTAGGAATACAAATGTGTTGAACTGGCCGCTCTCTCTCTAATAACTGCAATTAAAAAACTGAATTATTTAGTGCCAGTGAGTCAGAGGGTTAAATATTATACAAGTGTGTTGATGTGCGCTGCTCTCTCTCTCATTGTTCATTATGAAAAGAAGTGAATTATAAGATTTGTCTTGTTAATATAACTATGCAATATAAATGTGTAATGTTTATCATCCATCAATCACATGAAATAGGGGGGTTGAAAATAAAGTGGATTAAATCATGGATACTTGGTAGGAAACAAAACGTCAATATAAATGGTATTAAGTTAGACTGGGGTGCAGTCCCACAGCCATCTGACTTCGTCCCTCTGTTGTTTGTTATATACATAAATGACCTCGATTTAGGTATAACTAGTAGGATTAATACAATTGCAGATGACACCAAATGGGGGGATAAATAGAATTATTTCTTATTAAAGAAGTTGAAGATGATATTAGGAAAGCTAAGCATATTACAAAATATATATCGCTAGGGAGTCGAAAGAAAATCCAAAGGGGTTCTTCCAGTTAAATACAACAAAAGTATGGAAACAGCATACCTTAAAATAACGAGTCAGGAATTCTCATAGATAACGAGGTCGACGTTTGTAAAACTTTAAGCAATAATTTTCTCTCTGTCTTGAAAGAGGGCAAATACCAAAGGTCCGTCTGATATTATACATATGTTTTTTTCTTATGTGAATGAAGGAGACAAATGACAAAGCTGCCTGTAACAAATATCTTCCCCCAAATTGAAAAAGTTAATAAGAGCCAAATTCAAGGTAATTTAGGGTCAACATTTATGGACATATGGAGCTTGAAACAGTTTAACTCATAGGATGAGGGAAAGACAGATTGAGGGAAAAAGGTTTAAACTTTACTTGTTGAGTAGAAAAAGACTGGGAAAATCAGTTCACTCTTGGGTTAGAGAGTTTGACAGAATAGGTGTGGGCGTGTGTTGATGGGTGGGTGTCCGCCATTCTCTGTAAGGAAGTAGGTGTACACTGAGAAAGCTCTGAAGAACACTGATTATTGTAATAACGGTAGAAGAGTGAAACATATGCAACATTGGGGCGTCTAGAGAGAGATTGTAGACAATTAGTAAGAGGAAATGAGTTGATGAGACGAATTACCTTTGACTATCCTTTTGAGAAGTGTGGTATAGGTGGAACCTCCCCACGCATGTGAACAATACTCAATACATGGCTGTTCTGTACCCCTATAAACAGCAACAACCTGTGCAGGGTGGAAGAATCCACAAAGACGGTTGAGCATGCCTATCTTCTGGGTAGCTGTTGTAGCAAGATTGGTAATATAATCTTTCAAAGAATGGCGAGAAAAATACACGCCAAGAATACTGAGAATATTTGAAGGGTTGATTTGTGTAATGTTGGAGATGGAGAAATTGGGTTTTGGAAGCATTGAAAATAGCAAGATTTTCTCCGCCTCAATCGGCGATAGTTGATAGATCAGAAGATAAGTGTGCTATGGCCTAATCACATGAGTTTTTGAGTGAGTGCGTGCTGGGTCGTTGTGGATAACTAGTTTAATAGTGTAAGGTAGATTCATCAGCATATGAGTGGATAGGACTAGAGGTACAGTTGACAATATCATTAATTAATATTAGGAATATAACTGGAGACAGGACAGAACTCTGAGGAACACCGGAGTTGATAGGTTGAGGAAGTGAGCGATGACCGTCTACAACCGCAGCTATCGATAGGCCAGAAAGGAAATTAGAGACAAAGATACAGATGGAGGGATAGAAACCAAAGGAGGGTAGTTTGGAAATTACAGATTTGCGCCAGACTCTGTTGAAGGTTATTTATGTGTCAAGCGAAATATAAAAGGTATCACCAAAGTCACGAAAGAAGGATGACCAAGAGTTAGTAAGATACGAATGAAGATCACCAGTAGAATGGCCCTTAACTCGAGAAGCACGATAGGCCCCACGGAAGTGTCTGTATAGTGGATATGATAGGCCTTACGGAAGAAAGATCCACGAAAGAAGCCCCACAGGCATTCAAATAAAGCAAGATGTGATTAGATGGCATATTTACCCTCTACTACTTGCTTCCTCTCTCCCTTCTTCCTCCCCTCTCCCACTTCCCCCCTCCTCAATTAATGGATATTTTCCCTCATGTGGTTAATTTAGAATTGAAGTGAACTGTAATTAATCGTAACTCACATAAAGTATAAAAATTTACCTGATTAAGATGATAACTCAGATGACAAGATGGCGGTAGTAGTTGACTCAAGATGTTAGTGGGAGCAAGAAAAGATTGGAAAGGCTAGACTAATTCATAGATTCATTTTGTTAAATTTCAATTGACTCTTAACCCATAACTGTCGGGGCGCAACATAAGTCCAGTATAATAAATCTGGACTATCTGGCGGCGCTCGACATAGGTTGTGTGGCAATTTCAGCACGTAATGTTGCTGAGAGAGAGAGACAAGTTGTGGCAGGAGAGTAGCGAGCGTATGACTGCTCCAGACCACCGCGGCGAACCTACTGACACGAATCACACCTCCTCCCTCCCTCTCTCACTCGCTATATACGGAATTGTATGGGGAAAGTGACGAATTACATGCTTTTTGCCCCCGCGTTGCACGGTTGTTGCAAGAAAACTAGCCATCATAAAAGGATCGTTATGGTGTCATTGGAAAGCTCTGTTTATGCCCTTTCAGGGATAGATACTTGTTTTACGCTCTGGGTCTTATTTAGGCATGAAAATGATCACGTAAACAGCCCTATTTTGGGTAAAAACACCCCGCTGGTGGCTACATATTATATACCGCCTAGGCCGCTCGTAAGGTGTTAATCAATGATTGGACTGGATGAGAAATGAGATGAAAGTGAAGCTAATTGGCCTAACTATTGAAAGGATGATACAGAATTATGTGAGATGTTGTAGAGACGGAGGTTGGTAAGAGAAGGCTGAGGGATTCTCCCTGGTGTCCCTCGTGACTTGGTTGTTCGGCACACGCGCAGTGCGCGTGGTAAATATATCCCCTTATTTTATAAGGAGATACATGGAAACAATAAATAATGAGAGGTAACACAGTAATATATGGGAACTATCATACTACTTACCCATATTTTTCCATAGAATAATGTATTCTTCCCGAAATATGTAACATACAACTGAAGGTTACGGAAACGTCAGGAAATATGCAACGTTCTACTGAAGTTTATGGAATCGTCCAACTTAACTCTACGGATAGGATACAGGTCTCCCTCGCTAACCGATGCCTCGAATTACGATATTTCGCGTATACGATCGTTCTATATTACTACCCATATTTCGTTATACAATCGGTATGACTCGCTAATACGATCGTCAATACGATACAGTCAGCCGAAAGCACGCAGTGCAAGTCACCAGGCACTTGTTTGTACAGCCATCCACGTCTGCTGACTGTCGTCCATTGACCAACCCAACCATATCAGATACCCACCCGACGTATTCACAGCTTAGGTTGAAGTTTCGACTGAAGTTTCAGAGTCAAAACACAATACCAGTACCCCATCAGTACCTAGTCACTCAATGACTATAACTAAATTAAACTAATCAATACACATACGGGTACTTACAAATACTCAATACTTTTATGATTATATAATGCTGGTTAGGAAAGCATTATAATGGGTTACAATGCTTAGACATAAGGTTAACGTAAGGTTGTAAGATTAAACTGCCACCGCCATTTGCATTGTTTTGGTCCAAATAATAGGCGCATTTTTGCTTGAGTTTTGACTTAGGCCAAAAATGCGCCTCATAGTATCATATACGGTTGGAGCGTCAGTATCGTACCGTAACGCTAACTGAACTCTACCAAAACATTGCATATGGCGATGGTTCAGTTTCTGTATAAGCACTGTAATTCATAATTATGCCTTGCTTATCAGCCATATAGACTCATTAAAGTATTAACCCGGGAACGGCGAGGGGGGGGGTAATGAACTAGCTCCCCATGGGCGAGCATATGGGCTCCATTCAGGCCTATAATCGTCATTTTACGATAAATATCGTTATTACCTATTCATATGAGCCTATTTTACCTTCACTATGAAGATAGTAACCTGTAACAACAATGAAACCAGTGAAAATAAAAAAATTCTGGTCAAAATCTCGAATATAGATGGACCAGCCCATTCATGAATTCTGGAGAAAATTGAGGCAACCCCTCCCTCCACGAGGCCTCAAGTCACACTGAGCCTACTCATACACACACTCGCTTGTGTAACACACCCGCTAGGCACGTAAGCACATCCCCCACACAGTTTGCTAATGTTAGCACAAAAATATACCAAAAAATTAGGGAAAAACAGGGAAAATAGGTGATAATTGAAGGGGGAGGGGAAAGGTAGGAAGGAGGGGATGTGGAGGAGTGATATGAGGTATAGGGAAAAAAAAAGCTAATTACAAAAAAAAAAAAATTGTTTAGTGCTGTTTAAATGTTTTTTTAGGCCTCCCTCTTAAGAGCTTCACCGCCGTCGCCCAGTAAAAACCTCTTAAGAGCTTTGCCGCCGTTTACGGGTGAAGTACTTGTAAGTAAGTGTACCAATTCCAGATTTAGTTGTGTATGGGTGGGGTTGGGCGGTCTAGGAACATATCCAATTAACTTGAGGTTATTTCACTGTTTTTAGTTCAGTGCGTTATTTAACCCTCGCTATACAATATTTCGCTAACCGATCGGGTTTCCAGGAACGTATCCCAATCGGATATCGAGGGATACCTGTACATAACGCTGCATTAACCGAGATTACGTAGCATTGATACTGTTCATATTAACTGGAGTATGGATATATTTCCAATCTCTCTTCGCCGCAATGTTGCATCTCTCGCTGTTCTATCGCTACTACAATAAGCAGTGTTCCTCAGAGCTCTCTCAGTGTATTCCACCTCCTCTACGTAGGGTACGTAGTACCCGTCATGCAACACAATCCCATTCCTACTCTGTGCAACTCTCTAACTCAAGAGTGAAACGATACTCCCAATTGTTCTTCTATTCAACAGCTGAGCTCTGGAACTCTCTCCCTGAATCCATCTTTCCCTCATCCTATGACTTAAATTGCTTCAAACTCCATGTGTCCAGGCATTTTGGCATGACTGTTCCTTGATTTTGGCCCTGTCACTCTTTCAACTCTGGGGGAGGCACTCGTCACAAGCAGTTTAGCCTTTTCTCCCTCATCCACATGGAAAAAAAAAAAAAAAATCCCGCCACCTAACTATACAATATCTATAATTGCCCGGAGGCAAGTTTATCCCGCCAGAATTGGAAGGATATTTGGGCTGCCTGTTGACGAGGTCGTCCGCTGGGCATCTCAACAGGCTGCACCAGTGTAGAGGCCAAGGAGGGGACATCACTGGATTCCTGATCCGAGGGGTTGTCCTTACGGTCTAGGTCTCCTTCAAGAGGATATAGATGTATAGTAGGGCGTGTAATCTCCCCGGTCTTGGTTCGAACTTTGGCTACACGAAACTCACCATCACGACTGGGCAGCAGCTCCTCAATATGTCCTAATTTCCAGAACGCGTGGGGACCCTCTTCGTGGACAGTAAAGATGTCACCCACCTTGGACCAATGACCCTTTATCGGTTCTAGTTTACTTTTCTGTGCTTCTCTTAGAGTTACCAGATACTTTGTCGACCAGCGACACCAAATGTCTCGCGACAGTTTGTGAATGTATTTGTAGCGGGCTGATATCAGAGAGCTCTAGTCGACACCTTCTTCACGATCCAGATGGCTCTTTCCAAAATCGCGCCGAACCACGGGAATAAATCGCCATTCGCATTTCACGTCCGCAAGGCAGATCTGAATCTTGGGATTATTGCTCACGTCTTGAAGATATGTAGATGCCCCTATAAATGTTTTAGCATTTTCACTCAGCATGATACGTGTATATCATTGTCTACTGCAGAATTTTCTGAATGCATGCAAGAAGCTAGCATAAGTGAGGTTGGTGACCAGCTCTAGGTGAATTGATCTGGTAACGGTACAGGTGGAAAGTATCATATATACCCTAAGCTTGGGCGAATCTTTAACAGGGATTGCTCCACTGTAATCCACCCCGGTAACTTTGTATGGGTCACCTGGGGTGGTTCGTAGGTCTGGCAAGGGAGGTACTCTAACGGGATCATAAGGTGCTCCCTGTATCCGTCTACATTTTAAACATTTGCGCAGTACTTTCTTGACCACCTGCCTGATCTTAGGAACCCACCATCTTTGTCTAACATATGTGACCACGTGACCAACCCCATAATGACAACAGAGTCAGAGACACATATCTATTATAAGGTAGGTTAACCCTTATTTAGCGGCGAGCAACATAAGTCGAGTTAAATAAAGCTGGACTATGTGGCGGCGCTCGACATAGGTCGAGTGGCAATTTCAGCACGTAATGTGGCTGAGAGAGAGAGACAAGTGGTGGCAGGAGACTAGCGAGCGTATGACTGCTCCAGACCACCGCGGCGAACCTACTGACACAAATCTCAGCTCCCTCCTCCCTCTCTCACTCGCTACATACTCAATTATGTACTGAAAGTACCGAATTACCTGCTTTTTGCACTCGCGTTGCACGGTTATTGCAAGAAAACTATCCATCATACAAGGATCGTTATGGTGTCATTCGAAAGCTCTATTTATGCCCTTTCAGGGATAGGTACTTGTTTTACGTTCTGGGTCTTATTTAGGCATGAAAATGATCACGTAAACAGCCCTATTTTGGCTAAAAACACCCCGCTGTGCGGTACACATAAATAAACCGCATAGGCCGCTCGTAAGGTGTTAAGGAATGATTGGAGGGAAGTAATATTGGATACTTACTTGCTTCAGAGAGAGCCGACAATCGTAATCTGCCTCCACAATGTATTAGATCTCCCTTCAAGTGTAAGCCCAACTGGCAGATCAGGTTATTTCTGGACTTTATTTCCCTTAACCAATATCTTATATTCCTGCGTATAGACTTCTTGTTGACAGAGCTTATGTAGAATTTCATCTGCAGTTCTGATCTCCTTCACATTGAGGTGAGCACTACCTGTGGGTGGTGTGCCATTTATTTTTGCTTTTA
The DNA here is from genome assembly GCA_032716605.1 of Paralithodes platypus. Taxonomy (NCBI): domain Eukaryota; kingdom Metazoa; phylum Arthropoda; class Malacostraca; order Decapoda; family Lithodidae; genus Paralithodes; species Paralithodes platypus. Next base: position 26,086,454 of record CM064566.1, read on the forward strand.
CATGTTGTACAAAGCGTATCACCCATGCTGAAACACACTGTAGTTTCTCATAGCTGCTAAATTTATCCCAGTCCCATAACTGTGTGTCTTCTTTAGGTGCCGTGTCAATAACTGGTGCCACGATAGCAGTGAGCTGTTCGTTGAAATCAATATGCTCCGGCCATTCGTTGAGATCAGTAAGCCAGCATGGGCCATTCCACAACAACGCAGAAGATTTGAGAAATTTAAAAGATACACCACGAGTAATGCAGTCACTTGGATTCTCTTTGGTAGACACAAACCGGAACTGTGCGGTTGACACGGTTGGTGACGTATACTAGTAGCTTCATTTTGCTGTGTAACAAATAGAGTGTAATTTGGCTGTCACTCCAAATAACTGTCTCTGAGATTGGTAGAATATTTTTATAAGTCTCCTCGATAAAGTGAACGAGTCTGGCAGCCAACAGAACTGCAGTTACCTCCAATTTTGGGATGGAAAGGGATTTGATCGGGGCGACCATAGCCTTCGCCATGACAAGACGGCTGCCACTTGTGTCAACAAAATAAATGACAGTCCCGTAAGCGACTTTACTAGCGTCTGAGAAGGGATGAATGGAAACAGGTTTATCCAACACCACTCTCCGAGGAAAATTAATACCCTTGCAGAGACGAAGATCTGATATAATTTCCTCCCATTCTTTAACCAAATCGCCCGTTAAAGTCTCATCCCAATCCAACTTTAGCCTCCAAAGTTGCTGAAGGAATAATCTTGATTTAATCGATACCTTTAGAACCATTCCCAATTGGTCAAAAAGTTTAGCAGGTAAACTCGAGCAAATCTGTTCTGTAATCTGTGTATATTGAGTGTATTGTACACCGAAAGAGAGGGTATCTGTGTCCGACTGCCAATTGAACCACAGCACCCTCACATGCTCCTGCTGTACTGCCGCACCATCATGTTGTAGTACATTCCTCAAAGCAGAACTATTCGTCGTCCACTCTCGCAAATGTAGATGGGCATCAGTCATAACTTCCCAGACCACATCGTAGGTATCAATCAGGAGATCTTCTTCATTTCCTGTACCCAGTAAATTATCGATGTATAGCCCCAACCGAATTTGTTGAATAGCCTGCTGATCTGCACTAACATTTGATAAGTGGTTTAAGATGATGGCATTTAGAAGAAACTGGGAACATGTGGCGCCAAGCAATACCACCCGGAAGCGGTAACAAATGAGAGGTGAATCGAGCTGCTGTGGGAATTTTGGCCACATATACCGTTTGTAGTCCCAGTCGTCCTCGTGGAGTTTTAACATCGGAAACACCTTCTTGATATCAGCCACCCCGGCATAATGATGGAGTCTAAACCGGAGTAGAACCTGTGCCAAGTCTAGTATCAGTGAGGGCCCTGTATGCAGGCAGTCATTAAGACTGGGTTGGCTATCCCTCGCCTTGGCTGAACAGTCGAAGACGATATGGACTGGTGTCATCTTGCTCTCTTTGATAACTCCATGATGAGCCAAGTAGTGACAGGTATCTGAATCGTCAAAAGACACCTCTTTAATAAATCCACAGGACACCTGATCAGCTATGACCTTTGAGTATTCCTCGCAAAAGTCAGGTTCTTTAATAAATCTTCTCTGAAGACTATGAAATCGGCCAATCGTCAAACCTTTGTTCATTGGCAGATGATTCTTAACCCGGGAGCTGCGGGGAGACTCTTAAGAGTTCCCCCGGCGCACTGCGGGGAGACTCTTAAGAGTCAGAGAAAACAAAAATCAACTTTTGACATCGAAAAAAAAAGATTTTTTTATATTTTTTTTTTTTTATTTTTTTTTTTGGCCCTTGGGCCATGCAAAATCTCAGTCCTCTACCTCCCCTCCTTCCCCACTTTCCTCCTCTCCTTCAGTTATCACCTATTTTCCCTGTTATTCCCTTATTCTGAGGTATATTTTCGTGCTAACATTAGAAATCCGATTGGAGGGTGTGGTCATCACTGATAGCAAGCGAGTGCAAGAGAGAGAGAGAGTATCGATCGACTGTGTCTCAGTGGCCTTGGGGGAAATTGGCGGGAAAGCAGATTGCCTCACCCATACATTATACAACTCGCGGGCTATATTTCCGATTTTGACCATCCAAACGCTGTTTTCACTCGTTTTATTGTTGTTTCAGGTTAATACCTTTATAATCAACCCATAATAGGCGCATATGGATAAGTATTAATGCTATTAATGGCACAATGAATATTTTAGTGACGGAAACACCTCAAATACGTCAGCACAGGGGGACGTTTCCAATTACCCCCATGCGCACTTCAGAGGTTAAGGGCAGTCTCACTTGGTATTGTTGGCTGTCAGGATCGTAGATAACAGTATCCTCATATGATAATAGTGCTTGAATTGTGTATAATTATTTCTTAGGTGTTATCCCGATGTGATCGATATCCCACAAAATATTCAAATCATTTTTGCATGGTGGAATATTACCAGTACACATTCGTCAATTGGTGATACTGCTACCTTCTGTGTTGGAGCTGGTATTCTGTGCCACATATGACCCGCTAATGGCGTACCCGTATTTGGTAGAAAGAAGAATTAGACTCACTGACCTTGTATATCCAGGCCGCACTACGTCATAACTATGGTCAGCACCAATGAACAACTCCGGTGTTCCTCAGGTCTCTGCCCTATCTCCTATTATCTTTCTAATTTTCATAAATGATCTTCTCAACTGTACCTCCAGTCCCATCCATTCATACGCAGACGACTCTACCTTACACTACTCAATTAGTTTTCCAGTATGCCCCAGCCAGCAGAACCTCAAAGACAAACGTAATGAAGCCATACAACACTTCTCTTCTGATCTAACTACTATTTCCAACTGGGGCAGAGAAAACCATGTTGCCTTTAATGCTTCCAAAATCCAATTTCTTCATCTATCTACCCATCTGGAATTCCAAGAGGATTATCCCTTATTCTTCAACAATACAAAAATCAATCCTTCATCTTCTCTCAATATTCTTGGTGTCTCTTTTTCTTCTGCTCTCACTTGGAAGGACCAGATTACCAGTCTGGCTAAGGCAGCCTCCCAGAAACTGGGTGTGCTCAATCGTCTAAGGGGTTCTATACCCCTGCACAGCTTCTTGCTCTGTACAGGGGCACAGTGCGTCCTTGAATTGAGTATTGTTCACATGTGTGGACGGTGTGGGGAGGATCCTCTCACACCGCACTCTTAGACAAAATAGGAAGGAAGTCATTAAGACTGGGTTGGCTATCCCTCGCCTTGGCTGAACAGTCGAAGACTATATGGACTGGTGTCGTCTTGCTCTCTTTGATAACTCCATGATGAGCCAAGTAGTGACAGGTATCTGAATCGTCAAAAGACACCTCTTCTATAAATCCACAGGACACCTGATCAGTTATGACCTTTGATTCCCACCCACTCACCAAATCTCTGCAAACTCTCTCTCTTCGCCGCAATGTTGCATCTCTCTCGCTATTCTATCGCTACTACAATAATCAGTTCTCCTCAGATCTCTCCCAGTGTATACCACCTCCTCTGCGTAGGGTGCATGGAACCCATCTTGCAACACAATCCTACCCCTACTCTGTGCAACTCTCCAACCCAAGAGTGAAACGTTACTCTCAGTCTTTCTTCTATTCAACAGCTGAGCTCTGGAACTCTCTCCCAGAATCAGTCTTTCCCTCCTATGACTTAAATTGCTTCAAACTCTGTGTGGCCAGGCATTTTGGCTCGAACGTCCCTTGATATTAGCCCTGTCACTCTTTCAACTCTGGGGGAGGCACTCGCTACAGGCAGTTCTGCCTTTTATCTCCCTCATTCTCCAGGGGAAAAAAAAAAAAACTCACCGTAATGTTCCATTTTTCTTTAACTTCTGCTATTACAATCATTAGTGTTCTTCAAAATTATATTATATCAATACATATTCCTCCCTTACGGAAAGTAGGTGACATCCGCCTTTCAATACAATCCCATTCTTTCTTACACTCAACAAATACACAATGGAACTCTCTTCTTCAATCAGTCTTTCCTTCATCCCATGACTCGCATCCATATACTTTGATACCTTGGGTTTTTTCTTTATCGCTCATTCACTTTGAGGGGTGATGTTGCCTTTGTCTCTTCATATATATATATATATATATATATATATATATATATATAAGACAAAAAAAACTTTCTAACTTGTCATTCCGATAGCCTACCGCAAACTTTCCAATACACAATTTCCTACCATACTTTTCAAACTTTAGCATTGCATACGGTGTTTCTTCTTAATCTAGATGGCTTGAGTTGTCCTTATGAAATGATTTAATTTCTTCATTCGAGGTTTGCAAAGTGGGTGTGTATACTTGAAATAATATACCAGTGTATTCTTTGCAAAGTGTCTTCACTACCCAAACTATTCTTTCTGATAAACTGTTAAACTTAATTACAATATCAAAATATAACGATTGAATAGAAATCCTACTCCTCTAACCTTTTAATTTTTGTCCACTGTAGAAAAACAAGTTATGAGATTTTTCTTTCTTCTACGAACCTCCCTAATTCCCACACTCTCCCTGCTGATACATTTCTTGGTAGACAACTAACTTTTGACTCCGTCTAGTTGTTATTTTGTCTTCTGTGTTTTTTTCTAACTGGATCAGCCAAAAGAGTTGTCAGGGGGATAGAGACTAGAAAGGAGAAGGGTTTGGAGTATCTAGGTAATTGACAGTAATCGACGGAGGCACTCGGTGCTTTGCAACGCTTGTTGTCGTGTGTGATCTTATGCAAGAGTTATCTCATTATAAGTGCAAATGTACTGAATATGCTAATTAGGTTGTTTATCTTCTTACACATTATATGTGTAAATATTCATACTCCTTAGGTTGTTTTCTTGCCTCTTTGGTTGTTGCTGTTTATCTTCTCTTGGTTGTTGTTCTTCTGGTTGTTCTTCTTGGGTTGGATAATGTTCTTCACTTGGATGTTTTTCTTGGGTTGGCTTTGCTTACTTGCAGTTTGGCGGAAATGTGGTTATATCTTTAGGTGACGATTGTCCAACAGGAACGACCGTTCTATCATTGATCTAGATTGCCATGATTGGTTAAGGGGATAGTGGCAGTATGATCTCGGCTCCTTGCAACATCGTTTTTGTTTAAGATATTGATTTTAGTGCCAACTTTTTCAGTATATTAGGTGGAACCTTATACAGTATATGTGTAAAGTGTCCTATTGTGTCTACCAGCAATGACGGTACTCCACATTATCTTTTAACCCTTCTTTAGCGGGGCCCGACTTAAGTCTGTGTGCAATTTTGGAGCAATATTGCCTCTGAGAGAGAGACGAGCGGTGGGCGAAGCGTAGGTCGGGCTCTGACCGTTCGCCATGGGTCCAGCGGGCCTACTGACGTTTATTCCACACACATCCACCCTCCCTCCCTCACTACACAGGGTATTATGTCAAGAAATTACCGTATTTTAGGGATTTTTCCTTCGTCTTGCACGATCGTTGCAAGAGAACACGTGGCCGTAGGAGGATAGTTCTGGTGTCATTGGAAAGCGGAATTAACGCCCTTTCAGGGATACATAATTGTATTACGCTCTGGCTCTTGTTTATGCATGGAAAAGAGCACGGAAACAGAGCCATTTAGGGTAAAACCCCCCGCTTGGCGGGTAGTAAAAATTCCTTACGGGCCCGCTCGTAAGGCGTTAAACATTCCCCCTTTTTCTAACTGGCGACATCTAAAACATTAAGATCACGTTATGGGATTGTTATCAGAGTTTCCCCTCGCCTAGATTAATTGCCTTTCAAAGCTTGCTAGTACAGCCTGCACATTTTTTTTTGTTAAAGGATGCTATTACCCCTATAGACAGGTTACCTAATACGGCTAAGGAGCCCGACCTGCCCAAACATGGAGTTTGTATATACTGTAGATTATCATTATTATTATTGTTGGAAATTGTACAGACGTAGAGGGCCCTACAAGAGCCCCTGTTACGCCGCCCATGACACCGACCCCGGTTATGCCGCCTGCAACAACCCCACCCTTCACAGGATCCTAGGCGGTTAGGATTGTACAATAATATTTTCCTCCTCAAGTCACACCTGTCCCTCACCCCCTACACTCTCACCAGATGTAGTATTTTGGACCAGGACGTCCTTGGCTTCCTATCCTGTGCCCTTGACCGATGCCCTGGCTGCCTTAAGTCCGACCCTTCTCATGTCCCTGAAGGTGGATCCTTCCGCACCCGCAACTGACCCTACAATAAACCTACATGACGGATCCCGGATGACAACAGGAAGTTAATTGAGACCGTAATTAACTGCCTTGATGGTGTAATGGTTAGAGTGTTTAAACTCTGTATGTGGTAACCCAGGTTCAAATCCCGGTGGATCAGATGCATGCTTTCATTCATTTCTTTGCGAGGTGTTTGGTGTTGGAGTGAAAATAATAAACATAGATTATAAAATATAAGTAAATATTTTGAGAATCCTAATTCACAAGTTAGAGTTCTATTTACTGATTTCACCAGCACATTTAATACCATTTAGACGCATATACTTTTCAGGAAATTACTCTAGTTTAATGTAAACTCTTAAATAATTGTAATGGATCTACAGCTATCTCTCAGAGCGACCTCAGTATACTAAATTAAAAGGTGTCAAATCTAGTGTTATATAAAACAATACTGGTTGACCTCAGGGTTTTATATTCTCGTAACTATTATTTACATTGTACACCATTATGAGTATTGTCCTCTTCTCAAATATGCAGATGATACAGTAAAATGTGTGATAATTACTTTAATTAATATTTGTCAAAGGTTGAGTGAGAATTTTGAAGAACGAAAGATGTTCTGGAAGGAGGTAAATAGAGTGAGAAAAGGAGGACAAAAGAGGGAAGAGTCATTGAAAGATGGAAATGGAGAATTACTAGTGGAACCAGTTGAAGTGAGGAAAAGATATGCGGAGTATTTTGAATCTTTGCTAAATGCAAGAGATGGAAGAGAATCAGTGATTGAAGCAGTGGTTGATTGAGATAGGTTACCCAGGCCACCCAGGTGGCAGAGAATGAATGAAAGGTTTGAGGAAAATGAGGTGAAAGAAGCAGTGAAACAAATGAAAGCGGGAAAACAGAAGGTTTGGATGGTATTGCTGTGGAGTGTATAAAGAAGGGTAGAGATTTGATAATAGATTGGTTGGTGAGACTTTTCAATGTGTGCTTTGTGATGTCAAGGGTACCAATAGACTGGAAGAGTGCATGTATTGTGCCATTGTACAAGGGAAAGGGAGATCGGCAGGAGTGTTCAAGTTATAGAGGTATTAGTATATTATCAGTGGTTGGAAAGTTGTATGGCAGGGTGTTGATAGAGTGGATAATACAATGTACGGAAGTTGCAATAGGAGAAGAACAGTGCGGTTTTAGGAGGGGAAGAGGGTGCGTGGATCAGATGTTTGCAGTAAGACAGTTATGCGAGAAGTATTTAGAGAAGCATAAGGAGATATTTTGGGCTTTTATGGATTTGGATTTTTTTTTATGATCGTGTGGATCGTGAAGCAATGTGGAATGTGTTAAGGATTTAAGAAATTGGAGGAAATTTGTTGGAAGCAGTTAAGAGTTTTTTTATGAAGGGAGCAGAGCATGTGTTAGAGTAGGAAATGGTGAGTTGAGTGAATGGTTTGAGGTAAAGGTAGGTTTGTGACAGGGTTGTGTATTGTCACCATGGCTGTTTAATATATTTATGGATGGTGTGGTGAGGGAGGTGAAAATGAGAACAGCATTGGTGGCGGATTCTGAGGAGAAATTGCAGCGGGTAGTCAAAGAGTTTGGAGTGGTTTGTGGGAGGAGGAAACTGAAGGTGAACGTCAATTAAAGTAAAGTAATGGTGTGTAATAGAGGTGATCATAGGGTGAATCTAGATGTGAGGCTGCATGGGGAAATATTGGAACAAGTAGAGTGTTTTAAATATCTAGGAGGAACGATAAGCAGGAGTGGAGGTATGGAAGTGGAGGTAAAACAGAGAGTGTGTGAAGGAAGGAAGGTTTTCGAAGCAATGGGAAGTATGTGGAAAACGAGAAATCTCGGAATGAAAGTAAAAAGTGCAATGCATTAAGGAATTGTTGTGCCAACAGTGATGTATGGGGCTGAGACATGGGCTCTGAAGAAAAAGGAGAGAAGAAAGCTGGATGTGATGGAGATGAGCTGCTTGAGGAGTATGTGTGGAGTTACTCATAGAGACGGATTTAGGAATGAAGAGATATGTAGGAGAGTGGGGCAGCAGGAACATTTGTCAGCCAGAGTGGACAGAAGGGTGTTGAGCTGGAATGGTCATGTTGAACGAATGGGAGATGAAATGCTTACAGAGAGAATACATGAGTAGGTAGTAGGAGTAGGCAGCCCCATCCAGGGAAGTACTACCGCCAAGGTTTCGGGAGACTCAGGGAATAGCCTGAATTCCATTTTCTCTCCCAGGCCTTGGTAGCTGGATACATATCTTTCTGCCTCACACATCAGGGGTATCAGGAAAACCCGCTTTATATAACATACACATCTAACTTCACGACATTACCCTACATCGCTATCCTCTATCCATAAAACACTACTCTTCCCACTACATATCATACATGTAACACCATACACCTTTACCAAATAAATATGGCATTACAATTGTTAAGAGCAAACCTGGTGGTCCCTCGGATATCCACCCCCGGCAGGGTTGGGTAATTGACACAGGGCCCTCCCGGTCGTCATGATGCGACTGTGTCAAGAGCATTGCAACGTCCCAAAGCTGCTCGTCGGTGCAGCTTTTTCTTTAGCAATATAAGGGGACTTCACTCTACCATCAATTTCTTCAAGCAGAATCCCCTACTCTCCTTTTTTTGACAGAGACTCAAGTAACATCCACATCTGACACGTCTAGATTTAATTTTCCAGGTTATCAACTGCTCCAAAATGTCAGACCTAAAGGAGGTGTATGTTGCTTCGCAAAATCTGAAATTGCCCTGGAGGAGGTTACTAGTTTCAATTGTCCCTATTTTGATTATTCTATATACAAATTAATTTCTGCTGGTAAATTTAAATACATATGTTGCATCTACCGTTCCCCAAATACTCCTCCAGTGCAAAGTCTTTTTGATTCTCTGTCCTCACAACTCAGTGTCCTCAACTTAAATGCTTCTTCTGAAATCACTGTGTTTGGTGATTTTAATGTCCATAATGTTGAATGGCTCACTCATTGAGCCAGGACTGATGATGCTGGTCTTGAATGTGAGCTATTTGCAGACTCATTTAATCTCACTCAACTAGTCAACCAACCAACCCGTGTACCAGATAATCCTAATCATAATTCCCACCTACTGGACTTATTTTTAACAACCAATTCAGAAAATTATGATGTTACAGTCAGGTCCCCGCTTGGATCTTCTGATCACTATCTGATACAGGCCACCTGTCTATCACCTACCACACCTTCCCACTCTGAACCTGTTTTGGTGACTAAATGGCATTAAGATAGGGCAGACTTGGAGGGTCTTCAAGGTTTCTTTATTGATATTCCCTGGACCTCTTTCTTTTCTAATGATGCACACACCACCTTGAGCCTCATACAAGATTTTGTAAAAATTGGAATGGAAACTTGTATTCCTTATCAAAAGTACAGTAAAAGATCTAATTCACCTAAATGGTTTGACCATAATTGTGCTAGAGTAACTGAACAAAAAGCAATAGCCTACAATGCATACACAAGATCAAAAACACATGAAGCCTTTAATTGCTTTAGAAACATCAGAAATCATGCCAAAACTGTATTAAACCTAACTAAATCAAATTTTCTCCACAAGCAGGCAAATAAACTTCTAAATAATCCAAATGATAACAAAATATTTGGGTCTACTCTTAACTCATTCAAATCCAACTTCACTACTGCTTCATCCATTCCACCATTAAAATCTCCGACTGGCAATCTTGTAAGTGACCCACGAGGTAAAGCTAACCTTCTTGTGGATATTTTCTCCACCAACTCAACCTTAGATGAAATAAATCAAGATGTCCCTGTACTTAATTTTAATTCGCCTGAAATTCCCTCACTTAAGATCCACACCAGACATGTCAAATCTATTTTGAAGAATCTCTCAGTAGATAAGGCTCCTGGTCCAGATGAAATTCCTGCAATAGTACTTAAGAATTGCTCCTTGTTGCTCGTATTGGCAAAATCATTCTGTGTGTGTACTCATACCTCATGCTTCCCAGTACCCTGGAAAGAAGCAAACATCCATCCAGTTCCTAAAAAAGGAGCCTCTTCAGATCCATCAAACCACAGACCAATAGCTATAACTTCCACTCTTGGAAAATTCTTTGAAATTATATTAAATAATCACATAATTAAGCATCTTGAGAATCATAAATTAATCAGTGATAGGCAACATGGTTTTAGACGATGTCGATCAACTGCAGACATTCTTTGCCTTCTTACGCATCAAATCAACCAAGCTACAGACCAACATGGTGAAACACATACAATAGCTCTGGATATATCAAAGGCATTTGATAGAGTCTGGCATCAATCCTTATTGTCGAAGATGTTACACTACTGTCTTGCATCACCAAGTCCACTCATTTCTTCCTATCTTCATAAGTGAACATATGTGTAATGGTAGATGGCCTTTATTCTCAATTTTACTCCATAAATGCTGGCGTTCCTCAGGCATCAGCTTTGGCCCCAACACTGTTCCTCATTCATATCAATGATCTCATATCTACCACTCATAATCCAATACATTCCTACGCAGATGACTCAACACTCCACAGTTCCTTCACATTTACCAATTCTTTCACCCAACCCGATCTTATAAATTCAAAAATAAACACTGCAATTTCTCTGAACCAGGACCTTTCTAGAATTAATGAATGGGGACAAAAGAATCTAGTTTCCTTTAATGCACAGAAAACCAAATACATTCAATTTTCTAACCGACAGAATCTCACTGACTCCCATATATATTTTAATGATGTAAATATTCCCACTTCCCCTAGTATTGACATTCTCGGTGTAACATTAACTACTAACTTGAGCTGGACACATTATGTTAGAAGCATTGCTAAGAATGCCTCTAAAAAACTGGGACTCCTGTACAGCGTTCGAGAATTCTTCACTGACGAGCAGTTGGCCGTAATATATAAAAGTCATGTGCGTCCCTCAAATGGATTACTGTTCACCTCTGTTGAGTGGAAGTGGAGTGGTTGCATTGAGGCAGTTGGACAAAATTCAAAATAAAGCTATTAGATTAATCAATAACCCTGCAATCACACAGGACCTTCCTACATTATCCATACGAAGAAACGTTGCATCCCTTGCATTATTCTACAGATATTTTCACAGCAATTGTTCCGAGGAACTTGCTTCAGTTGTGCCGCCTCTCCACATCTTTCCCCATAGAACTGGGGCAGCTGAGAGCGCCCATGAATTTACACTTTCTCCTCCACAAAAAAAAGAGGAAAATAAAATAGAGCATATAGAATAGAATAGAATAGAATAGAAATATCCCTGTTTGTTATCCTGGAATATGGATTGTGCGACTTGTGTATCAATTGAAACAATATTATATTTTCCAATTAGGATTTATCTTCTCCTAGCTGGTGCAAGAGTCATTACTTAAATCGAAATGTGAAAAAGTCTAAAGAGTTGCATTTCAATTTTCGAAATATCAATAAATATGCTCCTGATCAACTAAAATAGGCAGTGAATTTGTCGATAGGGTGTGCGAGTTTCGAAGACTTTGGCATTGTAATTGATGACAATTTAAACGGAAGGTACTCGCTTTTTGGGACCCCCTTCTCCCTCATATATGCTTTGAGATCTTAAGACTTTCATTCCGTTAGTTTGGCGGTTTGTGAGCTTTGAACTCATTTCTTTGTCAATATTAAGACCTTTCGTGCTATTTAGGTGTCGATTTTTTCCTGGCGAGAGAAAGCGAGCCTGTAATTTTAGAAGGAATCGACCCTTGGCCGGGACATTTTTCTACCGAGAAATATACAAATATATCTTAAAAGGGGGTCTAGGGGGTGTTTTTTAAAACTTGATGGAGGACTAGCGAGGAAACACAAAAATATATTAATAAGTAAATATATAGACCAAAAAAAGAAGCACTACCCACTTAAGGGGCTCTGTGAATATCCATCAAAGTTTATATGAAATGTAGACAAGGTCTCTTCTTACTTCTTGTATACGAGTTAATAATACATAATTTTTCAAGTCAGTGGTAGAATCAGTAATATGTTTTCTGATTACTATTTGGGATGGTCCTCTTACAAAAAAGGATAAGAATAAATTAAGAAGATTATCAAATCTGAGTGTAAAATGGAGGGAGAGTAAGAAACTGTTCTGGAAAGAAGTCAAGAAAGTTAGTGAATGTAGCAAGGGAAGCAGGTGTGAAGGGTGTGAAAGATAAGAATGGGAGAATGCTAGCCGAGAAGCAAGAGAGAGTCGAAAGATGGAGGGAGTACTTCAATGAGTTGCTAAATGTAAGGAATGAAGAGCCAGCAAACATACCTGGATTATTATGGTATGGGAGGGAGAAGAAGAGAAGTAGTGGAGGAGGAGGTGGGGATCAGGAGGTCAGAAGTGTGGGAAGCAATGAAAAGAGTGAAGTTGGGGAAAGCACCAGGAACAGATGGAGTGTGTGGGGAAATGTTGAGGTATGGTGGTGAGATAGTGATAGAATGGGTATGGAAAATGTGCAAACTAGCATGGGAGAAGGGGAGTGCACCCAATGACTGGAAGACTGGCATAATAGTCCCCCTATATAAGGGCAAAGGGGAAAGAGGAGTGTGTGGTAACCACCGAGGAATATGTCTTCTAAGTGTAGTAGGGAAGGTATACAGTAGGGTAGTGATTGAGAGAGTGAGAGTGAGAACGGAGAAATGGATAGGCGACGAGCAGGGAGGTTTTAGGAAGGGAAGAGGATGTGTAGATCAGATTTTTTCCCTGAATTGTGTTGTGGAGAAATATCTGGAGAAGAAACAAAAGGTGTATGTTGCCTTTATGGACTTGGAGAAGGCCTATTACAGAGTGGATAGAGAAGGTTTGTGGAAAGTACTTAGCATATACGGAGTAGAGGGCAAGTTGCTGAAAGCAGTAAAGAGATGTATGAGGGCGCAAAGGCGGCAGTACGTGTGGAGAGTGAGCAGAGCGAGTTCTTTGACCTGAATGTTGGTTTGAAACAGGGGTGTGTGATGTCCTCGTGGTTGTTTACTGTATATATGGATGGAGTCATGAAAGAAATACTATTAAGAGCAGTGGATGTTGGTGTATCGCTGAAAAGGGAGGGAATTGAGTGGAAGCTACCTATACTGCTGTTTGCGGATGATACAGTTCTGATGAGTGATAATGAATGGGAGTTGCAGGGTCTGGTAAATGAGTTTGGAACAGTGTGCAAAAACGTAATTTGAAGGTAAATGTGGGGAAGAGCAAGGTTATGGTCTTCGAAAGGGGTGAAGTCACAGAGTGTGAGGTGAAGCTGAACGGTCAGGCTAGGGAGATCGTCAACTCTTTTAAGTATATGGGCAGTGTGTTGAGTAAAGATGGGACTATGGATGAAGAAGTGCGGGAGAGGGTACAACAGGGGAAGAGGGTTGTAGGAACGCTAAAAGCAGTAACAAGAAATAGGGTGGTCAGTATGGAAGTGAAGAAGTCCTTGCATGACAGTGTGGTAATCCCGACACTGACTTACGGAAGCGAAGCATGGGCGTTGGTTGAGAGACTCAGACCAAGAGTGAGAGCAGTGGAAATTAATTACTTAAGGCGTGCGTGCGGAGTTACATGGAGGGATAGACAGACTAATGAGGAAGTAAGAAGGAGGTGTGGTGTGGAGGTAGATGTGCTGGAAAGTGAGTAAAGAAACAACTTGAGATGGTTCGGCCATATGGAACGTACGGAAAGCGAGAGAATGACTAAGAGGGTGTACGAGAGCGAGGTGGAGGGACAGATAGGGAGAAGTAGACCGAATGAGAGGTGGAAGGATGGAGTGAGGAAGTACATGAACGAAGGCGGTGCTAGTTGGGGGGGAGGGGCGTCGACTGACTGGGGACAGAGGTTCATGGGTGCGGTTCGTTCGTGGCCACCCCTTCGGGGATCACGGCGTCAGGCAATAGATAGATAGATAGATCAAATCAGCTATAGGTAGCGCCAGCGAACTTGACAATAATCTTGACCCCCTTAACTTCTTATAACTCGAAATTAATTAAGCATTCGTGCTGACGTTTCTATCATTAGGAAATATGTGTGGATATTTACAGCCAATTTGCTCTTGCCCCTTTTGAGTTACAGAGAGATCAGGGGTCAAGATTATTGTCAAGTTCGTTGGCGCTACCTATAGTGGCCTTGTTGCCCACTGTACATCACTGGAGGAACTGTACATTATGAAATTTAGCAGTCAGAGAAGATATTGGAGGATGTAAATCACTCTCTCGTAAGATCAGGTAGAATGTTGGCTGTACGGTGGCGCTAATAAGTAATCTCGGCTGTCATTACTTTTGGCTCTTTCCGTGATGTATTAATGCATGTCAGATTTTGAATAGGGTGGGTAAGTGTAGGAACATGTTTGTGTATCTCACTCAAAAATAATAAATCATGTGTGAATATTACTGATACCAACTATTGATCAAAACATAATTGGTGCCAAGACATGACTTATTAGGCCGACTGTACCCGCCGGTAGAAGGGACAAGTTCATGGACTCATCTCTACCAAAGAGTATAAAACTCTACAATTACTTATCATCACGGCGTGGTGCGTCTGATTTAATAACCATGCTAAATATTAGTTATATGTATTTAAATATTGTGATGTGTAGTGTGAGGTCGTAAGTATATTATATTTTAGGATATTGTAGTGGATTGAACTCCCACTAAAATTAATGTTGCATTGTATAATTTATGCAGTTTGACAATTTAAATATACTATCTATCTATATATATATCTCGATATATACTGTATATTATATATATATATATATATATATATATATATATATATATATATATATATATTTATATATATAATCACCTTTTGGATGACTGCAAATTGGTTGTAATTGGATATCTCGCAGACATGGGGGCATCCTATATATAAATACATACACACACACACACATACACAGAAAAAGGAGAGAGAGAGAGAGATTTATACAGACACATATCTACACGGATACTCAAACCGCACAGACTTTGCGGTCCCTACTAGGTGATCAGTCTTTAATAGTAGTAGTTAGTGAAAGTTTATAGTAGAAGAATAGGACAGCACAGTGGAAATCTCTCTCTCCACCCTCCGGCTAAAAAGCCGTACCGGAAAATAGGATGAAGTGTAACCTTAAGGGTCAGGAAATGCCCACAAGGAAGGGTTTTATAGAGTATAGACACAAATTAGTTTGAAAGGGAAATTACACATACCTACTGATGAATTCTTATTAATCGAATCCAGAGAGAGATAGATAGATACATGGATTGAGAGAGAGAGAGAGAGAGAGAGAGAGAGAGAGAGAGAGAGAGAGAGAGAGAGAGAGAGAGAAGGGGAAGGGGACAATAATTGTTGCAAGTGATGATATGCAGGAATGTGAATTACCGTATAATGTAAGCAGAGACAGAGGGAGGAGGGATGGAAACCTTTATTGCATGTTGTTTATGCTTCTTGTAATATTACGTCATAACACAAACTTAGCTCTTGCCAATAGTCTTGATTGGTAAAGCGATGCACTTTGAAGTGAGATAGAGTTTTATTTATTTTGTTATTTTATTTACTTTTTTTTCTTCTCTTTTTTTGCCAGACGCCGTAATTCCCGAGAAGGGGTGGCCATAAAGTTTAGGCATTTGTCACGAATTGCTAGGTCAAGTTCCCCGGGCTTGACATCTACCAATAACATTTTGACAGTGAGGATTCGATCCACAGACCCTATGATCAGCAGCCGACGCTCTACCATGCCACCGCTGCTCGTGGCATAGAGTTGCGAGACCTATATAACCTGACTTTCCTCTTTTATGTTATAGTTCACCATGTGATTTACTGTATATAGCCTTATATATATATATATATATATATATATATATATATATCTCGATATATACTGTATCCTTGCATGACAGTGTGGTAATCCCGACACTGACTTACGGAAGCGAAGCATGGACGTTGGTTGAGAGACTCAGACCAAGAGTGAGAGCAGTGGAAATGAATTACTTAAGGAGTGCGTGCGGAGTTACATGGAGGGATAGACAGACTAATGAGGAAGTAAGAAGGAGGTGTGGTGTGGAGGTAGATGTGCTGGAAAGTGTGAAAAGGAACAACTTGAGATGGTTCGGCCATATGGAACGTATGGAAAGCGAGAGAATGACTAAGAGGGTGTACGAGAGCGAGGTGGAGGGACGGAGGGGGAGAGGTAGACCGAATATATGAGTGGAAGGATGGAGTGAGGAAGTACATGAACGAAGGCGGTGCTGGTTGGGGGGAGGGGCGTCGACTGACTGGGGACAGAGGTGCATGGGGGCGGTTCGTTCGTGGCCACCCCTTCGGGGATCACGGCGTCAGGCAATAGATAGATAGATAGATATATATATATATATATATATATATATATATATATATATATATATATATATATATATATATATATATATATATATATATATATATATATATACAATATACGTATATAATTGTTACAAGGTTCGGGGAAAGCAAATGCTCTAATAGCCGAGCCCACAGCACTGTCCAAAGAAGAAACGCCGTAGCAAAAAGATAACAATGCTGTAGCCCTACACCCAAGAGTGCCCACCATACTACACTACCCTGCAACAGACACGCTCTTAATATCGGATTCAACACTAAGACACGCAGGTTCTCTAGGAAAAGGTTTATCTTCCTCTTTGCTCTATTCAAGCAGTACAAAGGAGACACAAAAATATCTACTGTCTCAGAGTCGGGGCCTATCCGACATGGGGTTGATAGTGCTATTAGTAATTCAAGAGTACTTCTAAGATTATTCTAAACTGCGCAAAGATCCCAAAACATAATACTGCTAGACTCCTAGAACAATCCATATTATGCCCAATTGCTTAGGAATTGAGAATAATACAGAACAAAAACCATGGGGAAAAGTCTCATGCAGTAGCCTCTGTGCCAAGCCAATTATCCCTACCTAATGTCCTAATAATACACCGAGTGGCTCTCTGCAGCACAGCACGGCAGTAGTGTTGTAAGGGATAAATATAATACTTTATCTCTTACAACATCATCAGTGGTTAGCTCAATACACCCGAATGCAATGGGGACACCTCACCTAGTAACGGGCTCCACCCCTAGTCCCAAATTGCACCGGATGTATTGCTGCTAAAACTAACAAGGCACAAGGGTTGGTATCCTAAGAGGTTGAAGATTGGCTGCCACCCCCTGGGCCTAAAGGGTTAAATAAGGCCCGAGTTGGAGGATGCTGTGTGGTGGAAGGAAAAAAGGCAGTAGCCTATTATGGCTCTGCAGGCCTACTCACCACCCAACAACCTCGGTCCACAAGGGCTCAACAAAAGCTGGATAAGCAGGCCAATCCTCAAACCCCTAGAAATATCAACCAGGAACAATATTTGGGGAGATTGTAGGCACCAATCGATCAGGGCTAGACCTACATGCACCTACACTACACTAAACATGCACACCACACTTCATTCCTCCACACCAAAATTGAATTTTAGCCCAGTCTCGGAGTCCCCAGGGGGGGGGGGGGGAGAGACCATAAATGCCCCCACACCCGCCCGACCTTCCCCTGACGACCCCTCAAAATAATCTGGACCTCGGCCTGTTACTCTTTCTATTAATTTCTGCAACATTCGCGGACTTTCCTATAATTTTCACTCTGTTGAACACCATCTCCTCTCCTACAAACCTGATCTTCTTTTCCTCACCGAAACTCAGGTGTCTGTATCAACATCCAGCAGCCCTTTCTCTGTATCCTCCTACTTTCTCTATCCTAGTTTCAAAGCCAAAGGCGGATGTTGTGCATGGAGGTGTGGTGGAGTGGTCTTGCCACTTGCCTGGTAATCCAAAGGTCCCGGGTTCAAATCCCGATGTATCAATGGGAAGATATTATTGGGATGGAATTTGTGCTGTACCTAGTATCAGTGCATTACCACAAGCCCACCGAAGCGTCAATAAAATACCCTCATTGTTCCCTGATTAAATAGCAGTGTATGAATATTCCCATATTCAAAATATGCTATAGGGGTGCAATGCCTGGTGAGTTATCTGCTCAACAGGTGGCGTTGTGTGTGTGTAAGTGTGAGAGTCCGAGTGTAGGGGGTGAAACAGTGAAGCACGGGAACGAGATGGCTTCAGAGATGGGGTCGTTTCGGGCCATGAGTGAGCACCGTGCCTCATGTGAAGGCAAGATGGCAGGTGCTCGTTGTACTCTACATACTTCACATGTCTCACTCCCTAGACTGGAACAAGACCTCACGGGCTTCACTGTTCATTGTAAAGCGGTGAATGTTAAGGCTCTCAGCCTATGCCCGAGAGGAAGTAAGTTGGAATATAGAAAAAAAAAAAAAAAAAAAAAATATGTGCACAACAAACTCACTTGCTCTCGTGTTCCCGATTTCGACTCCTCTGAATTCTCAACATTATGGCTCAAACTTTCCTGTCATTCTCTTACTAAATATTTCTTTGCTGTCTATCTTTCCCCTAACTCTACCAACTTTCCCAAATTCTTTGACTATCTAAACTCTACAGTGGAACACATTCTATCCATTTCTCCTTTCTCAGAAATCTCCATCTTAGGAGATTTCAACGTTCACCACCGCCAATGGCTCTCCTCTCACACTACTGACACATCTGGTGAACAAGCCTACGTCTTTTCTATCATAAATGACCTAGAGCAGTTAGTTCAGCAACCCACCCGTATCCCGGATCACCTCGGAGATCGGCCCAACATTCTTGACTTGTTTCTAACTTCTAACCCTTCTTCTTATACTATCGATCTTTTCTCTCCTTTGGGCTCCTCCGACCATAAACTTATCTCTGTCACCTGTCCTACCTCTCCAGTACAGCCATCCGATCCTCATAGCCGGCGGCGCTTGTGGCACTTTGGCGCTGCCGACTGGGAGGCTCTCCGGCAGTACTTCTTTGATATCCCATGGAATTATTTCTGCTTCCGTGGCCGGGGACCCTCGGAGAGTGCTGAACACATTACCGAGGTAATCCTATTGGGCATGGAAGCATACATTCCATTATCTTTCTCTCAGACAATGCTAAAAAATCTTGGTTTACTCACGCCTGTTCTACTGCTGTCCGCAATAAGGAGGAAGCATTCAAACGGTACCGACGCCTTAAAACTCAAGACTCTCATTCTTCCTATGTTTCTGCCCGGAATCAAGCCAAATCTGTTCTTCGACTTGCCAAGCACTCTTTCATCAATAATAAATGCACTGAACTATCCAACTCTAGCTCTTCCCAAGCTTTCTGGCATCTAGCCAAAAACCTCTCCAACAATTTATCTTCCTCGTCTTTCCCACTCTGATGGCACAACCATCACTTCTTCCTCTGACAAAGCTAAACTCTTCGCTCAAACTTTTGCTAGAAACTCCACCTTGGATGATTCCTGTGCTATTCCTCCCTCTCCACCCTCCTCTCTCTTACTTATGCCTAATATCCTAATCTCTTCTAAAGATGTACTTTCTACCCTCTCTTGGCTTAATACTAAGAAGGCGTACAGTCCGGACGGTGTTCCTCCTGTTGTACTAAAAAACTGTGCTTCCGTGCTGACTCCCTGCCTAGGCAAACTCTTTCGTCTCTGTCTATCTTCTAACGTCTTCCCTTCATGCTGGAAGTTTGCTCTCATTCAACCTGTCCCAAGGAAGGGTGACCGCTCTCAACCCTCCAACTATCGTCCAATTGCTCTCATCTCTTGTATTTCTAAAGTTTTTGAAACTATTCTTGCTTCCAAATTTCTAAAGCATTTCTCTTTTCATAATCTGCTCTCAGATCACCAGTATGGCTTCCTTAAGGGTTGTTCTACTGGTGATCTTCTTTCTTATCTTACTAACTCTTGGTCATCCTCCTTTCGGGACTTCGGTGAGACTTTTTCTATTGCACTAGACATGTCGAAAGCCTTCGATAGAGTCTGGCACAAATCTTTAATTTCCAAACTACCCTCCTTCGGTTTCTGGTTTCTATCCCTCCATCTGTGCTTTTGTCTCTAATTTCCTTTCCGGCCGTTCCATAGCTGCGGTGGTGGACGGCCATCGCTCACTTCCTCACCCTATAAACTCCGGTGTTCCTCAGGGCTCTGTCCTATCTCCTATTCTCTTTCTAATTTTTATAAATGATCTTCTCAACTGTACCTCAATTCCCATCCATTCATACGCAGACGACTCAACCTTACACTACTCCATTAGTTTTTCAGAACGCCCAAGCCAGAAATTCCTCAACGACAAACGGAATGAAGCCATAGAACACTTAACCCTCTCCGACATATGACGCGATTTTGAGCCTAGTGGAGATACTTTAAAGCCTTTGTTACCATCAGGGGTATTTAGAAACCATTAGTTTAGTTACTTCAACCTCTGCAGTTGTCTTTGAGTTAGCTGTGGGCAGAAAACTAATTTTGGAGAGCTAATTATAAGAGTGAGAGAACTCTATTTTTTATTGCTAATCGGGCAACCTCTGCGTCATATGTGCGTGAAAGGGTTAAATTCTAATCTAACTACTATCTCCAATTGGGGCAGAGAAAACCTTCTTACCTTTAATGCTTCCAAAACCCAATTTCTCCATCTATCTACCCGTCAGGAACTCCCAGCGGACTATCCCTTATTCTTCAACAATACAAAATTCAGTCCTTCATCTTCTCTCAATATTCTTGGTGTCTCTTTTTTTTCTGCTCCCAGTTGGAAGGACCATATTACCAGTCTTGTTAAGGCAGCCTCCCAGAAGCTGGGTGTGCTAAACTGCCTTAGGTTTTGTTTTACCCCTGCACAGCTTCTTGCTCTGTACAGGGGCATAGTGCGTCCTTGTATTGAGTATTGTTCACATGTGTGGGGAGGTTCCTCTCACACCGCTCTCCTAGACAAAGTTGAAAGGAAGGCCTTTCGTATCATTAACTCCCATCCACTCACCAACTCTCTGCAATCTCTCTCTCTCCGCCGCAATGTTGCATCTCTCTCGCTATTCTATCGCTACTGTTAGGGATTTCTATTTAATTCAAGTACCACTGGTTGTAATTGAGTTATTGTGCTTGTTATGGTGGATGCGATCTTTAATTATTTATGATTGAACATCGTATGCAATGTTATGAGCCCGGTATAATTAATTCGACCTGTAGACAGCTTAGTATCTTATATAGGAAGATATTTTTGTTCAAGAGTGTACGATTCAGAGTGTAGTGGTATTTTGAGGCTTCTTGCAGCCTACCCCCCTTTTCTCCACATTCCATTCTCCCCCTATCCCCCTACACTCGTAACCCTACTCAATCTCCCCCCCCTTTCCTCCAACTCCCTTTCTCTCCTTCGTTGCCTGACGTACGAATGATATTGGTTATAACTAGGTAATAATGTATTTGGCTTTTCTAATCATAAGTAATGTTTACAAGATATATCATAGAGTTCTTGATAAAAGTAATACTTTAATTCAGCAAGTATATAATGAGTTGAGATTAATGCAGTTCGAGAGGTTGGTATCAGAGCCAGGTGAGCGAAGGGTATATAAGCCGCTCGTAATGTAACGGCAGGTAGTGTATTCTCCACCACCATCTTAAGCTGACCTGCCCTGAGTTTGTTTGTAAAAGAATCACCATGAGTTGAATAAGTATCGCCTAGGATTTTTTTTATGTTTATTGATTGCTTTCACTTACTCTCTTGGAGGGTATTTATATAACTATGTATTATTATTCTTAAGAGTGTCTTTATTATTTCACTTCAATGTTTCTCACTTTGATATTTTCACTAGAAGTAACTTTTGTGTATAATTAATCATGTAAATAGATTATAAATTTATTTTACATAATCTTTACATTTTAC
The DNA here is from genome assembly GCA_032716605.1 of Paralithodes platypus. Taxonomy (NCBI): domain Eukaryota; kingdom Metazoa; phylum Arthropoda; class Malacostraca; order Decapoda; family Lithodidae; genus Paralithodes; species Paralithodes platypus. The sequence goes on from CM064566.1 coordinate 26,108,481, forward strand.
CTTTATGCTAATATATTATTCTTTTGATTGTTGAGATTAATCTAAGTCAAAGTAACTAAAGATAACTAATTCTAAATGAGTGATGAGAAAGGAATAACTTTGGGGTTTTTAAGCTAAAACAGCCATTTGATATCAACTGATATTTTATGAACTTGCTACATCTTTTCACCTACCAAGGTTTTAGTGACTACAAAGAGAGTTGCTAGTGTTTGTAGAAGTTTAACATGCCAGTTCTTCCTGACTGAAACTGATAGTCATATTTTTCGCATTTTGTGAGGCTAAATAATAAGTCCTCATTTTGTGGTTTTTAGTGGAATGTTTCTTTATGTTATGGGTTCGAACCCCGCTCATAACGTAACATGGTGCCGTGACCAGGATTCTTTTCTTTCCCTCGTTTGTTAGTAATTGAGAACATTAGTGAAACATTGGGTCCCTCGCTAGGACATCGCATACACATCTCATCCATCTCGTTTTGTTCTGTTTGAGTTGAGAGAGCTCTGTCAGCCTCTACGTTCTTTAACCCGTACAGCCCCAGCGACGCGCCTGACGCGTCGGCAATGTATGTAACGCACAGCCCCAGAGACGCGCCTGGCGCGTCACCCTAATTGCGCCGACCGTAATCTCAGGTGTAGCCACTCAAGAGGGCTCAGATTTGTATGGGAACTGTGTACGTATCCCACGCAACCGTGCCGATGGTTGAAAACTCTCAAAGTCCACGTGCGTGTGCGTGAGCACGCAATAACCTGTTTTTTTTTTGGGTAATTGCCTTAAATTTTTTACTCTTGTAAAATACGTTTTCGGGGGCTCTGTAGGACCATTCTTTAAGCTTTTTGAGCGGTTTTTCGTGGTTTTTCCTTCATTCCTAACCCATTCGCTATTGTTTCTGGAATAAAACAATTTTTTGAAAACCGGCCGGGTTCTGGTGAACTAACATTACAAAACTAGCCGGGGCTGGACGGGTTAATGCCAATTATTCGCGTTTCTCACTCATCCTAATTTGTCATACATTTTCTCGTTCATCCATTGTTCATAGCATTCAATCATGGAATTTAAAATTAGTGAATTTGTCGCTGACCCCTCCTTGAGCACCTTGTCTGTGTCGAAGCTCAGAAAAGTCGACTGGATTGCCTTAGCCACAGAGTATGATATACCTTACAAAACTAGTAATACCAAAGATGAGATTAGAAGGAGTGTGATTGAGAAATTGGTAAATACTGAAGTTTTGTCTGAGGCAGCCTATCATTTGTGTGCAGAGGAATGAGGTAGTGATGCATGGATGAAAGTGACACTATTAGAGCTGGAGAATGCACAATCTGACAGAGAAAAGAGACAGCGTGAAATTGAACATGAGCGTGAACAAAAACAGCGTGAGATTGAACATGAGCGTAAACAACGACGACATGAGCTTGAACAAAAACAGTATGAGTTTGAACAAAAACAGCTTGAGCTTGAGGAGAAACAACGTGAGAGAGAGCATGAAGAGCACATGTTAAAGTTAAAAGCTGAAGAAAACCGGAATCAAAGAGATTCGGTTGCAAGTAGACCATTTTCTGATAAGGGCCATAGTTTTAAATTTGTCTCTAGTTTTGATGAGACTGACCCGGAGAATGTCTTCATCCATTTTGAGAAGGCAGCCAACCAACTCAAGTGGCCAAATGAGCAGTGGGCATTTCTAGCCCAGACTGCTTTCATAGGTAAAGCCAAGCAGGTTTATACCAATCTCCCCATTGATTCCTTGACCTATGAAACTCTTAAAACCTCAGTCTTAGCAGTGTATGATCAGGTTCCTGAAACTCATCGTCAGTATTTCAGGGATATGAAGAAAGGTGAAAAGCAAACCTATCTAGAATTTGTAAAGGAAAAAGAGCGAAAGTTTCTGAGTTGGTTGAGAGCCAGTAAAGTGACAACCTTTGAGCAGTTGTGCCAGCTAGTTATGCTTAAAGAATTTCTCCGCAAAGTCCCCTTCCTCTTAAAACTTTACCTCCAAGAGAGAGAGGTGCAATCTGTGGACAGGGCGGCTATTTTGGCTGAAATTTACAGATTAACTCGTGGCGATTCCTATTTCAGGACAGGACAGAGAGGGCCTGGCAACCGGCCACATTCTGGTGCTGGTCCTCGTGATGGTGGTAGTTTCCACTCAACTGGTGGTAGGTCTGGTTATGGTGGTGTCTCCCAACCAGTTTCAAGGGTAGCATCTGGGAGCAATGGATCTGATAAAAAGGAATTTAACAAAACTTCTCTTTCTTCCATTAAACCTCCTGGACCCTTAGTTTGTGCCTACTGTAAGCAACCTGGACATTTTCTTAGAGAGTGTCCCAAATTAAAATTAAAGAGAGAAAATGCGTAAACAAGAGAGTAGTGCTGTCCTAGCCTCATCCCTTGTACTTAATCCAAATAGAGTAGCAGTATCCCCTCCTACTCCACCTGTGTTGAGTGCCTGTTCTAACTCTGATGGCTCTCACAACCAGGTTTTCACTAGTATACCACCTAGCTGTTCTAACCAGTTCCAACCTTTTCTTTCCACAGGATCAGTTTCCTCTACTGACGCTTCCACTTACTATCCCATTCATATTTTGAGAGACACAGGAGCTTCTCATAGCCTCTTGGTAAGAGAATTGGTGCCCAGTATTGAGGACTGTTTGCTGGGCCAGAGTACACTCATTCAGGGAGTCAGTGGGTGTCTTGTTGTTCCTTTGGCTAGGGTGTATCTAAAAAATGAGTTAGCTAGTGGTTACTTTACTGTTGGGATTCAAGATTCCCTACCTGTAGAAGGAGTGAACTTTTTGATGGGCAACGATATCGCCGGTGGCAAAGTGATACCAGACCCCATTGTTACCTCCAATCCCTCCTCTGATAACAACACTAAGCAATGAGAAAATCAGTATCCCAATTTGTTTCCCTCCTGTGTAGTGACTAGGAGTGGGGCTGGTCACCTCAGTAAGAAGGACAAAGTTGATCCTGATAGTGTTGACCTAGACACTTCCTCCCTATTTCCTGATGTAGATTCAGAGGATATTAGCAAGATTCCCATTGATTCTGAAACTCTCAAAGAGGCTCAGAAGCAGGACCCTGAATTGGCAATATATTTTGATAGGGCTGTGGAAGAGTCAGATGTAGGAAACTATCCTCAATGCTTCTATCTAAGTAATGGTACCCTGATGCGCAAGAATAGACCTCCCAATGTGCCAGCCGATGAGCCCTGGCAAGAAGTGCATCAAGTAGTTGTGCCACATAAGTATTGAGTAGACATAATTTCCATTGCTCATGACCTTAGTGGTGGACATTTTGGTGTCAACAAGACGTATGACAAAATTCTCAATGATTTCTTTTGGCCGAGGATGAAACAATCCATTAAGTCTTACTGTAAAACTTGTCATGTGTGTCAACTTGCTGGGAAACCCAACTAACCCATCAAGCCTGCACCTTTAAATCCCATCCCTGTAACGGATGAACCGTTCAGTAAAATCATAATTGACTGTGTAGGACCTTTGCCAAGAACCCGTAGTGGGAATGAGTACTTGTTGACTGTCATGTGTTCCACCACTAGGTATCCAGAAGTGTTCCCCTTGAGGCGTATAACATCAAAGAATGTAGTAAAGGCGCTTAGTACATTTTTCACCCAGTATGGAATACCCTGTGTGGTACAGTCTGATTTGGGAAGTAACTTTACCTCTCAGCTCTTCAAGCAAACCATGGAAGAGTTAGGAGTATACCAGTACCATTCCACTGCCAGTCACCCACAGTCCCAGGGGGCATTAGAGAGGTTCCATCAGACCCTCAAATCCATGCTCACTAAATATTGTGAAGAGAACAATGCCGACTGGGATGAGGGCATCCATTTTGTGTTGTATGCTGTAAGAAGCAGGGTACAAGATTCTCTAGGATTTTCACCATTTTCCCTAGTTTTTGGTCATGAGGTCAGAGGTCCTTTGAAAGTGTTAAAAGAGACTTGGATCAATGCTAACTCTAATAAACATCTTCTCACTTATGTGCATCAATTTAAATCTAGACTGAGATCTGCAGTAGAACTAGCTATGAATAATTTAGAGAAGTCTCAAGATAAAATGAAAGTGCAGTACGATAAGACTACAGTTGTTAGAGAATTTCAGCCAGGAGATCTAGTGTTTGCCTTTCTGCCTATACCTTAAAAACCGCTACAAAGCAAGTACCATGGTCCATATTATGTTGTGCTTAAGAAAATAAGTAATGTGAATTATGTTTTAAAAACTCCTGATCGTAGGAAGTCGGAAAGACTAGTATAGTACATGTTAACCCGCAGAGTGCCAGACAATTATTGACCCTACAGTATGCATCTGCCAGTGCCAGAGTTTTTTTTTTTTTTTTTTTTTTTTGGCTAAATCTATCAAGTTGGGTGAGAAAGGAAGGATAATGGTAAAAAAAACACTCCCCTTGTCCATTTTCGCCAGAAATCAGGTCCCCCGATGGTCCCAAATGTAGCTGAAATTTTCAGAGTAAATCATCGACTTTTATGGTATCGGAACATATAGGTGGGAGGGTGGTTTGGGGGATAGTGGGGGGAAGGTAGAAGTGTAATTGACTCGTGTTACAAATATGAAGCCGATTGGTGAGGTAGTTTCGCCACCACGGATTTTCCTTTTTTTCCTCTTCTTCGTAGGATACGCTGGAAGTGGGTGGTGGGAGGCGGTTGGGGGTGTGGTGGGGGAAAGGCAGAAGGGTAAGGGACTTGTCACACAAATATGGAACCGATTGGTGTCGTTTCGCCGCCACAGATTTTCCTTTTTTTTTCCTTGTGAGGCGACCGATAGTCGTGTTGTGAATCACTTAAACCACTTGCTTTCATTTCATTATATTGATACCCTAGCCATAAATTAATATACCGTTTCGCTAACGTTGTTCAATGTTATACAATAAATACAGTTCAAAGGGCGTTGTCCAATGTAATTTATCCTTAGTGAGTGAGAGAGAGAGAGAGTTACACAGATAGTCAGACCACACAGACCTTGCGGTGCCAACTAGGTGGTCCAGCCTTATATTGCTACTAGACAGGGACAGTTTATAGTGGAAGAATAGGACAGTAAAGTAGAAGGCTCTCTCCCCACCCTCCGGCTAAAATGCCGTACCGGAAAATAGGATTAAGTGTAACCTTATGGGTCAGGAATTGCCCACAAGGAAAGTTTTTATAGAGTATAGAAAGTAATTGGTTTGAAAGGGAAATTACACATGCCTACTGATTAATATATATTTATCCAATCTCCATCATAATTATGATCGTCCAGTCTTTTCTTAAACGTATCAATTGAATTACTGTCCACCGCCTTCCTTGTATTCACTATTTAGCCACACTGTATGTGAAGAAATGTTGTGTCACATCTAAGGATGCCTTTCTCTAATTAATTTCATTCCATTACCTCGGGTTGCAGCATTGTTATTAATCGTGAACAGTGCACTGATATCTAGTCTGTCAAATCCTTTAAGTTTCTTAACACACTCGAGAAATTGGCCTTGCTACCTCCTTTTCTTTAGCGAGAACACATTTTTGTTTTAATCTTTCATAATATGGCTTGGTTTTCAGTTGCTCTACGCTGCACACATTCGAGTTTTTTAATGTGTTTCTTGAAATACGGGAACCCGAACTGAACGCCATATTCAAGATGGGGTCTAACAATGAGAGAGAGAGAGAGAGAGAGAGAGAGAGAGAGAGTGTGTGTGTGTGTGAAAGAGTGTGTGTCCTGAAATGTGTCCTCATCAATTATTTTTTGATTTTGTTTTATGTATACTCGGTTATGTTTGTGTGTATTTGTTTGTGAATATTTAGTTGTCAGAGTTTGTCTTTCGGTATAATATTCAGTATTCAACATATTTTAGAATTACTTACTTGATTTTGTCATTCCTCTCTTATAGTAACTAATACGGCAATATTATTCGGGATTATACATACCCCAATACATTTCTGTTGACAACATTTACAGTGCCATGAGTTATACAGCCTATCTTATCACTCCATCACCACTCTTATTATTGTAAGCATTACTACCGGTATTGTTCTGCTCCTCTATTGATGCAGTAACCCCTTCTATACCGGCGACATCTATCTTATTCCTGCTATATTTAGACGATATTTGTGCCGCTTAGGAAGGATCTGCGGTAGTAAAAGGGGTTAAATGAGATAGTTTAAAGCCTGTTAATTGCTGGAGACCCTTTTAAAACTGAATAAGATCGTCTAACAGTAGCCAGAATAAAGCTAAAAGGACGGTGCCGGTACAGAAGGGGTTAAAACTCGATCGTTACTACACTTCTTCTTGCTGGTTATGATTCTGACATTGCGAATTTATTGCTCATCCATGTCTCAATAATACCATATACTGTAATTGGAAAGAAGGTTTTAGAAAAGAACTATATTAATATTTACGCATACATATAATTTATAATGTCCCGATTCAAAACTGAATTGGAAACACTTAAGGTCTATCTGTCTATCTATTGCCAGACGTCATAGATGTTGAATTACGATCATCTCTCTCTCTCTCCCTTTCTGAGTTGTCTGAAATATGCTTCATGCGTAACTTATCCAGGCATTGTTTTATGAAATATTAATACAAATTTATAACTCGCCATAACTTTGTTAACCCATTTCTGTACCAGCGACGTTTGTTATAATTGTATTCTATCCATATTTAGACGATGTTATGCAGCTTAGGAAGATGTTGTAATTAAAAACGTTTATTGAGATAGTTCGAAGCCTTATAATTACTAGAGATCCTTTCTAAACTGAATAAAATCGAATAGTAGTAGCCAAAAGAAAATACAAAGGCTATTGACGGTACGGAAGGGGTTAAGAACCTTTATTATATTTTTATTTACAGCTAGGGTATCAATATAATGAAATGAAAGTAAGTGGTTTAAGTGATTTGCAATACACCTACTTCATAACCGTGAGATACTATGAGCCGGACAGTGGAAGAGAGGGAGGAAAGGTGGGGTGGAAGGAAGGAGGTGGAGTGAGGGAAGGCGGTTGGGGAGGTGTGTCCAACGCTGTCAAATTACGATTTCACTGAGATGGTGAAAGCACGACTTGTGCGGCAAACTGTACATGTGGTAGAAATATGAAAGCCATAGGTGCAGTTGTTTTGCTGCTATAATTTTTTTTTCGGCGAGTCCGTATATATACGGACCTGGCACTCATTTTTTTTTAACCTGCTGTAAGCCTATCACTGCAGAGATCCAGATAAGCTATTAAACTTTGAGTCTGTAGCACAATTTGAAGGTGAACTAGAGGATTTAAAGATCAAGGAGCATAATGACATCCAGTTGCCTCTTGATAACAAATTGCAAAACTCGGACTTCTTGACTAACCTCCATTTAAAATTCCAGCAATTGTTGTCTGACCAAGGTGAAGACTTGGAGTACCTGCTTTCCGAGTTTCCACTGCTGTTTGGTGACGTTCCCCAGCAGTGTCCCCTGGTGGAACATGATGTGTTCCTGACGGAGGGGACCACTCCCATCAAACAACATCCCTACCGCGCCAATCCAGAGAAGCGTGCGGCACTTCAACAGGAAGTGGACTTCCTACTCGCCCATGGATTGGTGGAACGGAGCGACAGCGAGTGGGCCTCTCCATGCCTACTCGTGGACAAACCTGATGACACATTTAGGATGTGTACGGATTATCGTCGGGTAAACAAACTCACCCGTCAAGACTGCTACCCTCTGCCACAGATCGACGACCTGTTGGACCGTTTGGGAGGAACGAAGTACATCTCCAAGATTGACTTGCTGAAGGGTTACTACCAGATAAAACTATCGGAGAGGGCCAAGAGAGTGTCTGCATTTGTCACCCCGGACGGGTTATTCCAATATACCGTCATGCCTTTCGGTATGGTGAATGCGCCCGCCACCTTCCAGCGACTGATCCATCGGGTGACAGATGGCCTCTCGGGCGTGCAATCCTACCTCGACGATATTGTGGTCTACAGCAAATCCTGGCAGGATCATCTTCACCAGCTACAGAATCTCTTCTCCAACTTGGCCAGGGCGGGACTCACTGTCAACCTTGCCAAGAGTGAGTTCGGCCATGCCAAACTAATCTTTTTGGGTCACGTGGTAGGAGAAGGGGAAGTCAGCCCTATTTCTGCCAAAGTCGAAGCCATTTCTACACTGCCTATTCCCCAGGACCGCAAGGCAGTAATGCGCTTCTTGGGTATGGCTGGGTACTATCGGCGGTTTGTACCCAACTTCGCTGACCTCTCCGCCCCCCTAACAGACTTGATTAGTCCCAAGAGAAAATTTGTGTGGACCCCAGAATGCCAAACTTCATTCACAAAGATTCGTTGCCTATTAGTCAATGCACCTATTCTGAAGTCCCCTCAGTTTCATAAGCCGTTCATAATTCAGGTGGATGCTAGTGATGTTGGTGTAGGAGCAGTTTGTTACAGTACAGTGATGCTGAGATTTTGCATCCAGTTTGCTATGCATCCGGTAAACTCAAACCTTATCAGAAACACTACAGCACTATTGAAAAAGAGTGTTTTGCCTTGCTCTTCGCAGTGGATAAGTTTAATGTGTATCTTAGTGGTTCACATTTTCCCGTGAAAGTGTTTACTGATCACAATCCCCTGAAATTCTTGTATAAAATGAATAACTCAAATCAGCGGTTAATGAGATGGTGCTTGGCATTGCAACCATATAACCTTGAAATTCACCACATAAAGGGAAAGAACAATATTATCGCGGACATGTTGTCCCGGAACTGAATGAGAACAATTTTAGTTGCTAGAGCTATTTTGCCAGCAATAATTTGTAAGTTTGTTAATGTGATTTTGGTTTTGGTTTATGGTTTGGTGAATGGTATTAGGTTTAAAATATTGTATTAGGGTTTAGATTTAGTTTCGCTTCTCTTATAAATCTCTTTGTGAGGGAGGTGTTAGGGATTTCTATTTCATTCAAGTGCCATTGGTTGTAATTGAGGTATTGTGCTTGTTATAGTGGATGCGATCTATGGTGTAATGCATAAGGTGTTGATATTCGGTGTGAGCATCCTGGGTTCGAATCCACGGACTGCCACATGTGTTAGTAATATTTCATTAATCGATTTTAGGAGTAGAGTTGGTTGTTGGATAGATCATAATAATTGATATTGGTTCAAGAGTAATTTATCGAGAGGCCTTCCCTAGTGGTTAAGGCCCAATTAATTGCTCTTTCCATTTACATATGCATAGCCTACGTGAGTTGCAGTTGGGATGTGTGTACATGCTTAGATTGATATGCAGGATTCGAAGTTGCATAATAAATCGTAGGCAGTCTCCACCATTCTTTAACTGCCTTCGTGGTGTAATGCATAAGGTGTTGATATTCGGTGTGAGCGTCCTGGGTTCGAATTCACGGACTGCCACATGTGTTTGTAATATTTCATTAATCGATTTTAGGAGTAGAGTTGGTTGTTGGATAGAACTAATAATTTATATTGGTTCAGGAGTAATTTATCGAGAGGCCTTCCCTAGTGGTTAAGGCCCCATCAATTGCTCTTTCCATTCACATATGCATAGCCTACGTGAGTTGCAGTTGGGATGTGTGTACATGCTTAGATTGATATGCAGGATTTGAAGTTGCATAATAAATCGTAGGCAGTGTCCACCATTCTTTAACTGCCTTCATGGTGTAATGCATAAGGTGTTGATATTCGGTGTGAGCGTCCTGGGTTCGAATCCACGGACTGCCACATGTGTTTGTAATATTTCATTAATCGATTTTAGGAGTAGAGTTGGTTGTTGGATAGATCATAATAATTATTTATGATTGAACATCGTATGCAATGTTATGAGCCCGGTATAATTAATTCGACCTGTAGACAGCTTAGTATCTTATATAGGAAGATATTTTTGTTCAAGAGTGTACGATTCAGTGTGTAGTGGTATTTTGAGGCTTCTTGCAGCCTACCCCCCTTTTCTCCACATTCCATTCTCCCCCTATCCCCCTACACCCGTACCCCTCCTCAATCTCCCCCCCTTTCCTCCAACTCCCTTTCTCTCCTTCGTTGCCTGACGTACGAATGATATTGGTTATAACTAGGTAATAATGTATTTGGCTTTTCTAATCATAAGTATTGTTTACAAGATATATCATAGAGTTCTTGGTAAAAGTAATACTTTAATTCAGCAAGTATATAATGAGTTGAGATTAATGCAGTTTGAGAGGTTGGTATCAGAGCCAGGTGAGCGAAGGGTATATAAGCCGCTCATAATGTAACGGCAGGTAGTGTATTCTCCACCACCATCTTAAGCTGACCTGCCCTGAGTTTGTTTGTAAAAGAATCACCATGAGTTGAATAAGTATCGCCTAGGATTTTTTCTATATTTATTGATTGCTTTCACTTACTCTCTTGGAGGGTATTTATATAACTATGTATTATTATTCTTAAGAGTGTCTTTATTATTTCACTTCAATGTTTCTCACTTTGATATTTTCACTAGAAGTAACTTTTGTGTATAATTAATCATGTAAATCAATTATAATTTTATTTTACATAATCTTTACATTTTACCTTTATGCTAATATATTATCACATTCTTTTGATTGTTGGGATAAATCTAAGTCAAAGTAAGTAAAGATAACTAATTCTGAACGAGTGATGAGCAAGGAATAACTTTGGGTTTTTAGGCTAAAACAGCCATTTGACATCAACTGATATTTTATGAACTTACCACATCTTTTCACCTACCAAGGTTTTAGTGACTACAAAGAGAGTTGCTAGTTTTTGTGGACGTTTAACATGCCACTTCTTCCTGACTGAAACTGATAGTCATATTTTCCGCATTTTGTGAGGCTAAATAATAAGTCCTCGTTTTGTGTTTTTTATTGGAATGTTTCTTTTTGTTATGGGTTCGAACCCCGCTCGTAACGTAACACTACTATAATAATCAGTGTTCCTCATAGTTTTCCCAGTCAAAAAAAGAAAAAAAAAAAAAAAAAAAAAAAAGTGTAAACCACCTCCTTTACATAGGGCACGTGGTACCCGTCTTGCAACACAATCCCACCCCTACTCTGTGCAACTCTCCAATCCAAGAGTGAAACGTTACTCTCAAACTTTCTTCTATTCTACAGCTGAGCTCTGGAACTCTCTCCCAGAATCAGTCTTTCCCTCTTCCTATGACTTAAATTGCTTCAAACTCCGTGTGTCCAGGCATTTTGGCTCGAACGTCCCTTGATTTTGGCCCTGTCGCTCTTTCAACTATGGGGGAGGCACTCGCTATAGGCAATTCTGCCTTTTGCCTCCCTCACTCACCTAGAAAGAAAACAAATAATAATTCACAATGCCGCTGAATAAAAGGAAATAAAGGAAGGAATGGTGTGTAGAAAAATACAAGAATGCAAAATTTCAGTGCTCAGGTAGAAATGGAGAAAAGTCCTATATGCAAGGTAAAACAGTTATACAAATAAATTTTGGTTTAAAAGACTCCCAGACTTGCCCTGCTACTATTCAATAAGAAACAAAATGGTAAATGTGGGTATTAAGGGAACTATTAGGCAAGCCTGTGACAGCCCATGCAGCATATCTGCTCGTTATGATGTCTGTCTCAAGAATATCACTTGTGTGGCCAAGAGAGTCCCAGGGCCCACGGGGGAAGAGAGGAGGGGAGTGCCAAGTACTGCTAGACTATATAATTAGACCAAGCACTTGGGCTCTCATTAACAACACAAAAGTAATCAAATAAATATAAGATATCATTGTGCAAACATATGATAAACAACATAATCCCACAAGGCCTAAATAAACTAAAGTAATTACACTCTTAGCAATAATAATAGTGTTGCCCAGAACAGCATCTCACTGATGACAACAGCTCTCACGTGGGTCCAAAGAAAGAAAGCAAGAACAGAATGCAGGCCTCCCCAAACTAGGCTACATGCTAATTCACACACACATGCAACTGAACTAGGTTATATAAGTTCAGGTGGATGTGACAATATATAAACAGGCTATATATAATCATGGATCTTGACAATTAAGATAGATAGTCGTTTAAAATATCTTGCTTGATAAAAACTAAGCAAACACGAACATCAAAACACTTGATTATAATTATTGGTCTCTGAAAATATCGTTTGACTATAATATATAATTCATCCACAGAGTCTTCAATTCTTGGCAGTGGGTATGTGTCTGAGATGTCATTTAGTTTTCGGTAGCCGACGCAGAACCGTATACTGCCGTCCGGCTTAGGCTGTAAAGTAACCGGGCTGGATCATTGGCTCCATACCTTTTTAATTATGCCTTTCTCCAGCATGTAGTCTAGCTCCTTTTCTAAGGCTGCATGCTTTAAAGGGTTAACTCTATAGGGGGGCAACTTGATCGGTTATGCCTTACCCACATCGATGCCATGGACAGCTCATGGGGTACAACACGGCAATTCGCCAAACAAAAATGGGTACTCCCATAGGGTGCTGAACAGCTCCTCCCTCTCCTCTAGTGACAAGTGCGACAGCCTTCCCGCAACTCCAGGTACCCATTGCGATCCCATGTCTCAGCCGGCACAGCCTCACCAGGGAAGTGCTCACTCTCCTCCTCCTCCACCTCTGCACCTACAACAACGGCCTCCTGGTCACTGTGACCGGTTGACGGAGAACAGCTATGGGAGGGGCTGAGAGGCACTTCAGGGGCGCGGACCTGCTCACCTGAATTGCTTGAAACCTTAGCACCGGTGCCCGGGTTATCCAACCAACCCCCAGCCTTCCCAAGCTAAACCCCGGCTTCCGTAACCCGACACGCAGTTTGTAACATAGATGCTCAGCTGTGTAGCTCTGCCGTAGGTATAATGTCTATATCATGCTCCACCCATGTACAAAGGAGTACAAAGGAAATCAAGCAACAACAGATCTAGTCACCCTTCTAGGCTGCTTGTCCTCCAAAACACAGAGGATCAAGTGTCCAAACAGTGGTTTAAAGTGGGTAAGGGAACATTGGAAAGGGAACTAATGTCCGTGGCAGGATTAGGAAGTTAGTAGGGGACTGAGGAGGATAAAATAAAGTTATTTATTTAAAAACGCAGTCAGTCGCGGGTTTGATGCGAGATATTTGTCTAATCGGAGTTTAAATGTATCAACGGTGGTGCAGTCTATGACGTCTCGGGGAAGCCCATTCCACAAGTTGACAACTCGATTGAAGAAGAAATTCTTAGATTCGTGTGAGTTAAAAGATTTACCAATAATTTTGCAACCGTTTCCCCGCGTGTAATTAGATTGGTCGATAGTGAAGTACTTACTACAGTTCATATTGTCGATGCCTTTGATGATTTTGAACACTTGAATTAAGTCACCTCTTAATCTGCGCTGGGTTAAAGGAAATAGATTTAATTCTCAAAGACGCTCTTCGTATGGTTTGTTCTTTAGGCTAGGTATCATTTTGGTAACTCTACGTTGAACTCGTTCTAGCTTGTTTATATCTTTTTGGTAATAAGGGCACCAGGATTGAACGCAGTATTCGAGAAGAGGGCGGACTAAGGAATTGTAATGGGTTAGGATAACTTCTTTGGATTTATGCTCAAATGACCTGCCTATAAAGCCAATTATTTTGTTTGCCTTCTTAACAACTTCTGAACATTGTTGACTCGGTTTTAGGTTACTCGATATTGTTACTCCCAGATCGGTTTCTCTGTTTACATTCTTAAGCTGAGTGCCATTCATCTAATAGTTTGCTTTCTCATTTAGGTATCCGATATGTAGTACTTTACATTTATCCGCATTGAAACTCATTTGCCAAATTTGGGCACAACATGACAATTTATCTAGATTGTGTTGCATATCGTCAACTTGTTCTTTTGAGAGTACGCTATTTGCAATTTTTGTATCGTCAGCAAATTTTGAGATTGTACAGGTGAGACCCTCATCTATGTCGTTGATGTAAATTAGAAAGATAATTGGTCCTAGTACCGATCCCTGGGGTACCCCGCTACTTACATTGGTCCATTTAGATGCCTTACCGTTTATGACTACTCTTTGCTTTCTGTCGCTGAGCCAATTTTCTATCCATTTCAACACACCGTCTTGTATTCCATGCGCTTTTAGTTTTAGCAGTAAACGTTTGTGGGGAACTTTGTCAAAGGCCTTTTGAAAATCAAGGTATATAATGTCTACAGCTTTACTCTCATCGTAGAGGTTGAGGATATCGTGGAAGAAGTCTAAGAGGTTTGTTAAACAGGAACGTTTTTTACGAAAGCCGTGTTGAGTATCTTTAAGTATGTTATTTTCCTCGAAGTGATTTACGAGTCTGTCTCTTATGACCGTTTCTAGCATTTTGCATACAACTGAGGTTAAGCTAATTGGACGATAGTTACTGGGTAGGGATTTGCTGCCTTTTTTTAATATCGGTGTTACGTTGGCTAGCTTCCACTGATCAGGCATAGTTCCAGACTGCAAGGATTTATTGAATAGTAATGTCAGTGGTTTGGAGAGCTCATCCTTAGCTTCCTTTAGAACTCTAAGCGAGATTGTATCAGGCCCAGGCGTTTTATTTACCTTGAGTTTATCTAAACAGTTCAATACTTCTTTCTCTGTAATGGTGATATTGCTTAGAACATCTGAATTATCAATCTGAATCGGCGATGGTGTAGGGATATCACTGAGGTCTTCTGTTGTAAAAACTGATGCAAAGAAGGTATTGAGGGCATTACTCATTTGTACTTCGTCTTTGGTGTATTCTCCATTTTCATCGACTAACGGTCCAACAGTTGAAGTAACTACTTTTTTCTTTCTGATATAACTATAGAATTCTTTCGGGTTTGTTTTACTTTGATTCGCAATATGTAACTCTAGGGTCTTTTTACTTTGCTTAATTAACATTTTGGCTTTGCGTCGTAGCTCTACAAATTTTACCCGTTCTTTGTCGTTTTTGTGAGGATTTTAATCTATCATTACCAAATTTTTTAGCAAGCAGACAGTTTGAAATATCTTTATTCCACCATTTGGGCTTATTATTATGGCCTGGACGTCGTATTTTCGATGATATGCAGTCTTGCACTGCATTTAGGTAAGTGGTTTCGAATAACTTCCAAGATGTATTTATGTCGTTATTGTTAATTAAAAAGCTCCAGTCAGTTTCTTTAAACATAGCTCTAAGTTTATGAAAGTTTGCTTTCTTGAAATTAGGGACTTTTTCGATGCTCCTATTGGGTTCGTTACTAGTAAACTTTAAAGTGAAAGTTATCGTACGATGGTCGCTGTTACTGAATTCATCACCAACATTCAAATTCTCTATTAATTCTTCTTTTGTTGCAAGTACAATGTCAAGAACGTTATTACCACGGGTCGGCGTTCGAACAAATTGATAAAGCGAACTCTCTTGCAAGTTCGTATACAAGTCATGTCCGGAGTGTGAAGTAAGAGTATCGCCCCACTTGGTCACAGGTAAAATAAAGTCGCCCAAAATTACGGTATCTTGTGTGATACTTACATCTACAATTTGTTTGTAAATTTGTTGGTCAGTTTGCACTGATTGAGCTGGAGGTCTGTATATTAACGCAAGTATTATTCTTGTATCTTTATTAATCTTTATTAGCACAAAAGATGTGTCGACGTTCACAATTTGAGGTTTTGACAAGAGGGTAGGGCTAAGACTTTCTTTGATATAAAGTAAAACGCCACATCCATTTCTATTTATTCGGCTTTTCTCAAACAATACATAACCGGGAAGTGAATATTCTGCTAAAAAGTCTCTATCTTCTGTATTGAGCCAAGATTCTGTTATGCCAATCACATCATAATTTTCTGTAAACACTAGCTCCTCTAAATCTGAAAATTTATTGCGTATGCTACGAGCGTTTGCATAGAAAACCTTTAAATTTGTTATTTTAGAACTCACGGAACGCTTTTTAATAATATTTTTGGTTCTTGTCGGATCTACATCTATGTTCATGGCTGTCCTCGGTCCTCGCTGTCTTCGGTCCTTATCGCTGGTGGTCCTTGGTTGCCTCTGTTTTTTGCTTGGCGTTAGATGATTTATGTCACTGCTGCTTGTTCTCGGATGGCGTTTTTTGATCCATGGCTGCGGACTGCTTCGTGTAGGAGACGACCCATGCATGCTGAACCCACATGGTTTAGATGAGTACCATCCTTGCGGAACAGAGTAGGCTGGTTATAGAAATTATCCCAGAGGTTGATGAATTCAACTTCTTCCTTCAGACACAAATATTTTAGTCGGCTATTTGTGCTGAAGGCCTTGTCGTAGAATTTGTCAGGTGCGTCGATCTTGGGGAGAATGCCTGAGATGATGATATTCCTTGACTTGTTTTTGTAGTGCTGGATCATCTTGCGATATTTCTCCATCAACTCTTCGGATCTGGTGCGCATGACGTCATTTGAACCAGCATGGATGACAAAATGGGTATTTTCGTTTGCATCCTTTGTGGTATCTTCGAAGGCTTCCACAATGTCGTCCAGTCCAGCTCCTGGGATGCAAAATCTTTTTCGTCGATTTGGGACTCTGTCGCAGAACTCTTCGACCTGTCCTCGTAGGATGGAATCCCCAACGAGTCTGGTCTCTTCTGGTTCATCTTCCATCTCTACCAAGATCTCAAATCTGTTTGACATTGTGACTGGTAGATGAGACCTTTTCTGCGTTGGCCGTGCACCGTTCCTTACTGGTGTAAATCCGGAAACCTGTGGTGGCGAGACTCTGCGTACAGGTTGGGGAGAGGAGTGGTTAGAACGGGGGTGAGGGGATGGTACTGTTCGTGCTAGCAGGCTTCTTGCACGAGGAGTGGGGGAGAGACTAAGCTGAACAGGGCGGCTGTCCTGGTTTGATGTCAGCTCAGGTTCATCAGAAGCATCTGCTGCAGTGGCTACTGCAGGTGTTGGATTGTTGGCAGATGACATTTGGGCGGTGATAGATGCCGGAGTTGAAACAATTGGAGTTAGTGATACTCCAACGTTGAGTGTTACAAACTCTTGGAGTGATTCCAGCTTCCTGGTGAGGGCATTGATCTTGTTGTGGGCTTCATCCAATGTAGGCATCTACTCCGCCCACAGCACAACTTGTCACACCTTCCCCGACCCGCCGAAGCCCCTCAGCCTCTGCGCAGGTTACCATACCCAGTTGCCCCGGCAATACAGAAAACAGTGCACGGTGGTAAGGTTTGAGCATGTTTTATGACAAAGTTGCCATTGTTTGTGCCTATCAGGTGTATCTATGACACTACTAGTTGTCTCTTTGCTCTCTTCTAATCTTGCAAACAGGGATGCCAACTCCACATCCTCCTGTTGTGCCTTGTCTATATCGGTTGGCGCCACTGCTGCCAGACCGCACATGAACCCTGCTAGATTGGTGGACGGCTCAGCAGGTTACTCGGAGCCTTCCGCAGGGCTCAGCCGAGTCAACCCCTCCACTGTGCCTCTGGTGCCAGCCGAGACAGGAGATTAACACTCGCCTGCTCCCTTTGGTTTTCATTCTGTTCACCCTGCTGCTCTGATGTCATTTCTGGTGGCACAGTCTCCTCACTGTCCGTTCCAACATCCAGGCTCAATTTCTCTTAACTCATCCTTCCGCTATGCCACCTGTGTCATAGAAAGTGTCACAGCACAAACGGGATATAGGTCAGTCACAGGATGCTCAGTACCTTCAGGTGCACTCGCAACCACTACCCTGTCAACTACGACTACTGGTGGGGGATACAGTACATCTCCTGCTAAGTCTGCCCCCAAAGTAAATACAATTCCAGCAATCAGTAGGACATCCACCACTGTAACCTTGGCTGTTCCAGTGACCACTGAGCATGTCAGTGTCACCGGTACTAGGTTATAGTATGCCTTTGTGTTAACACCTCTGCAAAGCACAAACTCCCCAGTCTCTACAGGGACCCCAGTGAGGTTCAGACACATTGACTGCCGTGCGCCTGTGTCCTTTATGGGGACTACACACCCTCCGACACAACAAAATTTAAAAAAAAAATAAAAAATATTATATCTTTCATCTCCATACTTTTAGGGTATAATCAAATTATCAATGCCGACTTTGTGGGAGCATGAGAATGTGGTACGTCATGACATCATGACGTCACGGAGTCATGATATCATAATGATGTCACAACTTTGTGTGGTCTTATTATTTGTCCTAGAGACACCTGCTGTTACATGTAAATACTCGAATACCATACGAAGAGCGTGTAATTTAATTTTTCTTAAAATTTCTAATACATCATGAGATATCGAGGTCATAAAATGTACATCGTGCGCGACGTCGCGAAAATCGTGATTTTGTTTAATAAAATTCCCACTGATACTCAAGTTTTTCACTTTATCGAAAAAACCAAAAATTACACGATGAAGGCACAACCAATATGTGTTAACCCGGGAACTGCGGGGAGACTCTTAAGAGGTTTTACTGGGCGACTGCGGGGAGACTCTTAAGATCCTAGGCCAAAAAAACAAACATTTAAAACACCCCAGTAGCACTTGAAACTTTTTTTTAAATTTGTGTTGCCCCTTGGCCATGACACATGTCACTTCTGCACATCCCCTCCTTCCCCCCCCCCCCCCCTCCCTTCAATTATCACCTATTTTCCCTGTTATTCCCTTATTCTTTGGTATATTTTCGTGCTAACATTAGCGAGTTGCTAGCAGGGCGTGGTAATATTTGTATCTATGCGTGGGAAAGAGAGAGAGATAGAGAGAGTGAGCTCAGAGTCTCTCCAGGCCTCGTGAGAGGAGGGTTTGACGGTGGCTGGCTCACACTTGATGAATGAAACTCACTTTCAATTCGCGATTTTGATCATCCAAACACTTTTCCCACTTGTTTTATTGTTGTAACATGTTACTATCTTCATATTAAATGTAAAATAGGCGCATATGGATAAGTATTAATGATATTTATGGTATAATAACGATTTTAGTGAGGAAACAGTGTAAATACCTCCGCACAGGCGAATGGTGTATACTACACCCTATGCGCAGCCCAGAGGTTAACATGAGCGTTTACAAGCAACTCCAATATAATACAATGGAGTAGTTACACTTGGAAGTTGCCAATATATGATTGTGGGAAATCGCAGACGAAAGTAAAATATATATAACATCTCAATTATTTGGTGGTGTGTCATGAAAAAATGGCTAACTTACTCATGAAATCTAAGTTTTCTGATTTAGGTAATAGAAGAAACCGTAAACTAGCCAGTAATTTAGGGTAAACTAGGGTTTTTCTATTATGTAACCTCTTATAATAGGTGTATGTATGTATGTCAGTGTTTTTGGGTGGGAGGGAGGGGGGGTATTGATGTCATAGTGATGTCATATAGGTGTTTATGCCCTCTTATGTTATTCTCCATTGTTGAAAAAAGCATTTTAGACCCCCCCCCCCCCAACAAAAACAAAATCATAACATTTTGGTTGGGTGGGGGGTGGGGGGTGATGTCATATCGTTGTTTATGCCCTCCTATGCTATTCTCTTATGTTGAAAGAAGCATTTTAGACAAAAACAAATATATATCATGCAAACTGGGGGGGGGGGGGGGTCCCCTTAAAACTCTCACTCGATGCGTCTTACCACACATCTCCACTGTTCCATCATAAATAAAAGATTGACACCAGTCCAAAGAAGGCTTTATATCATGACTATCACTCTGCCCTGGATGTTTGCTTTCAGCTACCGGGGCCGGCACTAGCACTGTAAGGTCCAGGCCACCCTTCCCAGTGCCACACACAACCTGCACGAGTTCACTAGCCTGACCCTCTTCCAGGTGACAACAATGGAAACGTGGTACATGTCACCGTAGACTTGAACATACTGTAGGGAAGTTGGGTTTTACATGAGCTGTCTGCTTACACAAATAACACGCGACTGGTTTAAAATTAGGTCTTGACCCTCTCTTGTCTGTCTTATCACCGCCGTGTGAAAAATTACGTGCGGGACCTGATCCCCCCAGCCACAGGTGCCCCATTCCCAGACTGCCGAACATAACTCTCCCGGCTCTGGTAACCATAGCTGCCCCTGCCCCGGTCGGAGAACCATTTCATAGCGAGGACTTTATCATCGACCAAGAGAGCCGCGTCTCGTAACTTATCTGGCCGCTTCTCCTTTAGTTTTTGGCAAATCTCTCGCCTCTCATTGTTGGTAAAGTTTTCTAAAAGAAGGGGCTTCCATAGGCCTTTCAACGTCGTAACATTTTAACTTAACATCCACTTGTCCAACGTATCTTCAAGATATTTGTCATATTCAACAGCAAGCGATAGGCTTCTGATCTAAGCTCGTAGGCTTTTAAGATGGACTTCTTAAACTGCTTGTAGTCATCTAGTTCTTCTACCAACATACGGTTTCATCACCTCCAACTCATTGCGCATTCTCTCTCTCTCTAAATTATCACGTTCTCTCTCTTGCTCTTTCTCTCTATCTTGCATATCAAGCTCCTTCAACCTTATCTGAAAGTTGGCATCAGACAACCCTACCGGTGTAACGTCAGAGGGGGCACCGGCAAGTGCGGTGACTGTGCATTAGGTTGAAAAGTGGAGAAGTGTCCTGGGTACAACAATGGGGATTGGGGACCATTCCAGGTAATCCAGCTAGTTGCAGGGGTTGAATGCACAGGATTATAAGTACAAAGGAGTACAAAGGAGTAAAAAGGAAATCAACAACAACAGGTCTAGTGACCCTTCTAGGCTGTTTGTCCTCCAAAACACTGAGGATCAAGTGTCCAAACCTGTCAGGCAGGGGGTCAGGGAGGTTACTCCTCAGATAGTAAAGTTTGTTAATATAAATGTCTCACACACTCCCTCTCTCTCTCTCTCGCTCTCTCTCTCTCTCTCTCTCTCTCTCTCTCTCTCTCTCTCTCTCTCTCTCTCTCTCTCTCTCTCTCTCTCTCTCTCTCTCTCTCTCTCTCTCTCTCTCTCTCTCTCTCTCTCTCTCTCTCTCTCTCTCTCTCTCTCTCTCTCTCTCTCTCTCAACAACCCGGAAGTAAGTGTGACCCTCCTCACAATAGATAACCCCACTGTGAGACAGGGGACCAGGGTGGTTACCATTCATATAGTAACTGTTAATACTATAAGTGGATAGACACAGTGTATTTAATCACGCAACATATTTATGCTTCATTAAGAAGTTCAACCAGAACCTCCACGAATGAAACTTTGCTCATAAAATAATTTCATAATATATAATTGGTTATTGACATGGTATCAATGTTAACAATAGTAGGAGACATTTCATTGGGCAATAATGCATTGGAACGGGGGACCATGTGTATCTGGTGAAAGAACTTGCTTATATTGTAAAAAGTGAGACAATGTAGCTAATTATTAAAAATTATGTGATAGTGGCTGAAATATATAGTTACTTAACCCTTTGACCCTATTTGGCCCAAAGGGGGCGTCGCTTTGGTCCTTCCCTGTTTCGCTCCATTAGTTTGGAAATTTAAAGACACTTTACCTCATTAGTTTGGCTATAATAAGACACTTCACCCAATTCAGATTTCGATTTATTTGGTGGGCGAGTGAAAGCGAGCCTGTAATTTAAAGGTACAGAAGGGTTAAGGGAGATGGGAGATTGAAGGGAGACTGTCTGAAAACCAACCTGTTGTACCGAGAGGAAAACGTATTTGGTTTGAACGAGAGAAATTTTTTGAACGGAGGCAGTGTGTGTGTGTGTGTGTGTGTGTGTGTGTGTGTGTGTGTGTGTGTGTGTGTGTGTGTGTGTGTGTGTGTGCGCGTGTGCGTGTGTGTTTGTGTGTGTGAAGAAGAAAAATATATTGTATTGGAAGGGAGACACTGTTAACCCTATTTGAGCCGAGGGGGAGGGGGTGGAGGGATTTTTGGACCCCCTACCCCTGTTTTGCTCCATTAGTTTGGAAATTCAAAGATGTTTCACCCCATTAGTTTGGCGATAATAAGACGCTTAACTCCATTCAAGTGTCGATATAATTCTCTGGGTGAGCCGTAGCAAGCAAATGGGCTGCCGCCCATATGTCAGAATCTTGGATGCTGGCATTACATAAACCAAAGCCAAAAAAGAAATAATATTTTTAAGACACACTGTCAAACTAGACAGAGTCGAGACATTTTGTTTTCTATGTGAGTGGCAGCAGACAGATATACAGCAACAATGATAGGAGACAGTGTGCTTGAGGGCAAATATGGTGTTGGGTGATTCTGACAATGATAGCCCCAGAGGTCGCGTGAGAGGGGAGAGGTACTGAGGGGTGATAACATCCAACCCATGATAACATCTGCCCTCCATGTTACACCCAATACTTCCATATTACCCTCACCAACACACACTCTTCTTCCACTCTATCGTACAGGCAATATTATAACTTGTTTCCGGCCTTTGATTTGGGTGAAGTCAAAATCAGGGCGTGTGTAGTCGGCCTAATAAATTATGTCTCGGCACCAAGTATCTTTTGATCACTAATTGGTATCAGTAATACATAAAACTTGATTTATTCGTTTTGAGTGAGATATATAAACATGTTCCTTTCTTTTCACGTCCAATTCAACATCTGACGGACATTAATACAGCCCAGAGCTAGGTAAAAGTAGTGACAGCTGAAACATGACTTATTAGCGCCACTGTACAGTACATTCTAGGGCATACAGTAAATCATGGTTCATTATGTACCCCTGGCAGCACAAATGAAACGCCACAAAGTAAATCTTAGGCAAGAAGCCCTCCAGTTGATGGCTTTGGTAATCCATATTTTTACAAGCAGCTTAGTAAGGACCATTAGGTCTGTTGTTGCTGGTCTTCCTTTGTATTGTATATTTGTATTGTAAAGGAACATTGGAAAGGGAACTACTGCCCTGGAACTAATGTCCGTGGCAGGATTAGGAAGTTAGTGTGGGACAGAAGGGTTAGTAACTGAGGGGGGGATAGAATAAAGTTATTCATTTACAAACGCAGTCAGTCACGGGTTTGATGCGAGATATGTGTCTAGGCAAAGTTTAAATTAATCAACAGTGCTGCAGTCTATAATGTCTCGGGGAAGCCCATTCCATAAGTTGACAACTCGATTGAAGAAGAAATTCTTAGAATCGTGTGAGTTAAAAGATTTACCAATAATTTTGCAACCGTTTCCCCGCGTGTAATTAGATTGGTCGATAGTGAACTACTTACTACAGTTAATATTGTCGATGCCTTTGATGATTTTGAAAACTTGAATTAACTCGCCTCTTAATCTGCGCTGGGTTAAAGGAAATAGATTAAATTCTCCAAGACGCTCCTCCTATGGTTTGTTCTCTAGGCTAGGTATAATTTTGGTAACTCTACGTTGAACTCGTTATAGCTTGTCTATATCTTTTTGGTAATAAGGGCACCAGGATTGAACGCAGAATTCAAGAAGAGGGCGGACTAAGGAATTGTAAAGGGTTTGGATTCCGTCTTTGGATTTATGTTCAAATGACCTGCCTATAAAGCCAATTATTTTGTTTGCCTTCTTAACAACTTCTGAACATTGTTGACTCGGTTTTAGGTTACTCGATATTGTAACTTCCAGATCGGTTTCTCTGTTTACATTCTTAAGTGGCGTGTCATTCATCGAATAGTTTGCTTTCTCATTTTGGTATCCGATATGCAGTAAAACTACATATCGGATACCAAAATGAGAAAGCAAACTATTCGATGAATGACACTCCACTTAAGAATGTAAACAGAGAAACCGATCTGGAAGTAACAATATCGAGTAACCTAAAACCGAGTCAACAATGTTCAGAAGTTGTTAAGAAGGCAAACAAAATAATTGGCTTTATAGTACTTTTGAGTCCGCATTGAAACTCATTTGCCAAATTTGGGCCCAACATGACAATTTATCTAGATTGTGTTGCATATCGTCATCTTGCTCTTTTGTGAGTATTCTATTTGCAATTTTCGTATCGTCAGCAAATTTTGAGATTGTACAGGTGAGACCCTCATCTATGTCGTTGATGTAAATTAGAAAGAGAATTAGTCCTAGTACCGATCCCTGGGGTATCCCGCTACTTACATTGGTGCATTTAGATGCCTTACCATTAGGTGCCACACATAGGTGCACTTGACAGAACACTAGGCAATATTAAGGAAAAAGATGTAGGAGCTTCAGTAGTATATGAGCACTGGAAAAAATAACCCAGTGCAACAGCTAGTACAACTGGGGTGGATATTGGCGTAAAGGGTCTCACTGTATTAAGTAAATGACATATGTGGTCTTAAAAATGTGCATAAGAAAATAAATTAATAGATTCAATGCAAAAGAAATATGCAGCGCACTCGCACGCCAGGCGACTACTATAGTTTCGTTGGCTGTGCTTCGTTCGCCCTACAGTCCTAGCAGCGAAAATGCTGGTCTCCAACAACCAAGCCTCCTGCACTCACACGAATCTAAGAATTTCTTCTTCAATCGAGTTGTCAACTTGTGGAATGGGCTTCCCCGAAACGATATAGACTGCAGCACCGTTGATTCTTTTAAACTTTGCCTAGACAAATATCTTGCCTCAAACCCGCGACTGACTGCGTTTGTAAATGAATAACTTTATTATATTCCTCCCTCAGATTCATCAAGGATTATTAAGTATATACAGTATATTACTAAGATGTTACTCTCTTTTTCCCAGATATATGAAAGATCACTTATAACTGTGTTATGTTACTAACCCATCTGTCCTCTACTTACTTCCTAATCCTGCCATGGACATTAGTTCCAGGGCAGTAGTTCCCTTTCCAATTTCCCCTTACCCCCTCTAAACCACTGTTTTGACACTTGACCCTCAGTGTTTTGGAAGACAAGCAACCTATAGGGGTCACTAGACCTGTTGTTGCTTGATTTCTTGTGTACTCCTTTGTACACAATACTCCTTTATTCCTAAGCTGAACGTATCCAAATAATAATTATGTGGGTGTGTTGTAACCTGACAATACACTATGGGGTCCTGTTGCATAGTCAAGTACCAGCTAACCCAATATATTGGAACCTGATAGAAGCTATATTTCATTTAGACTATATAACAGTACAAAAAGTAGCAAATGTCACCCCTTGTAAGAGCAACCGCCCTGGCTATAAAAGACAGACCCCTCCACCAACGCCCTTCGATATGTCTAGCGCAACAGAAAAAGTCACGCCGAAGTCCCGAATGGAGGCTGACCAAGAGTTATTAATATGAAGAAAAAAAAATCACCAGTGGAGTGGCCCTTAACTCTTTCTGTACAGTGCCCGTCATATGACTGGCGCTATTTTGAGGCAATTATATGGCCTGAGACTGAGGCCAGCTGTATTACGCAGTACAGGGGGGCCTCAACCGCCGCCGACAGGCCGCGGACACACACTAAGCTCTGTGAGACGGCTCGCTCACTAATATGCAGTGTCACACATAGCAAAAACAGCAAAAATTGCCTTTTTTTAAATTTTGGCCTTCATTTGCACGATTGTTGCAAGATAACCAGATGTCGTACAGGGATGATTCAGGTGTTATTGAAAAAAAAAACTATCATTGTACTTTCACAGATACAGTATATAATTGTATTACGCTCTGGCTCTTGATTATGCATGAAAAGGAGCATGGAATTAATGTAATTTTGGGCAGTTATGCCCGCACTGAAGGAGTTAAGAAAGCCATACTGCCGGTCTGAGAGTAGGTTATTGAAAGATACATGCTTAAGACACTGTTACGTCCTGGGATATATAAACACTGGGCTCTTTCTATTGGACTAGGTATGCGGCAACAAGCAACAACGGAAAACGCTAGATCCAACCCTTATCTATAAACCCAGGCAACAAACCACCCTAAACCGTCCAGAGTCCTGCCTGGACAACAAGGTATCCTATGACTCGGTTACAGGGTGCACGCACTATAGACTGCTGATAGTCAAGCAGGCTATATAAAAGATCACACAATTAAGTTGACTTAAAGCTTCAAGGAAAAGAGAGATAACGGAATTAAATTGCAGAAACAATTTAATAACAAACTAGAAGAAAGTACATTAAACGTTACGTTAATTAATACAACTAATCACCCCTGCGTGAAAGAAGGTGAAAGCAAACAGTCCTCAAAACATCGTACAGGTAGGCAAGATGCAGGTTTCTAAACTGCATGCGGCTACTGTAGGATCTGATGCTTAGCAAAGAAAGTACGTTACGGATTTAGAGAACTCTTAACTCATAAGCAGGAATAAATACTAGTGATAGGCCATACAGTGTATAATGGCATAGGTATAATTAAATAAAGGCAGCAACTCGCAACATAACCACATACAGGTGTGCCTCTCACTCTTAGTCAGGCAAGCCTGCTCGGACAGTCTCTAAGCCACACCCTGACTCACATTGCTCACAAAAACGGTAAACTGTGGCACAATAACAAGCATACAGAAATAATAAACCCCTAGCTGTTAATCTGCCAGGTGGCAGAGGTCTAGCCGGAAGGATATAGGCTTCGGATACCCGGGCTGAGCCACCTGCTCTAGCCTAGGGACGTTCCCAAGTCTGTGCGCCAAATTACTCTAATTGAAAGGGTGCTCTCTTGAGAGACTCAGATCCAAAGTATCTGACTCTCTCCTGGCGACCCTAAAACAAAGGCACGACGTGCTAGAGCAGTGCTGAGTGGACTAGGCAAGGGCCCTCACACAACACAACACTAGACACACAGGCACACAGACAAGAAAATGCCCCCAGACTCCCACGGGTATCCTAGTAAAGTCGTGCAGGTCCACAGGACTTGCACCAGCAGACTTTACTTAAAGGATCGCAAAAAGCCCCCTCCGGTCTAGCCCCTGCTCACCTGCCACAAGAACCCACTAGCAAGCATGAAACCACCAAATATGAGACAACAAAAAAGCTTCCTAGGTCTCATTAACAATTATATCTCTGCATAAGGCCCAAAATCCTATCTAATTATCTGAGAGCTCGTCGTTAATACAATAATAGATATAAGGTCTATCAAGGTGATGGGATAATTAAATAGATTGGTGAAGTAGTGGAAAGAAGGTATACAAAGTAAGAGAGAAAGTTTCTAAGTGGAGTTGAGAGGGATAGGTATCAAGGGGGTCCGAAGGGTAGGACAGTGAGGTGAGCTCTGAGTCTTGAATCTGTCTGGACCCCACCCTAGGCATGCGAAATACATCCCATGCTTGGCAACACTCAACACCGTTGCCGGGTCAAAATCGTCTACCCCTTGCGTGAGTCGAAACTAAGCCTAACGTTGCGATCAATTGGCAACAATCAGGCTCGTCCCAAGCTAGTCTCTCCGCGCCCGCGCGAAGCAACGTCCCCCAGCCGGTCTCTCTCTCCCGCTCGTCTCCTCCCACTCTCACTAGACTTACATCTTATATATTATAATGAAACAATCAACTATCGAGAATAAAATATACTAAGATGCGTTGGTTAAGAATAAGGGCAGCTTCAAGCTGTGAAACAACATAAGAATATCCCAGACATTAGTTACATTGTCGTAGGATATATACTAAGGAAAAGCCGGCCGGCCGGCTGCCGCCAGCCGGTTTCTAAACGGCTGGGCAGCCGACACGCGCGCATGCCCGCACGTGGCTACTATGCAGGAGCGTCACAACACTTTGAGGTAAGAACATCTTTAGAGATGTAAGAAATGAGAGCAATTGGATGATAGTTGGAGGGTTTAGAGTGGTCAGCCTTCTTTGGGACAGATTGAATGAGAGCGAATTTCCAGGAAGAAGGGACAACGTTAGATGAGAGACAGAGATGGAAGAGTTTGCCTAGGCAGGGAGTCAGCATGGAAGAACAGTTTTTGAGTACAACAGGAGGAACACCATCCGGTCCGTATGCCTTTTTAGTATTAAGACCAGAGAGGGAGGATAGTACATCTTTAGAAGAGATTATGATGTTAGGCATAGTAGGAGAGAGGGGGTGGAGTGGGAAGACTAGCACCAGAATCATTCAAAGTAGAGTTTTTAGTGAAAGTGTTAGCTAAGAGTTCAGCTTTGTCAGAGGAAGAAGTGATGGTAGTGCCGTCAGAGTGGAAAAGAGGAGGGAAAGATGATGAAAACAAATTGTTGGAGGTTTTTGTCTAGATGGCAGAAGGGTTGGGAAGAGCTAAAGTTGGATAGTACAGTGCATATTTTACTGATAAAAGAATGTTTGGCGAGTCAAAGAACAGATTTGGCTTGATTCCGGGCAGAAACATAGGCAGTATGAGATTCTTGAGTTTGAAGGTGACGGTACCGTTTGAATGCTTCCTCCTTATTGCGGACAGCAGTAGAACAAGCGTGAGTAACCAATTTTTTTTTGCATTAGACTGAAAGAAAGAAAATGGAATGTATGCTTCCATGCCTGAGAGGATTACCTCGCTAATGAGTTCAGCACTCTCCGAGGGTCCTCGGACACAGAAGCGGAAATCATTACATGGGAAATCAAAGTACTAGTGCCAAAGAGCCTCCCATTCGGCACCGCCAAAGTGCGACAAGCGCCGCCGGCTGTGAGGATTGGGTGGCTGTACCAGAAAGATAGGACAAGTGACAGAGATAAGTTAATGATCGGAGTAGCCCAAAGGAGAGAAAAGATTAACAGTATAAGGAGAAGGGTAAGAGTTTGGAAATAAGTAAAACATATTGGGCCAATCTCCGAAGCGATCCGGGATACGGGTGGGTTGCTGGAATAACTGCTCTAGGTCATTTAGGATAGCAAAGATGTAAGCTTGTTCACCAGGTTGGTCAGTGGAATGAGAGGAGAGTCATTGGCGGTGGTGAACATTAAAATATCCAAAGATGGAGATTTCTGCGAAAGAAGAGATTGATCGAATGTGTTCCACTTTAGAAGTTAGATAGTCAAAGAATTTTTGATAGTCAGCAGAATAAGTGGAGACATAAACAGCGTAGACATATTTAGTTTATGAGTGACGAGAAAGCTTTAGCCAGAGAGTTGAGAATTTGGAAGAAGCTTCTTGTTTTTGTTCTTGTTTCTTGGTTAAAGGGTTTTGTGGATTGGCCCAATTATCCCTGCCACGGTGTCTGTCAGGCCACAGTGGCATCCTGAGTAGGAGGCACGAACGTCAGGGACCCAGGTGACACAGCAGAAGGGCAACAACATTACCAGGACACGAGGATGGAAGGCAGGAAGTAGATGCGTGGAGACGAGGACAGTGGAGCCTACACAAACCCCAGTCGCTGTAGGTGGCCCTGGCACCGACGGAGAAGATGGGGCACACGAATGAACTCCGAAGAAAGCCGAGGATTGTGCCGGGACCAGTGCCGACCACCGTGGAGGCCACGACCCTCCAGTGGGCAAGCCACGTGTCACAGGTCCAGGGAGGCGCTAAACCCCACCAGCCGGAAAGAAAGAAAGATGTCGCAGAGCGAAGTAGCCAACACAGACGGATGATCAGAGGATGACCAAGGCAGAACAGAGCAGCATGGAGGAAGGGGATGAAGCCGGGGGGAGAGGCCGCTGAACCACCAACGCAGCAGACAAATACCGAGACCGACTAAAGGTCCTCCAAATAAAGCCAAAGATTGCACCGGGCACCGGGACATATGCACTCGACCACGGACCAGCAGCAACTTATTCAAAAGAATCAAAGTTGGAAACACGAAAGCAAGATTGTTGCATACATATACACAACATCCACCTTTGGCTTGAAATTGAGGATAGAGATAGTAGGAGAAGTCAGAAAAGGGTTTGCTGTCAGTAGTCCCAGACAACTTAGTTTCGGTGAGAAAGACAAGATCAGGGTTGGCAGAGGAGAGGTGGAAGTTAAAGGATAGGCCACGAATGTTGTAGAAATTAATAGTAAGAGTAGATGGTAGTGGTCAAGAGCATTTTGGGAAGTCGCTGCCAGGGATCAAACAAAAGGTGTAATCTCCCCCCCCCCCCCCCTGGAGACTCCGTGGTCGTTCGTGGATTTGTCATATTTTTGTTAATACAAGGTATTTAGTATGTAAGGTGTTTGTAGTATAATGTATTGATAGGAGGAGAAGGTGTTTTGGAGGGCAGACTGGCGTTGCCCTCAATATTGACGAGGCACAGAAAGGGTCAGCTAGGGAGGCCAGATGGTGAGACAGGAGTTCCAGCTGTTATATATATATATATATATATATATATATATATATATATATATATATATATATATAAATGTCTGGACACACGCAGCTTGGCAGTTTAAGTCATATGATGAGGGGACAGATAGATTGAAGGAGAGAGTTCTAGACTATACTTGTTGAGCTGCAGAAGGACTGGAAAAAATTGTTCACTCTTGTTTTAGAGAGTTGGACAGAATAGGAGTTTCAATGTGTTGCAAGACTGTTGTTAAGAACTCATTAATTTAAGGGAGTAGGGATAGACTTAGAGTGCTCTGTAGAATACTGATTATTGCAGCAGTAAAATAGTGAGAGAGATGCAACATTATGGTGTTTTGCTACAGCTTGTAGGGAATTGGAAAGAGGTTAGCTGATGCACCGAGATGCTATTCACTGTACCCTTTCCAGAAGTGCACTATGGGTGGAATCTTCCCACATATGCGAACAGTACTGGATTCATGGGCGCCCTGTACCCCTATACAGAGCAAGAATCTGTGCGAGGTTTAAGAACCCACGGAGACAGTTTAGCGCAACTAACTTGTGGGACACTGTTTTAGCAAGAGTGATGATATGATCTTTCCAAGAAAGATCAGAAGAAAAAGAGACACAAAGAATATTGAGAGACGCTGAGGTGCTGATTTTGGGTTAATGACGAGTACAGGATAATTTTGTCAAGATTGTGATGAGTATATGGAGAAACTTGGTTTCGGAAGCATTGTAAGCAACAATATTTGATCTGCCACAATTGGAGATAGTTAATAGATCAGAAGATAGGTGTGCTATGGCCTCATCACGTGAGTTTAGGAGTAATTGTATGGTGGGATATTGTAGAAAACTAGTACAATATTTTAAGGTAGAGTCAGCAAAATATGAGTGGATATGAATATCTCCAGTTCTATTTCTAATATTATAATTTAAATATAACAGCAGTTACGATAGAGCCCTAAGGAACACCGGAGTCGATAGGTTGAAGAAGTGAGCGATGGCCATTCACAACCTCGGCTATGGAATGGCCAGAAAGGAAATTAGAGATAAAGGCACACATTGAGGGATAGAAGACGAAGCAGGGTAGTTTGGAAATAAGTGATTTGTGCTGGTCTATATCAAAGAGTTTCGATATGTCTAGCATAATACAAAAAGGACTCACCAAAGTCCCAAAAAGAGGATGAACAAGAGTTAGTAAGGAACGAAAGGAGATCACCAGTAGTGCGGCCCTTAAGGAACCATACGGTTGATCTGAAGAAAGATGATTGGAAGACAAAAGCTTAAGATATTTTGAATTAAGCAAGAAGGGAAGATGTTAGAGAGAAGACAAAGAAGACAGAGATTGCCTAGATAGGGAATCGGCGTGAAAGCAGTTTATAAGTGCAACAATTGGAACACCTTCTGCTCCGTATACCTTCTATGTAATAAGTCAAGAGAGGGCAGAATGTAGAGTAATCTTTAATAGATAATATGATATTTGGCATAAGTAAGTGAGACGTGAGGTGAAATAGTAATGGAATCATCCCAGGTTGAGATTTTAGCAAAAGCTTGAGCAAAGAGTTCAGCTTTGTCAGAGGAAGAAGTAACGGTGGTGCTGTTGAAGTGGAATAGTGGAGGGAAAGTTGAGTAAGGAATAACTTTGGAAAAGATTTTGGCTAGATGCCAGAAAGTTAGGAAAGAGCTTGAATTAAAAAGTTCATTGCATTTAATTTTAATATTTTGGAGGGGTTTCCTCGTCAAAGAAAATATTTGGCATGATTCCGGGCAGAAACATGACGATTTTGAGATTTGTGAGCTTGAAGGTGTCGGTACTGTTTGTATGTTTCCTCCTTATTACGAACAGCAGTAGAACAAGCATGAGTAAACCAAGTTTTTGCATTACGTTTATACAGAAAATAGAATGTAAGCCTCTATGCGAGCTCGACCTCAAACAGCTTCACTGGAGTCAGGAACTTGGTGAGTGCAGGGTGTAATCCGTGTGTATCAGACTCTCTTAGAGATTGGCCAATAGCAGATGACTCAAGTGATTGCATTCACCTTGAATGGTCTTCAACCACATTTGACTTGGGGTCAGGTTCATAATTCCCTCGCTGATATAGAACCAGTGTAGTGGCATGAGTTGTAGTCCTGCCATCTAATGTAGTGCCTCTTCATTGAGGTCATTGTTGTCTCCTGCTACTTGCACAAAAACACCTGGGATATTGTTCGAAGGTGTCACCTCTCCATAAAGATAATTCTTGACCAGGACCTACCTAGCAAGGATGGTGTTCATAGGCAAACAATAAAGTTAGAGGAGTCAGCCCTATGTTTAACATATAAACGGTGACGTTCCTTCCGGAATGTTTTACCAGGCGAATGCGACAATCCTTCCAGTATCTTACACTTAAAAGCAATACAAAAAATATTATAAAATAGAATGCACCAGTGCTGGAGAAATGGATGCCATATATGACTAGGTGGCATGTCTCCATACCACCACCTCCTCTGCTACCCTACCATGTGTTTCACCCCCTCATTCCCTCTCCTTCCCCCTTCCTACCTCAACTTCTCCACTCCTTTATTCTACTTGTTTCCCTCCACTCCCTATACTTCCTCTATTCCCTCTCAAAAACTTTCAGTCACCCTCTTCTATCCCACCATTACCTCTTCCCTCTCTCATACATATGCGAGAGAACCATGAGGTCAGTCAGTGTCGCGAGAGCCTCTACAGATGTTAACCCCTGTCCAACGGGGATGTTTGTAATTTCTACTACCTGTGCGGCGGGTATATTGACCCTAAACGAGCTTCATTCCATGCTCTCTTTCATGCATAAACAAGAGCCAGAGCGTAATACAACATGTATCCGTGAAAGGGCGATAATAGAGCTTTCCAATGACACCTGAATCATCCTTGTACGACCAAGGGTTCGCTTGCAACGATCGTGCAACACGAGGGGAAAAACCCTAAAATACGGTAATTTCCCCGAGATATTACCTTGCCTCGCAAGGCCAGGCAAGTGTAGGGCTGTAATAATGACACCAGTCACCTCGCTAGGTCCAGGCCAAGCGGTCAGAGCCCGCCTGCGGTCCTTGCAATGCGTGGACTCTCTCTCAGAGCCGATAATGTGCTCAAAATCCCACTTTAATATTGTCGGGACCCGCTGAATAGTCCATTGTTCTCTCACTCGACTATTGTCGAGTCCCGCGGCTTGAGTGTTAAACAAGGATTGATACATTTGAACAAGTACATGTGGTTGTGCTCAGAGCGGCCCCGGAATTGTCCGGTGCGGAGCAACTATGGGCACTTGGTATTCATATCCATCCTGTGGTAATAATAATGTATAACAGTATCGTGCTCAATATTTTAACAATAATAGTAGAATTATCGGGACACTTTTTATAAGGTATGAAAGGAATTAGACATTATCATATTATCAAGGACAAAATGTTGTGTCCACTCTTCTCGCATTTAATGGAGTATCCTCATCAAAGGTAGTCTAGAAGAAGAATTTCATGAATGTACTAATAGTTATTTCATTGCAAACTATTTGACAAATAACAGTTCTATATTTTGTCCATAATATCTCATGTAAGCCTAGCTGTAAATAAAATAAAGTTATTACACAACAAATACTGCTTCCCTCATAATTTGTGGGGAGATTGTAGGCACCAATCGATCAGGGCTAGACCCAGGTGAGGTTATAGGCATGTGATAAAGAGTCGCTGGAACTCCTGTTTCATTTGCTTGGCCTCTCTTACTGATTTTCTTTGTGCCTCATTTACACTGAGAGCAATCCAGCTAGCTCTCACAAACACCTCCTCCTCCTATCCACTTCACTACACTAAACATGCACACCACACTTCATTCCTCCACACCAAAATTAAAAAAAAAAAAAATTATGAATTGTAGCCCAGCCTCGGAGTCCCCAGGGGGGGGGACCATAAATGCCCCCTCACCCGACCGACCATCCCCTGACGACCCCTCACAATTACCTGGACCTCGGCCTGTTACTCTTTCTATTAATTTCTGCAACATTCGCGGACTTTCCTCTAACTTTCACTCTGTTGAGCACCATCTCTCCTCCTACAAACCTGATCTTCTCTTCCTCACCGAAACTCAGGTGTCTGTAGCAACATCCAGCAACCCCTTCTCTGTATCCTCCTACTTTCTCTATCCTAGTTTCAAAGCCAAAGGCGGATGTTGTGCATATGTGCACAACAAACTCACTTGCTCTCGTGTTCCCGATTTTGACTCCTCTGAATTCTCAACTTTATGGCTCAAACTTTCCTGTCATTCTCTTACTAAATATTTCTGTGCTGTCTATCTTTCCCCTAACTCTACCAACTTTCCCAAATTCTTTGACTATCTAAACTCTACAGTGGAACACATCCTATCCATTTCTCCTTTCTCAGAAATCTCCATCTTAGGAGATTTCAACGTTCACCACCGCCATTGGCTCTCCTCTCACACTACTGATCCACCTGGTGAACAAGCCTACGTCTTTTCTATCCTAAATGACCTAGAGCAGTTAGTTCAGCAACCCACCCGTATCCCGGATCGCATCGGAGATCGGCTCAACATTCTTGACCTGTTTCTAACTTCTAACCCTTCTTCTTATACTGTCGATCTTTTCTCTCCTTTGGGCTCCTCCGACCATAAACTTATCTCTGTCACCTGTCCTATCTCTCCAGTACAGCCACCCGATCCTCCTAGCCGGCGGCGCTTGTGGCACTTTGGCGCTGCCGACTGGGAGGCTCTTCGGCAGTACTTCTTTGATTTCCCATGGAATGATTTCTGCTTCCATGGCCGAGGACCCTCGGAGAGTGCTGAACGCATTACCAAGGTAATCCTATCGGGCATGGAAGCATACATTCCATTCTCTTTCTCTCAGACTAATGCTAAAAAAATCTTGGTTTACTCACGCCTGTTCTACTGCTGTCCGCAATAAGGAGGAAGCATTCAAACGGTACCGACGCCTTAAAACTCAAGACTCTCATTCTTCCTATGTTTCTGCCCGGAATCAAGCCAAATCTGTTCTTCGACTTGCCAAACACTCTTTCATCAATAATAAATGCACTGAACTATCCAACTCTAGCTCTTCCCAAGCTTTCTGGCATCTAGCCAAAAACCTCTCCAACAATTTCTCTTCCTCGTCTTTCCGTCCCCTTTCCCACTCTGATGGCACAACCATCACTTCTTCCTCTGACAAAGCTAAACTCTTCGCTCAAACTTTTGCTAGAAACTCCACCTTGGATGATTCCGGTGCTATTCCTCCCTCTCCGCCCTCCTCTCTCTTACTTATGCCTAATATCCTAATCTCTTCTAAAGATGTACTTTCTACCCTCTCTGGGCTTAACACTAATAAGGCGTACGGTCCGGACGGTGTTCCTCCTGTTGTTCTCAAAAACTGTGCTTCCGTGCTGACTCCCTGCCTAGGCAAACTCTTTCGTCTCTGTCTATCCTCTAACATCTTCCCTTCATGCTGGAAGTTTGCTCACATTCAACCTGTCCCAAAGAAGGGTGACCGCTCTCAACCCTCCAACTATCGTCCAATTGCTCTTATCTCTTGTCTTTCTAAAGTTTTTGAAACTATTCTTGCTTCCAAATTTCTTAAGCATTTCTCTTCTCATAATCTGCTCTCAGATCGCCAGTATGGCTTCCTTAAGGGTCGCTCTACTGGTGATCTTCTTTCATATCTTACTAACTCTTGGTCATCCTCCTTTCGGGACTTCAGTGAGACTTTTTCTATTGCACTAGACATATCGATAGCCTTCGATAGAGTCTGGCATAAATCTTTAATTTCTAAACTACCCTCCTTCGGTTTCTATCCCTCCATCTGTGCCTTTGTCTCTAATTTCCTTTCCGGCCGTTCCATAGCCGCGGTTCTGGACGGCCATTGTTCACTTCCTCACCCTATAAACTCCGGTGTTCCTCAGGGCTCTGTCCTATCTCCTATTCTCTTTCTAATTTTTATAAATGATCTCCTTAACTGTACCTTAATTCCCTTCCATTCATACGCAGACGACTCAACCTTACATTACTCAATTAGTTTTTCAGAACGCCCCAGCCAGCAATCCCTCAACGACAAACGTAATGAAGCCATAGAACTCTTAAATTCTGATCTAAATACTATTTCCAATTGGGGCAGAGAAAACCTTGTTAACTTTAATGCTTCCAAAACCCAATTTCTCCATCTATTTACCCGTCAGGATCTCCCAGCGGACTATCCCATATTCTTCAACAATTCAAAAATCAACCCTTCATCTTCTCTCAATATTCTTGGTGTCTCTTTTTCTTCTGCTCTCATTTGGAAGGACCATATTAGCAGTCTTGCTAAGGCAGCCTCCCAGAAGCTGGGTGTGCTCAACCGCCTTAGGGGGTTCTTTTCCCCTGCACAGCTTCTTGCTCTGTACAGGGGCATAGTGCGCCCTTGTATTGAGTATTGTTCACATGTGTGGGGAGGTTCCTCTCACACCGCTCTCCTAGACAAAGTTGAAAGGAAGGCCTTTCGTATCATTAACTCCCGTCCACTCACCAACTCTCTGCAATCTCTCTCTCTCCGCCGCAATGTTGCATCTCTCTCGCTATTTTATCGCTACTATAATAATCAGTGTTCCTCAGAGCTATCCCAGTGCATACCACCTCCTTTAAGTAGGGCACGTGGTACCCGTCTTGCAACTCAATCCCACCCCTACTCTGTGCAACTCTCCAACCCAAGAGTGAAACGTTACTCTCAAACTTTCTTCTACTCAACAGCTGAGCTCTGGAACTCTCTCCCAGAATCAGTCTTTCCCTCTTCCTATGACTTAAATTGCTTCAAACTCCGTGTGTCCAGGCATTTTGGCTCGAACGTCCCTTGATTTTGGCCCTGTCACTCTTTCAACTATGGGGGAGGCACTCGCTATAGGCAGTTATGCCTTTTGCCTCCCTCAATCACATAGAAAAAAATAAAAAAATAAAATAAAAGATGGTCTATAATTTTAAGTGATACCACAATTTGTAACCACATACTACCTTAGGGTATTCCTGAGGGTTTATATTACCACCCTATCAAGTCAAATATCTTCTATAGGGTATGTTGAACAAATATAAATTGTCTTGGTTTCTGCTCCTAGACTATACAAAATATGCCTCCCCAGACCCCTTCAAGCAAAATGACACCCCATTGTGGGTGACATCTTGGTACGTTATATGCAAATTAATTGTTTATTGCGGCCGACAATCTGACATGTAATGGAGAATTAATTTTAAGAATGGGGTGTCCCTTAATTACCAACTGATTTTGCTAATACCAAGCCACTCCACTTGTTGGCAGATGCAAGATAAGCTTCTAGCATTCACTACCATTGTAATATCAGTATCCTACAGGCCCCGTTAATGAGACGGTGTGCTTTGGAAGCTGAAATTCAGGAATGAACAGGTACAGTTCCATGTGTATTTGTGGAAGCTTTATACCAGGTATGAATGTGACGTTCATTTCATGTTACAGGCAATACCTCATACTGTCCAACAAACACCTCAGTTACTTGCAATTTTTCTAATTTCATCTAAATATCGAAAAATGATGAAAACGGATGGACTAATATGCTCAATGAGGGACCTGTCTTCCCGGCTAAACAAACAGACTGCCACCACCGCCTCTCAAAGGCTTGGGGGATAGGAATGAATTAACTAGACTTTTATAGGGAGAATTTTAGCTGAATTAATAAAAAAAAATCTTGTTTCACTACGTCCCATACTCGTGCTATGACAAGTGGAAATTAGCCACGAATACCAGTACCCCACAGAGGCGTAACATTCCTTAAAGTCTACAAGAAATGGGTGAAACCCCACATTCAAATCTAATTATATATTTTTTGGTAGAAAAATTTCCGGCGAGCTATCACTCACCCAGAATATAATTTCAATGGGTAGTGCTTGTTTTTTGGTCCATGTATTAATTTGTTTATTTATTTAGACTTCCATCAAGCTTTTAAAATAGCACCCCTCAGATAAATTTGTAAATTTTTTGGTAGAAAAATATCCATGCCAAAGGCTAGTTACACTTAAAATCAACACCCAAGTTGCACGAAAGGTCTTAATATTGATAAAGAAATGGAGCGTACAGTCTTAAAATCGCCAAACTAATCGGGCGAACGTCTTAAAATCTAAAAAACCAATGCGCTAAAGACGAGGGAGAAGGGGGGCTGTGCTTCTTTCATTAGTGTCGCTGGTGGTGAAGTGGTGGCATTGAGGTGTGTTGGGGCTTCTTTTGGGGTTTTAGGGTTGAATTGGTAACAACAGACCTAATAAATGTCACAGTAGCAAAACTCCATGGGGGCTCGCATCGCTGGGAAATCAAACCCCGATCCGCTCGGTTGTAAAAAGAATCATAATAACAAGGTGAAAAATATGTTGCACAAACTACATATACCTGAATATTGTCAGAACTCTGCTTTTAAAATAACTTTTCATAGTAATTAATAGTATAAATATAATCAAGAAATTTCACTGAAATTTCAAAATATGATGATGGATGACTGCAATGTAGTGCTAAAATCACTCTTATTTCTCCCAGTCATTTTTTCAACCATCCATTTTCGGGCGTTCTCGTACAAACCAAATACCAGGTATCACATGAAATATTTCTTTCAATACATATTGAATTAAAAATATCTCTAGTAGATTTGCAATGACACAAAACAAAAATATTCCAATTGCATGATATGGTTTGATATGCAAATTAATAATTACTAAAGAGAAAATATGTTTCATAAAAGAATGCATGAACTGACCCAAGATGGAGATGGCGGAGATTGCACCCCCGAGGAGAGAGAATGCCACCGCCCCCGGGTTAATGTTGTCACCCCCCAGGAGGTAGTGTTTGGTAGTGTTGCCCCCTCCACTGACTCTGCTGTACACCCCTATACCCGCCGACACCACCACCAACACCACTACCACCGTCCAGTCCAACACACTCAACACACCAGCCATACCTCCTCTCTTATAGCTGTCTTGATGGTGTAATGGTTAGAGCGTGTAAGTTCTGAATGTCATATCCTAGGTTCGAATCCTGGAAGAATCACATGTCATGCTCAGCACACCATACATACTCTCTTCCAGCTGTCTTGATGGTGTAATAGCCAGGGTGTGTAAGTTCTGTATGTGATAACCTAGGTTCGAATCCTGGGAGAATTACATGTCACGCTCAAAACACCAGACACACCTCCTCTCTTCGTGCTGTCTTGATGGTGTAATGATTAGATCGTGTATGTTCTGTATGTGATATCCTAGGTTCGAATCCTGGGAAAATCACATACAGAGCGTGTACTGTAAGTTCCGTATGTGATATTCTAGGTTTGAATCCTGGGAAAATCACATGCTTTTATTAATTTCATATGTAGTGTTGTTGGTGTTGAGAACGATGTTAAATATAATATACCACCAGGAGAATCATGGGTACAAATAAAGTATATAATATCATTGGGTATATTGACAGTGATTTACCTTTCTAACTTTATATCAGATGAGTTTATATATACCAATTTACCTTTGTAAGGGTATATCATTATGTATGTATGTATGTATATACTCAGGCACATACCCCATGCCTGGGGGTAGCCGACTCGAGACAGAGCCCGAACAGAACCAACATTTAAAGGTCCAACTCTTATGGTCCGGGACCACTTTTGCTTTCCCTCGCCCATTTCTCTGTCTCGACGAGTAGGTGAATGTTACAAGGGGTGAAGGATTCAGACCAAAATGGCTAAGGTTGGCTAGAGGATGCCAAACCTCACTCTGGATAGGACCAGCCCTCACCCATCATTACGGTCACTCTAATTACTCTTCTCATATCCATATTTGTGTAGAGTGTAGAGCCCAATGAGGCCTTGGTGCACTGTCTAAGAGTATGGGTTATATGCGGGGATGAGTGTACTGTACTGTATATATTTGTGTAGAGTGTAGAGCCCAATGATGCCTTGGTGCACTGTCTAAGAGTATGGGTTATAGGCGGGGATGAGTGTACTGTACTGTATATAGGCGGGGATGAGTGTACTGTACTGTATATAGGCGGGGATGAGTGTACTGTACTGTATATATTTGTTCATTTATTTTGCTTTCTATTGTTTTTATTGTTTTTCGTTTCCTCCCTAGACCTCCGTCAATCTTAAGAACCCCCCCCCCCGCAGATTCTCCTTCATGATAAATATGTACATTTTTCGATAGAAAAATGTACCGACCGAAAGTCGGTTCCTCTTAAATTACAGGCTCGTTATCGGTCGCCATGAAAAAATCGACACCTAAATGACACGAAGTTTTATTATTGACATACAAATTGGGCGAAATGTCTCTAAATCACCAAACTAATGGGCTGAACGTCTTAAAATCTCAAAACTAATGAGCTAAACACAAGGGAGATACGGGTCCAGAAAAAACACCCATCTCCCCTTAACTAAGATAGAAAAAGGGTAATTTAATTGGCCACTATGATATACGTTCATAAATATATATTACAAATAATATACTTATCAATATAAGGATAGAAAGGTATATCACTATCATAATAGCCGACCCAATGTTATTATATATCTTTTTTATGACCTTGATTTTTTGTTCGAGTGTAAAATAATGCCTCCAGCGAGATGAGGACTTTTATTTATATAATTTAATTGTTTTATTCAACATGTGAAGGTTTTTTCAGGGTCAAAGTGTTTATTGAGATATCTTTTACCATGTCGTTCAATAGAGGTTGTTCCTAAGCTAAGTAAAATCACTTTAAAGTAACCAGAATAAAATGAAATATCGTTATTGTATTGAAAGTATTATCCGCTTCAGTGCGATGATGTCCCTCTCATTTCACTCTGGCCAAGGTTACACGATCTATTCAACTTGTGGAATGATGTATGAAAAACAGATAATATGGGGGAGATGGCCTGTTTGTTTTGGTCTATTTATTAATGTATTCCTATGTTTATTAGTTTCCTCGCTAGACCTCCATCAAGCTTACAGAAACACCCCCTAGACCCCCTTTCAAAACAAATTTGTACATTTTTCGGTAGACAAATTTTCCGGCCAAAGGCCGGGTCCTCTTCAAATGTCAGGCTCGCTAGCGCTCGCGAGTAAAAAATCGTCACCTAAATGGCACGAAAGGTTTTAAAATTGACAACGATATTGGGCGAAAGGTGTTAAAATTGCCAAACTAATGGGCCAAACGTCCAATCTCCAAACAAATGGCGCTCAATGAACCTCCCTACCCTTCATAACATTGTATAAAGATAGCCAGGGATACAATTACAAAAGCGTGATCGTACTGAGCTGGATACATTATGTAGCATTACTTATGGTTTGTGTTTGCGGTGCGTTTACTAGAATAAGGCGTGTTTGCTTAAGGGGAGATAGGCCGTTTTTCTGCTCCCCTTTCTTCCTTATGCTTATCCCCATTAGTTTGTCGATTTTAAGACCTTTCGTCCCATTTCTGTATCAATATTAAAACTTTTCATGCCCTTTAGGTGTTGATTGTTTTTCCTGGCGAGCGATAACGAGCATGTAATTGTGAAGGACCCGGCTTTCAGCCGTGACATTTTCTACCGATAAAAATGTACAAATTAAACTCGAAGGGGGATCTAATGGATGTTGCTTTAAGGTTGATGGAGGTCTAGGGAGGACAAAGAAAAAGACAAAATCTGAATATACACATGAACAAACCCCAAAAATAATGTATGTCCCCTTAACCCTTTCTGTACCGGCAACGTCGTTTATATTATGTTCTGGCTTCTGTTAGACGATTATATTCACTTTAATACGGGCCTCCAGCAACTAACAGGCTTCCAACTATGTCACTTAATCATGTTTACTGCCACAGATACTTCTTAAGCTGCACAACATCTTCTAAATATAGCCACAGTAAAGTTAAAAGAACTACACTGGTACGAAATGGGATATGGGTCGTGTTTCTGGACCCCTTTTCCCAGCGTGTTTAGACCCATTAATTTGCCGTTTTAAGACGTTCGGCCCATTAATTTGGCGATGTTAACACCTTTAACTCCGTTTCGTTGTCAATTTTAAAACTGATTGTGCCATTTAGGTGTCGATAATTTCCTGGGGAACGATAGCGAGCCTGTAATTATAAGAGAACCCGGTCTTCTCCCGTGAAATTTGTCAACCGAAAAATGTACAAATGTATCTTGAGTGGGGGTCTAGGTGGCGTTTTTTCTAATTTTGAGGGAGGTCTAGCGAGCAAATTAAACAATAAATTAATATATGAATGAATACACCAACAAAACAGCCACTAGCCCCTTCAAGCTAATACACCAACAAAACAGCCACTAGCCCCTTAAAGCTAATACACCAACAAAACAGCCACTAGCCCCTTAAAGCTAATACACCAACAAAACAGCCACTAGCCCCTTAAAGCTAATACACCAACAAAACAGCCACTAGCCCCTTAAAGCTAATCTACTTAATTAATTTCACACACAACACCAAACTCCACCCAATGTTGTTTGGGTCTTGGGTGTCGCTAGTCGGCTCACCACTACCACAACCGCGTTCACTTGAGCGAATGGTGTATGTGTGGTGTATCAGCCGCTATAGGGAGGGTTACGAGGTGCCGTTGTAAATGCTTATCCCTCAATACCTTCACCTGACCTGACCTATCAAATCAAGTCAGCTAGATATTAAATAGATGCCAAAAATGACTGGGATAATGTCACAATCTTCAGACTATCGCTCTAAAATGGCTCAAATATATAATATCACTAGAATTCATGCCGCTAGATGTAAGAATTTGCCTCTAGATCGAAGTAAATAGTTCTAAATGTAGCGGAAAAGTAGCTAAATTAGCAACACTGGTCATCCGCTACAGCAGAGGATATGAAGCGTTGGCAACTTCAGCTCCTTCACAGTTTCATCTCTTGCCGAGGGATATTTAAGGGGAGATGGGTCGTTTTAATTTGGTCATATATGTATATTTTTAATATGTTATTAGTTTCCTCCCTAGACCTCCATCAAAATTAAAAAAACACCCGCCCAAAACCCTCCTTCAAGATAAATTTGTACATTTTTCGATAGAAAGATTTCCCGGCCGATAGCCGGTTTCTCTTGAAATACAGGCTCGCTATCGCTCGCCAGAAAATAATCGAAACCTAAATGACACACACATTCTTAATATTGACACATAAATGGGGAGAAAGGTCTTACAATCGCCAAACTAATTGCCGAACGTCTTATAATCTGAAATTCAATGGGGCTAAACATG
The DNA here is from genome assembly GCA_032716605.1 of Paralithodes platypus. NCBI lineage: Eukaryota > Metazoa > Arthropoda > Malacostraca > Decapoda > Lithodidae > Paralithodes > Paralithodes platypus. The sequence goes on from CM064566.1 coordinate 26,151,642, forward strand.
AGGAAGAAGGGGGACCAGAAAAACGGCCCCTCTCCCCTTAACTATAATATGTATATTGTGCTACGGTTAATCCCTACTATACCGGCGACGTCTTTATCATTGTGTTCTAGCTATATTTACCGGCGACGTCTTTATCATTGTGTTCTAGCTATATTTACCGGCGACGTCTTTATCATTGTGTTCTAGCTATATTTACCGGCGACGTCTTTATCATTGTGTTCTAGCTATATTTACCGGCGACGTCTTTATCATTGTGTTCTAGCTATATTTAGACGATTTTAAGCACCTTAGGAATGATCTGTGGTAGCTAAAAGGTTTGATTGAGAAAGTTCGAAGCCTAATACTTGCTAGAGTTCCTTCCTAAACTTATTACAATTGATTAGTAGTAGCCAGAATGTAATGAAATAGACGTCACCGGCACAGAAGGGGTTAATGTAGCAGTTACAGGCAGTGGCCACATGATTTAGTACAGTCATTACATATTTACTTTTGCCTATCATATTTCTGTCGTAATCTATATTCATAAAATCATTTTTTTTTCTCATTTTATTCTATGTGGATGAGGGAGACAAAAGGTAAAACTGCTTGTGACGAGTGCCTCCCCCCAGAGATAAAAAGAGTATCAGGGCGAAAATAAAGAAACGTTCGAGCTAAAATGTCTGACGTTAACCATGAAAAAACACAATACTGCGTTATTGTATTCAAGATCAAACATTATCATTATTTGTATGCCACGTTTATATAAACGAGGTATATTCTGATTGTTCGGCCCACTCTGGGAATGATGCAGTTTATCTCCAAATTGGGTGCTCTCGACTGGGCGAGGACTGACCTACTTCTCTAAACACCACACAAAAAACAGGCAATAACAGAAAAACACAAGGACAAATTATCAAAGGCAGTGAGCATAAATATAGAAATCGTCTCTGATGGCTACGCAGGGGCTCGTATATAAGGTTATGGTTAGATAACATATAAGAGACAATCGGTCTCAACACAAATAAATCGTCCTTAAAAGATAAGGCAGAGAATGCACGACACGTATTATATATCTATATATCTATGTCTATATATATACTGTATATATATATATATATATATATATATATATATATATATATATATATATATATATATATATATATATATATATATATATATATATATATATACAATATATATCAAGGTAAACACTGAATATAATTAAATGACAAAGAGCAATAGCTCTAAATAGTAATACAAAGAATTAAATATAAATGACATACTTGAAGGATAAATCAGATATTGATGAATAAGCAAAGTCTTTACGAATGAGTGGTCAACATTAATGAAAGTATTTATGAATTAACTTTCTCAAATCAAACATACAGTCTGCATTAATCGACTGAAAAGCCTAACTTTACGACGAGACGCACTATTTTTTATATAAACCTGAGTGATAGGAACGCATAAACTAAGATCTGCGACAAGAGTTCGTGAATGACGTGAAGGGTGTATGTAAGTTTGAATATGGTGATAATATATCTATATGAGTCGCGGGAGCCAGGACTCAAGGAAGTATGTACTGTATATATATCATCGGTGTAGGATAGGTGTGGTATGTTTCCCAACAAATAGGATAACGAAGGAAAAGGGAAGACGTAAAGCCCGTTTTCGAATTGAATTACGTTATGAAATTGGAGGAAATTTGTTGGAAGCAGTTAAGAGTCTTTATAAAGGGAGCAGAGCATGTGTTAGAGTAGGAAATGGTGAGTTGAGTGAATGGTTTGAGGTAAAGGTAGGTTTGCAACAGGGTTGTGTAATGTCACCATGGCTGTTTAATATGTTTATGGCTGGTGTGGTGAGGGAGGTGAAAAGGAGAACTATGGGAAGAGGATTGGGTTTAGCAGGAAAGAATGGTAGAGATTGGGAGTTGAATCAGTTGCTGTTCGCTGATGACACAGCATTGGTGGCGGATTCTGAGGAGAAACTGCAGCGGGTAGTCAAAGAGTTTGGTGTGGTTTGTGGAAGGAGGAAACTAAAGGTGAACGTCAATAAAAGTAAAGTAATGGTGTGTAATAGGGATGATCATAGGGTGAATCTAGATGTGAGGCTGGATGGGGAAATATTGGAACAAGTAGAGTGTTTTAAATATCTAGGAGGAACGATAAGCAGGAGTGGAGGTATGGAAATGGAGGTAAAACAGAGAGTGTGTGAAGGAAGGAAGGTTTTCGGAGCAATGGGAAGTATGTGGAAAACGAGAAATCTCGGAATGAAAGTAAAAAGTGCAATGCATTAAGGAATTGTTGTGCCAACAGTGATGTATGGGGCTGAGACATGGGCTCTGAAGAAAAAGGAGAGAAGAAAGCTGGATGTGATGGAGATGAGCTGCTTGAGGAGTATGTGTGGAGTTACTCGTAGAGACGGATTGAGGAATGAAGAGATACGTAGGAGAGTGGAGCAGTAGGAACATTTGTCAGCCAGAGTGGACAGAAGGGTGCTGAGCTGGTATGGTCATGTTGAACAAATGGGATATGAAAGGCTTACAAAGAGAATATGTGAGTCAGATACAAGGGGAGATAGAAGGGCAGGAAGACCCCCATTGAGATGGAGAGACTGTGTAAGACAAGCTTTGGATGATAGAGGAATGACTAGATCAGGCAAAGGAAGTGGTAATAAACAGGAATGAATGGAGAATGCTTGTGAATAGTTGAGTGAACACGTAGTCATTTGGGGGAAGGGGTCGGGCGCAAGTTGAACTAGATAATAGTCCATCAGGCCCGGGGAGACGAATTATATGAAGGGTGCGCCTGGAAGTGTGGTGGGCGGGCTTGTGGCTTCAGCTCCGCTGCATGTCTGCCTGCCGAGATCGTAACCTCTCCGGGTGGTCGGGGGCCGGGGGAGTGCTGGAGCGACCTTGGTGACCCTGGTCTCTGGGTCTTCTCCTGGGTGATCTAGGTGTGTGTGAATTTGTGTTTTATCTGCGTTTGTTCGTTGTTTTATGTTGTTTTGTGTTTTCCCTGTTCTTTGTCTGTCTTGAGTCGGCCACGCCCATGAAAAAAACAACAAAATAATAAAATAGAATAAAATACAAAATAAAAATAAAAATAGGAAAATTGGGGTATGGGGCCTGAGCATATAGATAGATAGATAGACATAGAACACTTCATAATATTCATGGCATATCTGAGTCTAAGCCCTCACGATAATCACTGTTACCACTATGAGAAACATAGAAGCACTTAATTAAAGGAGGTAGATGATGAGAGCACTGGGAGAAGGTGCACGGGCACTGGTGTTGAAGATGAGTTTAGGTCCTTGGTAATAACACACATAATACTGGCGTTGTATAACTTTTCAGGTATAGGACTCCCGGCACTTATATCACTTTCTCAATTACAAGCTTGGATCTGGCCCAAATAACTTCAACAGGCTCTGGGCTAAGTTAAGTTTTCTCCTAGGTCTCCAGCGGATCCTTCTACACTCACTTGTGTCGTATCTGTGTGGGAGAACTAGCTTTTTCCCTACCGAAGGAGTGAACAGGGTCTTTCCCGGTGTTGGAGACAAGCTAGCAGGGTTAGTGGTGACTTGTGAACTGACACACACTTGCCTTTCCTTGTAATTTGAACTAGACAAAAGGGGGCACGAGTGAGTCTGTTCAAGAAATATAGGTGTATCTTTAACCCCCTCCGACATCTATGACGCGATCGCGTCATATGAACTTAGTGAAATAGTTCAATAAGTAAGTTATATGACGTATTTGCGTCAAATTGAACTCAGTAAGTTAGATCAGAATCTGTCGATTGGTGGCAACCCCAAATACCTCCGACTTCTACCGGTACCTCAGTGTCAGAGAAAGTGTTTTGAGGGAAATACCGGGCACTCCGCCACCCCATCAGTAAGTTAGCAACTTAGGTCTGGGGGGGTTAATACAGGTATGATGTTGAAGAGTGACTCTGGCCTTAGGGGCTTTGGGCTGATTCACTTCCCCAACACCAAATTTTGCAAGATACATTCCAGACCTTTGGGGTTCACAATATGCCTTTAACTTGTTGGTTACTCTTAGATTACCTAATACATCAATTGCTCGGCAGGTACTGTAGCCTCCTCAATTGAACTGGTCTCGACCCTCGGTATTGTAACCGTGTGGTTCTGACTGTCCCAATTGACTATTACGACAAACTTCAGATTTGGTAACTGTCCTACCCTAGGTCTACCTGACAAAGATCTATAACTAGGAAAGAAAAATCAGAAACTTTCCAAACGGAGTCCCACAAGGATCCGTCCTATCGCCCGCACTCTTTAATCTGTACATGCACGATATAACTACACCCAATACGCCCCAAATAAACTTAGCCTCCTATGCAGATGACATAACACTCACATGCACACACCATGACCCAAAAAGAGCAACAGATCTCCTTCAACCCTATCTCAACACACTACATGGCTGGTGCACTACAAACAGACTTAATCTAGCCCCAGCCAAATCCACCGCAACCCTGCTCACAAGTTGGACAGGAGAACACGAATACATCCCTCAACTCACCATAAACAACACACCCCTAACACATACACACACACCCAAAATCCTAGGAGTAACATATGATACTCATATGACATTCAAACAGCACACCACAAACATTAAAAAGAAACTGACACCCAGACTTAACGCCCTCAGGTCACTTGCTCACACAAAATTTGGACACAACAAAGAAACTACCACCACAGTATATAAACAATACATAAGATCAGTGATGGAATACGCAAGCCCAGCCTGGGCTTCTAACCTAGCTGAAACACATCATAAGACCTTACAGACTATTCAAAACAAAGCCCTGAAGATCATTACAGGCTGCACAGCTACTGCACCCACAGATCACCTACATCAAGAAACCAAAATCCTCAAAGTCAAAGACCATCTGGACATGAGAGGCACTCAATTCCTGGCAGCAGCCTCCACGAACCAAGACCACCCACTAAACTACATGGCAACACACCCACAGACACCAAGAAATATCAAAACAACACCCAGCACACGGTATCACACACAATTATTGTCCTCTCTCCCTCCCTGCCCACCCCGAACCAACTTCCAGAAGCACATCCATACTCATATCTCTCACCGATCCATCCACTCACTCACAGACAACACACAGCTGCATGCACGACCTCCCGAAATCCATCCTTCCGAATCCTCCCTTCCTCGCGAGGACAGAGTCCACCTGGCCAGGCTGAGATGCGGACACCATCCAGCTCTCCTGAGCTATCAGAAGAGACTGGATGACTCCGTTGTCGACGCCTGCCCGGGATGTAACACAGCACCCCATACCATTAAACACATCATAGAAGACTGCATTTCACACAACCACTTACGCCAACAACACAATCTACACTCAATGAGAGCTCTGTGGGAAAGCCCGATCGTGGCCATGGCCTTTCTCAGGGACTCGGGGCTGTTCGGCCAGGCAGCTTAGGGAACAACAACAACAACAACAACTAGGAAAGAAGCCAGCAGGCTGGTTGCAGGGAGACTCCGGGCGTGAAGGGCACGGCAAGTGATGAGGTTTCAGTTGGTGTAATTGAATAAGACTCCGGTGAGTTGAGTAGTCGTGTATGCGGCGGAACTAGGTTCAGTCTGGGAGCGGCAAGAATGTGTAGATATTAGGGTCTGAAGTGGGTTGGATTTTCCCAGATTCTTGCCGTTGCCTTCTGCATTGTTTTTCTGTGGACTTCGGTGATGGAGCAGTTGTTTATAATTTTTCCCTGATGCACATCCTTGAGTTTGTAGTGTGGCTGCAGTTGGGCGTGATTTGATGTTGTCTTGGCTTGGCATGATGCGGGAAAAGTGTTGAAGCGTCATTGGCGGCTCGGTCCACGTGTGAACCGATTCGTCGTCTTTTTAGTGGTGAAGTTGGTGGCAGACCAGGTTTTTCTGCTTTTCTACTGGGGCAAGCCCTTGGGTTGGTCTTGTGGGCAAGAGGTGGTGAGTTTCGGCGGGTGCAGGGGTCGTAATCGTGGTGCAAAGGTTTTGAACCAAGATGGCCGCCTTATGTTTTTGTGGAATGGTATAGTCCCTGTTTTTCTGCAAGTTTTCTTTGGACGTTTCGGCCATCCTAGGGACGGTGATCGCTTCTTCGCCTTGTTGGTCGCCACTCACATAGAAAAAAAAAAAAAATTGTACCCGTCGGGTTCGATCGTGCTAATTGTTTTTATAGTAGCAACCCGGACTGGTTGCTCTGATATTGCAGCTGATGGGGGTGATTCCTTGTTGCTTGGTTTTGGTATTTCTTTACTGTGCCGCATCTCAATTATTAATATTATTATTATTATTATAATAATAATTATTATTATTATTATTATTATTATTATTATTATTATTATTATTAGTATCATTTTAGTTTTCGCTCTATTACTGGAGGCTATTCTTAGATTGGAAATATTTAATCCAGAATATAATGAAAACACATCCTCGCCCCCCAACAATTATTTTGTAAAACAATGCCTACGTAGATATACAGCTTGACATTGTGTACATATATTCAAAATATGCTGCCTTATTTACCATTGACTTTTATATTTAAGTTAGTATTTATAAAAGTACAAAAAATACGGAAATATAAAAGGCAATAACAGGAAATAACACTAATTGACTCACAATGTGTATATTATATAATTACTCAGATCATGCACTGTATAAGCTAATACCTCTGTAAAACTAAACTACAATGTTTTCTCTAGATTAGGTCCATCGTTTTTTGTTCTTCATTATTTTGTTTTGTATATAATTTGGTTTAGGCTATGTTTGATCTTCCTCGTAAAACCCATACTTTGCGCGAACGGTGGAGTTTAGGTTAGGTGGAACTGGATATACTGTATTAGGTTGATGGACCCCACCTCGTTTGTTCTCTGTCTCTCTCTGAGTTGTATCCATTCGGCCCCATTCAGCCTACTGTTTTAAGACGTTTATCCCCATCCAGGTGTCGATTTTTCCTGGCGATCTGTAGCGAGCCAGCATATTTGTAAACACATTTTTGACAGCAGGCTAAATTTGTAAATTTGTCGATGGAAATAATGTTACCAGCGAAGCAAGATTTCTCCATAAAATGCTGACTCGCTATCGCTCGCTAGGAAGAAATCGATACCTGGATGGTAATAAACGTCTTAAAACAGTAGGCTGAATGGGGACGAATGGATACAAGCCAGAGAAAGAGAGAAAAGGAGAGAAAACAGCAGGTCACCCACCTTAATGATTTTTTGATGATGAAGTCACGGCGGAGGTAAACAAGCCTGACTGTCTCTGACGACAATACTGCTGACATTTGTGAGAACCTTTCTACATAAGTATAAATAAGTGATGCGCATATACAGTATAAGCACATATGATGGTAGTCCAGCAGCATAGGTGAAAAATCGTTAATATTTTGATACCAGCATGACACCTGGCACAGAGTTAGGGATACACATACTGATTAATTTGTGATATAGTGCCATTCTCAATTCACATTTTTATGAGCCAGATCACTATTTTCGTAAAATGGCATAAAACGACATTATTTGTATGTCGCGAGATGGGGTATAGGTAGTGGAATGGCCATAACTCTCACAATTTTCCATTTATCCTTCAAGTATAATTATGTATTAAATGTTTCACAATACCGTTTAGAAGTTCATAAAGTTAATTGTTTGGTCAAATGTATGATTGTGTAGCATCCCAGTTTTCAAACTCTCAGAGCTAGCAAAACACTATTGTTTAAGACTAGAGCAGTTAGGCCTTGAACAATGTAAGAAAATACATACCGGTCGACTGAAAGATAAGCTGCTAGCACATATCCCGCATCTGAGAGCATAATTATCCTAAAGGGCGTGATGTTATGATGGGATTGGATGATGACGTTGCTTTGCTACTGTCCAATGTGTGTCAACAAAACAAAGATGCTGATGCAATATGTCTTGCCCAGGCAGCAAAGATAGTTCGAGAAAAACTGATTGCCGAAAATACACCTTTCAAGGGAACATTTTCCACAGACTGCCAAGCTAAATCTGTCTCACCCTCACTCCTGGCTATGGTAAATATGATACTTCAAGGACCAACTATCAAAGATCAAATAGCTAAACAAACAAACCAGTCAGCATTAACAAATGAAGAGTTGTTGAAATTCAACAGTGTTAACACAAACGGCATGGTACCAGCACAACCAAGCACAGCAGAAACCTTGAAACCCCACTACCGATATATATTGGAACCATGTTGCACGCTAAAACCAGGAAAAGACAGTTGGTTCATTGCTTCTTTGACCTCGGACTGTCTGTGTCCTATGACCGTGTGTTGTGTAGTTCAGCTGGTCTTGGAAATGTTGTCTGTGAGCGGTTCAGAGACACCCAGGTTGTATGTCCCCCTCAACTACTTGGCAATGTGTTCACTACAGCAGCAATTGACAGTATTGATCATAATCCCTCTGGATGCTTGTGGAAGGTGAACTGCAACCTAAATGGATGACACTATCAGAAGCATCAAAGGCGTGCTACGAACTTGTACATTGCGGGTGCAAGACAAACTGCACATCTCGCTGTAAATGTGTGAAAGCTGCTCTATCCTGCACCCCACTATGCATGTGTGATGGGATGTGCACTAGATATTAGGTACTAGTTAGCCATTAAATGCTGAATGTCATAGCCTGTAGCTAGTATAGTAAATGTACTGCCATATTAAATATTTCTGAAATAACGGGCATTGTAATTGTACATTGTAATGATCGAATGGGTCAAATTCATTTTAGTGGTCAATGATGATGTTATGTTAGTGCATAGTTGGTAGTATTGATATTTGTATCAACATGCAGTGTTACGTGTTCCCTTGAATTGTTTTGTGAAATCATCATCGAAGTGCCACCACAATGGCCAATTGTAATCAAAATGCATGTACATACTGCTTTATTAACATGTTATGATAACAAATGTACAGTTCCGCCAAAAGTCTCTCGACTCGTCTGGCAGCAATTGGCAGCTCATATTGGGGGAACTTGGTTTGGAGTTGGGGGGGGTTCTCTCCACCCTACCTGAGTGATATGACAGAGGGATTCTGATTGGCTGACAGGACAACATAGCTAATACACTCTATTTTATGGATGTAAAAACGTAGGTGACAGATATAGTGATTTAGGTATTTATCTTTGTTTGCCACAAGCTAATATAATCCTTTCATGTAAAAGGCATTGATTTTAACCAACATCATCGTAGTGAACGAGTAACGATCACAGAGGTAATTTGTTCCTCAAGATTAACAATTTTAGACCAGGAGAGATGGATGTATCATATTTAGCTCTCAACAAATGATTTTTATCAATTTAGGAAATATATCTTTTATATTTTATGATGAATAAATGCGTACTGGAGAACAGGTCTTAGTTGTTGAACGTAACATTCCTTAAAATACATGGATATGCAAGCTCTATACTATATGCTTCCATTAATGAATTAATCCACATAAGGTCTTCATTATAATTCAATAACCTCTCTAATAAACCTTTAACTACCATTCATCCTTCAGAATCTGAATATATTCGTCTAGCTAATAATAACGAGAAACCCAAAAGGAAATAAGTCATCATGTCTTAAAGGGGTAATTATTCTCAGACCCATCTACTTTATATATATATATATATAATATATATATATATATATATATATATAATTATATATATATATATATATATATATATATATATATATATATATATATATATATATATATATATATATATATAGATATATACCATATATATATACAGTATATATCTTGAGTATTATGACATATATTGACAGTATGTTTTGGCTATCATTAGACGATCTTATATAATGTGTTAAGGAGCTTGGTCCACCAAAAGGGAAAAGCTAACTCTATTAAATATATTACATTTTATAGAAGACGGATAAAATAAAAACTATTAGGCCTATATCCACATTGATCACATCTACACGTGTGGTGAACTGGTAAAGAGGAGTGGGTGGGTGTGGGAGCTGGGTGGGTTGTTTGGTGATTTGCAGTACCATGATTATGGAGACTCAATTCTTCACAATAATTTATAATCTGTATATCAAACCGACGAAACTTTACTTAATATGAAGTGAATGATAAGAAACACAAATGTCAGCTTGGGAAGGATCTGATTAAACTGAAATGGGTTCAATCAATTCAAGCAGATCGTTCTTTAAGTCGAATGAAGTAGACTGATAATAACATGAGGGAAGGAAAAAAAAAAAAAAAAAAACTGAGCTATGATATAAAGAGAGTTCTAACAACATATTGATAGCAATTCCGAATATATTTTAGTTTGGTTAACGTTGTTGTGAAATATAAACGATCATATGAAGTCAGGGTAACGTAACATAATTTTCCATAACTGAAAAGTTTCATTACATTACGTTACATTAACCAGTCCAGTACCGCTGCCGTCCATGGTATTTTGTTTCAGCTATAATTAGACCATAATATGAAGATAAGGACAAATATGTGGCAGCTACTGGGATCTATTTATATAGTATATAACCTTCAATTTGGTAGACAGCCTTCCGAAACTGAATATAATCATCTAATAATTCTCAGAATATAATATAAGAGACGTCACCGGTACTGGATAGGTTAATAAACTCTAGTCCCACAAGACACAGGCACTGAACTAATATGTAGAAAGCATCAAGAACAAAAATGTCCAAATATCACGAAACAAGTTAATAAGATGAAGGAATGATATGATAGGCCACAGTGGAAAGCATTAACCCTTCCAGTACCAGCGATGTATTCTAAACTTTATTTCAGCAATATTAAGGGGGGTGACCTGTTTTTTGTTTTTCTCTCCTTTCTCTCTTTATCTGGCTTGTATTCATTCGGCCGCATTCAGCCAACTATTTAAGACGTTTTTTTTTTTTTTTTTATGTGATTGAGGGAGGCAAAAGGCAGAACTGCCTATAGCGAGTGCCTCCCAAATAGTTGAAAGAGTGACAGGGCCAAAATCAAGGGACGTTCGAGCCAAAATGCCTGGACACACGGAGTTTGAAGTAATTTAAGTCATAGGAAGAGGGAAAGACTGATTCTGGGAGAGAGTTCCAGAGCTCAGCTGTTGAGTAGAAGAAAGTTTGAGAGTAACGTTTCACTCTTGGGTTGGAGAGTTGGGAAAGCTCTGAGGAACACTGATTATTATAGTAGCGATAGAATAGCGAGAGAGATGCAACATTGCGGCGGAGAGAGAGAGATTACAGAGAGTTGGTGAGTGGACGGGAGTTAATGATACGAAAGGCCTTCCTTTCAACTTTGTCTAGGAGAGCGGCGTGAGAGGAACCTCCCCACACATCTTTATCCCCATCTACATGTAGGTGTCGATTTCTTCCTGGCGAGCGATATCGAGCCAACATTATACGAAGAAACCCGGCTTCGCCGGAGAAATTTTTCTATCGAAATATGTACAAATTTAGCCTGCTGTCAAAATCATTCAAAACATATGCTGGCTCGCTCCCGCTCACCAGTAAAAAATTGACACCTGGATGGGGATAAATATCTTAAAACAGTAGGCTGAATGGGGCCAAATGGATACAAGCCAGAGAAAGAGAGAAAAGGATATAAAAAAGCAGGTCACCCCCCTTAACGTGGTTTTATGAAGATTACAAAGGATGTTGTGGTAGCTAAAAGGATTAACTGACATGCTTCGCAGCCATGTAATTGGTATACGTCCTTCCTAAACTGAATACAATTACCTAATAGTAGTCAGAATATAATGAAAAGGATATCACCCGTACTTGATGGGATAACACTCTAAATATCCCATCGTCAAGCGAATAAGGACATACAGTATGGCACCGAGTCCTAGTCAATACTGGTAAAAAAAAAAAAAAAAAAAAAAAGGAATATAGAGATCATTAAGGATAAATTACCCTTCATTTCACAATTGTATAGAAAACACTGTGAAATTCTACGAACTAATAATACAATACACTATTATCTTATATCAGTAGATGTAATGTAACGGATATCATTGAAGACTGTAATCACATTCGCAAGGAACTCTATAATGTATAAAACACTTAAATTATATTTTAAGTCAAGTTTTACATTTGAGTGATAATAAAACTTCTGAACGATCTGAAGACTGAAACCTCAACTCTAATATGACTGAAAGGATTGATCTAATTCCTAAATCTGTGCCGCCTTGTGGCAAAAAAACTCATATTTAGTTATATGCCATAGTCTATCTATCTATCTATATGCTCAGGCCCAATCCCCATTTTGGGGGTAGCCGACTCAAGACAGAGCAAGAACAGGGAAAACACAAAAACAACATAAAACAACAAATAAACACAGATAAAAAGCACAAACTCACACACATTCAGGTCACCCAGGAGAAGACCCAGAGACCAGGGTCACCAAGGTCGCTCCAGCACTCCCCCGGCCCCCGACCACCCGGAGAGGTTCCGATCTCGGCAGGCAGACATGCAGCGGAGCCAAAGCCACAAGCCCTCCCACCACACTTCCAGGCGCACCCTTCATATTAATCGTCTCCCCGGGCCAGGCGCCTGATGGACTATTATCTAGTCCAACTTGCGCCAGACCCCTTACTCAAAATGACCACGTGTTCACTCAACTATTCACAAGCATTCTCCATTCACTCCTGTCCACCACCACTTCCCCTGCCTGATCTATAGTCATTCCTGTATCATCCAAAGCCTTTTTTACACAGTCTCTCCATCTCAATGGGGGTCTTCCTGCCCTTCTATCTCCCCTTGTACCTGACTCACATATTCTCTTTGTAAGCCTTTCATCTCCCATTCGTTCAACATGACCAGACCAGCTCAGCACCCTTCTGTCCACTCTGGCTGACAAAAGTTCCTGCTGCCCCACTCTCCTACGTATCTCTTCATTCCTCAATCTGTCTCTATGAGTAACTCCACACATACTCCTCAAGCAGCTCATCTCCATCACATCCAGCCCTCTTTTCTCCTTTTTCTTCAGAGCCCATATCTCAGCCCCATACATCACTGTTGGCACAACAATTCCTTGATACAGTGCACTTTTTACTTTCACTCCGAGATTTCTCGTCTTCCACATACTTCCCATTGCTCCGAAAACCTTCCTTCCTTCACACACTCTCTGTTTTACCTCCACTTCCATACCTCCACTCCTGCTTATCGTTCCTCCTAGATATTTAAAACACTCTACTTGTTCCAATATTTCCCCATCCAGCCTCACATCTAGATTCACCCTATGCTCTCCCCTATTACACACCATTACTTTACTTTTATTGACGTTCACCTTCAGTTTCCTCCTTCCACAAACCACACCAAACTCTTTGACTACCCGCTGCAGTTTCTCATCAGAATCCGCCACCAATGCTGTGTCATCAGCGAACAGCAACTGATTCAACTCCCAATCTCTACCATTCTTTCCTACTAAACCCAATCCTCTTCCCATAGTTCTCCTTTTCACCTCCCTCACCACACCATCCATCAACATATTAAACAGCCATGTGACATAACACAACCCTGTCGCACACCTTCCTTTACCTCAAACCATTCACTCAACTCACCGTTTCCTACTCTCACACATGCTCTGCTATCAAAAAATCAAAAAATGAACAATTCATCCATAATGTTGAGCTATGCCGCTGAACTATGGGTATCTCTTTTTTTTTTTTTTTTTTTTTTTTTCTATATTCCAACTACTCCCTCTCGGGCATAGGCTGAGAGCCTGTACATTCCACCGCTCAACACGGTGAAGCCCGTGAGGTCTTGTTCCAGTCTGGGGAATAATATAGTAAATATAATATAGTATATAATATAGATAATATAGTAAAGTTGTCAACTCTCTTGTAGGTTTCCTGAGTAAGATAAGACCAACAAAAACGAAATGCAAAAGTTAAATGACGAAAGAAATATGGTGTAAGTAATTTGGAATTTTTGCAATGAAGGCAGTATTATTAGATTAAATCCAATGGCAATACATTGTAATGATATTAACATACAGTGTGTATGTCCTCATATCACAGGAAGAGCAGTTTTATCTCACAATCGCACACGAGTGTACAAGATAACATTTACAACCTCATTTGTGATAGAGGCTAGTGATCAGGCCTGGGGATTTAACCTCTGTGACCTCCAGGACAAGAGCACCATATAAAGCCATCACTTCCCAAGTGTACTCATGTCTAGGGTTTACATCGCGGGATCTCGGGCATTAATGGTCATATGTATTTTTCCCGGGAATTTTATTCAAATCCCGGTATTCTTAGTGTTATTCTTGTCACTAATATTCATATGTAAAAGTAAAATGCAAAAGTGCACGAGAGAGAGAGAGAGAGAGAGAGAGAGAGAGAGAGAGAGAGAGAGAGAGAGAGAGAGAGAGAGAGAGAGAGAGAGAGAAGTGACAAGTACCGCTCGTGGAGAGAATGAGATAGGGAGAGAGAGAAGTGAAAAGTACCGATCGTGTACATTTCGCGGGCCAGGCTTCTCCACTTATTGATTGGGTTGGAGACCTATGCAGATGAACAAACTATGACAGTCGCAGACAAACTCCAGGTAACAATAGAACAGGTTCAGAGTAAAAAGTAGAAAGGTTGATGAATGCAAACATATTGGGAAAAACTTCAATGTGTTCGGGGCAACAGGAGAGAGAACACGTCATGTACACCCCCTCCCTCCCCCACCCCCCACCCCACACACACACACGTGAACGCGTCAATTAAGGGAGCTATATTCGCTTTTTTCTGCTCCACCTCCCACATGTTTAGCATTTAAATTTTGAGATTTTAAGACGTTCGTTCCATTAGTTTGTCAATTTCAAGACCTTTCGCCTTATTTATTTGTCAATATTAAGACTTCGTGCCATTTAGGTGTTGATTTTTTTTCCTGGCGAGCGTTAGCGAGCTTGTAATTTTGGAAGGAACCGGCCTTCGGCCGGGAAATTTTTCTACCGAAAAATTTACAAATTTATCTTGAAAGAGGGTCTAGGGGTGCTATTTTAAGCTTGATGGAGGTCTAGCGAAGAAACTCAAAAATATACAAATCAATATATGCAATTATTATACATAGACCAAAACACAAATACTACCCTCTTAAAATATATTGTTTTTTGCTTAGAGGGACAGGGGAGTGTTGGAGAGGGTAGAATAGGAGGGTGTATAAGCAGGGTAGAACGGTAGTTACCTTACCCCCACTTTTAGCCCTAAGCTAAAATTCCACACCTCTCTCTCCTCCTTCTCTCTCTCTCTCTCTCTCTCTCTCTCTCTCTCTCTCTCTCTCTCTCTCTCTCTCTCTCTCTGGGCCTAAATTTGGCAGATGAGTTTCAATGCCGATAAATGTAAAGTACTACGTATCCGATAACAAAATAAGAAAGCAATCTATTCGATGAATGGCACTCAGCTTAAGAGTGTAGACAGAGGAACCAATTTGGAAGTAACAATATCGAGTAACCTAAAACCGAGTCAACAATGTTCAGAAGTTGTTAAGAAGGCAAACAAAATAATTGGCTTTATAGGCATGTCATTTGAGCATAAATCCAAAGAACTTATCCTAACTCATTACAATTCCAGTCCGCCCTCTTCTGGAATACTGCGTTCAATCCTGGTGCCGTTATTTCCAAAAATATATAAACAAGCTAGAACGAGTTCAACGTAGAGTTACCAAAATAATACCTAGCCTAAAAAACAAATCATACGAGGAGCGTCTTAGATAATTAAATCTATTTCCTTTAACCCAGCGCAGATTAACACCCCAGCCGCGGAGCCCATCATAATAATAATAATAATAATAATAATAAACGGTTTATTAAAGAATGGCAGCCTCATGAGCTGAAAATACACATTTTACAATTTAGTGGATGAACATGAGATGTACAGATATGAAGATGGTAAGCTCAGTTTACAAACAAAATAAATAAATACAATAATGATGCAGGTGCAGAATACAAATTATCATAAAATAACCATGAGAGTAAGTGATATACAGTACATATACACATTTATTTTACTTACTCATATACAGAACATACGTATATACACGTATGTACGCACATACATATACATACATATATAGGAACATAAGAACATGCAGTAAGTGTGCACATGTCCCTATACACATACGCTCACGTATGCACACAAACATACATACATACAAAAACTGTTTTGGTAGGGTCAGGGTAAAGAGGTGAAGGGTAAAGAGGGTGCAGCAATTCAAGCCCGTACAGGTAGGGTCAGGTACAGCCTACTACAATGGGAGGTTAATCCTCGGTAGTGTAGGTGTGTGTGTGTGTGTGTTAGTTTGTGTGTGTGTGTGTGTGTGTGTGTGTGTGTGTGTGTGTGTGTGTGTGTGTGTCAGGCGAGAGAACCATGGCCATCACTGCGGGGCCCGACATATGTCGGAAGGGATGTTGAGCACATTATCGGCTCTGAGAGAGAGTCCACGCATTGGGAGGACGATAGGCAGGCTCTGACCGCTCAGCATGGACCTAGTCCCGCCACTGACATAACCTCTGCACCATCCCACACCCCAGGCCTTGCGAGAAGAAGGAAAAACTAGGGAATTTACCGTATTTTAGGGTTTTTGCCCTCGTGTTGCACGATCGTTGCAAGAGAACCTGTGGTCGTACAAGGATAATTCAGGTGTCATTGAAAAGATTTATTATCGCCCTTTCACGGATACATAATTATATTACGCTCTGGCTCTTGTTTATGCATGAAAAAGAGAATGGAATGAAGCTCGTTTAGGGTAAATATGCCCGCCAGGCAGGTAGTAGAAGTTACAAACATCCCAGTTTGACAGGGATTAAGAAGCGACTCAATTCAAGTGTTCAAAATCATCAAAGGCATCGACAATATGAACTGTAGTAAGTACTTCACTATCGCTCAATCTAGCTACACGCGGGGAAACGGTTGCGAAATTATTAATAAATCGTTTAACTATCACTGATCTAAGAATTTCTTTTTCAATTGAGTTGTCAACTTGTGGAATGGGCTTCCCCGAAACGTTATAGACTGCAGCACCGTTGATTCTTTTAAACTTCGCCTAGACAAATATCTTGCATCAAACCCGCGACTGACTGCGTTTGTAAATGAATAACTTTATTATATTCCTCCCTCAGATTCATCAAGGATTATTGCGTATATGTACCACTAAGACATTACTCTCTTTTTCCCAGATATACGAAAGATCACTTATAACAGTTACTGTGTTATGTTACTAGCCCATCTGTCCTCTACTAACTTCCTAATCCTGCCGCGGTCATTAGTTCCAGGGAAGTAGTTCCCTTTCCAAATTTCCCTTACCCACTCCAAACCACTGTTTGGACACCTGACCCTCAGTGTTTTGGAGGACAAGCAGCCTAGAGGGGTCACTAGACCTGTTGTTGCTTGATTTCCTGTGTACTCCTTTGTTCTCTCTCTCTCTCTCTCTCCTACACCGTCTCTTAATACTATAGTCTGTTCATTATAGGTAGGCCAGAAATTATAACCCCCTAACCTATATTACTCAATAAGGCCTACAGCAAATGGGTTGTAACTTTCCTCACCTGTTCCCTGGCTGACTCTTCCTTAATGGTAGAAATATTAGCTCAAATACTCAAGTCATATTTTAGTTATAGAGGTTAGTGGTTATGATGTTTTGCCTACTTATAATGAAAAGACTATAGCCCAGCACACGCTTGTTATACTGCTATCCGCAATAAGGAGGAGACTTTCAAACGGTATCGTCGCCTTCAAACTCCAGAATCTCATTCTTCCTATGTTTCTGCCTGGAATAAAGCCAAATCTGTTCTTCTACTTGCCAAGCACTCTTTCATCAATAATAAATGCACTGAACTATCCAACTCGAGTTCTTCCCAATCTTCCTGGCATCTAGCCAAAAACCTCTCCTACAATTTTCCTTCCTCATCTTTCCCTCCCCTTTTTCACTCTGACCGCATTACCATCACTTCTTCCACTGACAAAGGTGAACTCTTTGCCCAAACTTTCGCTAGAAACTCAACAATGGATGATTCTGGTGCTATTCCTCCCTCTCCACTCCCCTCTTTCCTACTTATGCCTAATATCATAAATATCTTCTAAAGATGTACTTTCTACCCTCTCTGGGCTTGATACTAATAATGCGTACGGTCCAGATGATGTTCCTTTTGTTGTACTCAAAAACTGTGCTTCCATGCTGACTCCCTGCCTAGGTAAACCTCTCCTCTAATTTCTTCCCTTCTTGTTGGAAGTTTGCTCTCATTCAACCTGTCATATCGTCAAATTGCTCTCATTTCTGCATCTCTAAAGTTTTTGAAACAATTCTTATGTCAAATTTGTTTAAGCATTTCTCTTCTCATAATCTACTCTCAGATTGAGAGTATGGCTTCCTTGGGGGTCGTTCTAATGGTGATCTTCATTTATATCTTACAAACTCTTGGTCATCCTACTTTTGGGACTTTGGTGAAACCTTTTCTATTGCTCTGGACATATCGAAGGCCTTCGATAGAGTCTGGCACAAATCTCTAATTTTTAACCTCCCTCCTCCAGATTTTATCCCCCCATCTGTGCCTTTAAACCTAATTTCCTTTCTGGCCGTTCCATAACTGCGGTTGTGGACGGGCAACGTTCACTTCTTCATCCTATCAACTCTGGTGTTCCTCAGTGTTCTGTCCTATCTCCAATTCTCTTTCAAATAATCCTAAATGATCTTCTCAACTGTACCTCCAGTCCTATCCATTCGTATGCAGATGACTCTTCCTTACACTATTCAATTACTTTTCCATAACACCCCAGCAAGCAATCACTCAAAAACTCACGGAATGAAGTCATAGAAAACTTATCTTTTGATCTATCAACCATTTCCAATTGGGTCAGAGAAAATCTTGTTACTTTCAGTTCTTCCAAAACCTAATTTCTCCATTTATCTACCCATCAAGAACTCCCATAGGACTATCCCTTATACCTCAACAATACGAAATTCAATCCTTCATCTTCTCTCAGTATTCTCGGTGTCTCTTTTTCTTCTGATATCTCTTGGAAAGATCATAGTACCACTCTTTTTAAAATGACTTCTCAGAAGCTGGGTGTGCTCAACCGCCACAGGGGGTTCTTTACCCCTGCACAGCTTCTTGCTCTGTACAGGGGCACATTGCGTTCTTGTATTGAGTATTGTTCGAATGTATGGGGAGAATCCTCTCACACAGCGCTTCTAGACAAAGTAGAAAATAAATTATTTTGTCTCATTAACCCACGTCCACTCACCAATTCTCTGAAATATCTCTCTCTTCGCCACAGTGTTGCATATCTCTCGCTATTCCATCGTTATTACAATAATCAGTGTCCCTCAGAGCTCTTTCAGTGTATGCCACCTTCCCTACATAGGGTAGGTAGTACCCATCTTGTAACACAATCCCACCCCTACTCTGTTCAGCTATCCAACCCAAGAGTGAAACAAAACACCCAATCTTTCTTTTATTCAATAGCTAAGCAAAGAAACTGTCTCACTGAATCTAACTTTCCCTCATTCTATGACTTAAATTGTTTCAAACTCTGTGTGTCCAGGCATTTTGGCTCGAATATTCCTTGATATTGGCCTTGTCACTCTTTCTACTCTGGGGGAGGCACTCGAAACAGGCAGTTTTGCCTGTTGTCTCCCTCATCCATTTAGACAAAAAAATCACTGGTCATGCATGGGAATGGAAATGAGTATGGACCATTTCCAAGTAGACTGTTGAGCACTGGCCACAGCTATTCCCTGCCCACCTTCCGACTACTCCAAAACTGTGTTGAACACTGGCCGGGCAGTTTTCTTAGTAGTAGTGCGAATACCACAACTGTTAGCGTAATTCACATGTGGTGTGCACTGGCCAGACATTGTGAAGATAAGCCGAACAGGAAGTCCTCACCGAGGCTGACTACTGTCTAAAGAAGTTATGTTGAACACTGGCCAGACGATACTATTATACTGTAATTGTATGGAGCACTGGCCAAATAACGAAAGGATAATCTCAGTTGTTTATACAGGGATGGTGTTTAGAAAGTTGTGTTGAGCACTGGTCAGACAACTTCCTAAAAACAACACTGGTGCTTCCTCTCAAGCACCAAATAACAGCTCGCATGTGTGTGTCTGTATCTACCGGAGCCGTTTGGCCAGCGCCCCAGCCAAGGACATCTACCCTGGACACCGTCTACCATGCTGTGATGCCGGGCCAGTGAAACAGGAGTGAAACCTGCTTGTTTAAACACACACATTTATTTCTACTCTACACGTGATAATGTTACCAAAACAGCTAAACTTCGTTAGAAGCGGAATTTCGCCTCAGAAAAATCTTTCATAACAATCTATCTCGGGATGGGAAATGAACCCGGGTCCCCTCACACAATAGGCGAGCTCTCTATCAGTTAGACCAAGAGATATGTCCCCCTTGGCCTGGTCCGCTCAAGAATATTTCTACATCGTGTTTTCCTTTACACCAGGACCAAGCCGCCAAACCAAACGTTGATGCAGGATCCCTTACCTAGAAGAAATGTGTTAGTTTTGCTTGAAGGCTGCTCTGCAGACCTCTCTTCTAACTATGTCGGCCCCTTTTTATGAGGACACAACTCAAATGTAGGTTACCGTCTTGGACTCTGAATAATGATCTGTACACCGTCCCTATCGAGGTAACAGTTTATGGTAATATTACCCAGAACCAGACTCCACATACATCAGTGCAACACGTATAATCAAAGTGATCAACACCTTTTTTTTTTTAAGTGACCCCTATAATTGACGTTTTCTTGTGTTTTATATTTGACCCGTCCTTGTGCGCCAGATTTGAAGCGAGACTCTGTGTGAGGAGTATTTGTATTATTGCTTAACAAGTGTTAAAAATGTACAATGTATTCATCGTGATTCCCATGTGCTTAATGTTTTAATTGCTATCTAAGCTAATCATCAGTAGTGTATGTGTTTTATGTGTATTGTTACTGTGTGTATTAGCCACGTATTGAGGCTAAACTACCATTTATATGTCACTCTGTGTTGTACTTGTCCTGCTGCATGCCTGTACTGTATATGTACCTTGTATAAGTTCCATTCTTTGCCCAGTAAAGAAGAACCCACTTACAATGTCATTCAAACCCTTTAAACATCCTAGTATAACAGTAGGCCTATATCTGAATATCAGAACAAATGCAGATTCCATATTTCTCATATTTTATTGTTTTGTTATCCATGAGTTTTAGTTTTCTATGATAAGCTTTTGAGAGAAATTAACAATTTAAGGGTGTCTATTTATATACCTATTTCTTTCCTTGGCATGGAAACAAATAAAACATGTGTAGGCCTACACAAAATATTATATGCTCAATCACATTTACAGTTACAAATACACAGCTCTGTACCTTCATCGCTCCCCGGAGTGTTGGGGCTTGTATTGAAAGCTGTATTAAAATTATTGACATTTCTCCCTGAAATGTTCTAAACTGTTACAAATGACTTTTGACAGTCAGGTTTAGGAAGACGTACACATGTACGATCCTATATTTATTATAAAGGTTAACCTTTAACTCCAAGTAAGGAAGACTAATGGTGTCTATCTGTCCTTATGAGTTATATATATTTAATGTAGTTATAGGTTGATTGCAGATAGTAGGTTGATCTCTCAACTCTTCGTTCTCTGCTCGTTGATTGATAGATAAGATAGATTGTAGTAATAGTAATGCCACCACCTCCAATTACCATATAAATATTAAATTGATAGTTATAGGTAAATGGAAATTAAAGGAATGTGGTATCCAAACCAACTTTATTAAGTAACAACTAAAAGAGTATACAGGTGTACTAATAATATATATGAACGAAAATTCCTTATATTGAGAAGGAATCTCTGAGGACTTGTTGTCTTGCCCGTTGCTAGTGTCTATCTAACTCATATCTTCCTTCCTACCTTTTACCTCTTGGTCACCTCGAAACACCTCTTCAACACGTGATCTTAACTGGTCAGACGATCAATGTATGGGCGACATCAAAGTGCAAGAGTAAGCTTTCATTGTGTGGGAAAGGAATCTGAGTAATGAATTTGACGAGGTGAATAATCTCCAAGGTGTACAGTACCTCACATAAGTATATAGACACTATAACTAACACCTTAAAATGATTTGAGAGATGGATATAATGACTCCTAATGAATGATTGAATAGTGAGCTGTAATACAACTGTCTTGGACTGCATCGAATCATATTTTGAAATAATTAATAAATGCACATTATACATTTCAGAGGTTCTACTAATACACTTTGATTATGCAGGAGTAAATGTTTGGTAGTGTACTGCTCATGGAATTATTGACCTTGTGTCACCCCCAGTGCCAGCCGATATATAATTATATTTGTATTGGCTAAATCTATCATGTTGAATGAAAAAGGAAAAATAGTGGTAAACAACAAAAAGTACACTCACCTAGTCCATTTTCGCCCTATATTAGGTAGACGATCTCATATTAGAAGGGTTGAAGGGAACGACGTAATTACCGTACACGTTTATTGTCTTTATTTGGGTGTCTGGCAAACTTGCAACTGCTCTCATCGTTTGCTTTTGCCGAATGCAGTCATTTCAAGTAGTGTTATGTTGGGTATGGACTACGTTTTGTACGCAGATGGAGTTTAATGATGTACGTACGCGCACTAGAGGCACCATGGTTACGCAAAGTACGACACATATAGATTTTGTAAAAATGCTTTTTATTAATGTTTTTTTTGCAAACACACTTTTAGAGTATTTGGAGTATATGAGCATTGCGTATTAATTGCTTTTTCAACGCACAATTGTTTTGGTGATATAAACACTCAGGGGACGATCTACGGGTCCGCAAAGTAGGCTACTCCACACACAAGCGAGTTCTTATGTCACATTTTCTTCCATTATTTATTATTGAAATGCATTGAGCTTGTTTTTTATCCCTTACACACACACACTAAAGATTGTCACAAATTCTTATAACATACGGTTATGGGCGGGTGCCCAACCCCGAAATGGGTTGAAATAGGGGAGCTATCCCCCCGCCAAAGGCGGCTTTCTAGGGCCTTTCCTAGCTGATGCTGAGAGGATTGGGTTCTAGTCATGTGGTGATGGGCTGGTCTATCAGAGTGAGAGCTGAGCAATCTCTGCCATACCCATAGCTTACTCTGACTGTTCCTTTAACTTATATATTTTCTAGATCTCAAGTGACGGGATCTCTTCCGTGGATTGACCTCCCAATCTACCAAGATTGGAAGCCAAAGCGTCACATTTTTCCCTTGCCCCTCAACTTTCTCTTCATAATTGCTGAGGGGCACAGGGCCCTGGGTGGGGCTTTGGTTTCCCGGGCGTTTCCGCACCCTCCTCAGCTCCCTGCCATGGAGTGGCTTCGGTCACCCAGGCTTTATTGTGGTCGGCGGGGAGGGTTCTGTGGGGGCACTCGGTTATGGCCTTGTAATTTCTCGGGGCCTTGGGGCTGTTCGGCCAGGCAGCTTGGGGAACAACAACAACAACAACAACAACAACATACGGTAATATCACTTGTAAATATTCTTATATTTAAATTCATTCTGGACATACGGAACTTGAAGGAGCTTAAGTCATAGTATGATCGAAAAACAGATTGAGGGAGAGAGTTCCAAAGCTTGCTTGTTGAGTAGAAGAAAGACTGGGAAAATGTGTTCAATCTTGGGTTTGAGAGTTGGACAGAATAGGGGTGTTTCAAAAAGGCCTCCAACAATGAACAGGCTTCAAACTATCTCACTTAAGCTTTTTTACTACCACAGATCCTTCATAAACTTCACAAAATCGTATAAATATACTGTATATAGCATAAAACTATAAGAATGTCACTGGTACAGAAGGGGTTAATCTGTCACTGGGAGTTAAATACAGTCAAGCTTCTGCAGCAAATGTACCAGGTTCGTATATAGGCAGAGTTGAGCTTGGACCTTGGTGGCATACGGTTGTCTTACGTCCCGCTCGAACTTTGATTTATTTACTTAGCAGTGTACATGAGACCCTCTGTACTGTCAGGGTGTGATTGTCGGCCGGCTTTAGTGACTGCAGACCTGAACAGTGTGTTACCATATGACTGTGACAGGTCGTGTTTCCTCTGTGTGTTCTGACTTGGCTTGGGGCCTTGAGTGGGTTCGACGTGGCCAGCTGCCACAGGCCCCTCATCTTGCCGGCTGGGGCTACTGAAAATTCTGGAATAGAGCGTTCCTTACTGGAGGGACGAAGAGGACCATAGTGTAGGTGGACACTCGGCTTGATGACCCTGGCAACACCAGCTCGTCTAATTCCAACTTTCTCAGATCCACTCTACTGAGGACTTTGTGCAGGCTAACCAGGATGGTGCACCAGTCAATGAGTTGTCCTCTTTCCAGATGCCGGTGATTTTGGTAACATACAAACTTGCCATACTACCTGAGCAGGTGGTCTTTGATGATGCCCCAATTATGATGGAGGAGATAAATATATTGACTTTTGGTATTGACTTATGTGCGGCCTGGGAATGTGAAAGTCATAGGCTCTGATACTGGCTTATTTATTACTGTGCCGAGGGTAGCCATGGATGATTTTTTTTTTTGCCGGACTCTTTTTAAGAAACCTGGTGTTCGGAATGTTATATGTAGAGAGACTATCTCCCCTGAGGATCGTGCCTACTCTTGGGGTAAAATTGGGCCAGTGAGGTAAAACATCACAGAGGAACGGATGATGAAGCAGCTCGTGATCTTGGGAGGGGGCACTAATGTTTTGAAGGAAGCCACTTGCCTGAAGAGGACTAGTGATGATGGTACCGGCCCAAGTGATGCCAGGGTGATCCACTTGCTCTTCAGGGGACCTCTGCCGAAGTCAGTTGCGCTGTGCCATATTTCCTTCCCAGTCTCCAGGTTCATTTTTAAATGTCATAGGTGTTACAACTATAGCGGGTTTCATAAGATGTCGAAAGATGATGGTCAGGAGTGGCCGAACACGCCCAGCTGCTTTTTCTGTGGTGGGTATCACCAGGTTAAATCTTGTTCCGCAGGGTTTACCGTAGTGCAGTAGACAAATATGAAAATTACCGAGCAGGGAAGCTGTCTTTGGCTGAAGTGAACATCTTTCTTCGCTCTCTCAACCCTACAGGCAGCAGAAATGCCCGGTCAACGTATCGCCCATGCCAGCAAAGGCTGCACCCAAAATACTGCCTCGTCCTTCACGATTAGCGAGCGGGTCGCTGTCATATTCTGCAGCTGCTGCGGATGCTCTTGGGCCGAACAGTCACACCCGGCAACATACCCCACCAAGAGGACCAAAATGCACCCCTCTGACGTCCCATGAATTATTCCTCGGATCAAGAGACTGATGCAGAAGCGGCTCGCTTGGTGTAGTGACTAGCGTCTCGGACTTCCACCCAGAAAGCCCGGGTTCGCGCCCACGCTCGGCGCATTAAAGATTTTTCACAAGCACTGAGTCGTTACCATCCCTCATGAGCAAAGGGATGGGGTAGTAGTATAGGACCCCAATGGAAATACGCCTAATCGGCCTTATTGAGCTATCCTTAGCTAGCTTAGCATGCGCTAGCTTTGAGAACTATTATTATTAACAAGGCCTTCTACACGGACAATAATCGCTACAAGGACCTACGCAACATTGTGATAAGGGAAATCCGTTGGGCGAAGAAGTCCTACTACCCTACAAAGATTCATCATTTAACACCTTACGAGCGGCCTATGCGGTTTATTTATATGTACCGCACAGCGGGGTGTTTTTAGTCAAAATAGGGCTGTTTACGTGATCATTTTCATGCCTAAATAAGACCCAGAACGTAAAACAAGTACGTATCCCTGAAAGGGCATAAACAGAGCTTTCGAATGACACCATAACGATCCTTGTATGATGGATAGTTTTCTTGCAATAACCGTGCAACGCGAGTGCAAAAAGCAGGTAATTCGGTAGTTTCGGTACATAATTGAGTATGTAGCGAGTGAGAGAGGGAGGAGGGAGCTGAGATTTGTGTCAGTAGGTTCGCCGCGGTGGTCTGGAGCAGTCATACGCTCGCTAGTCTCCTGCCACCACTTGTCTCTCTCTCTCAGCCACATTACGTGCTGAAATTGCCACTCGACCTATGTCGAGCGCCGCCACATAGTCCAGCTTTATTTAACTCGACTTATGTTGCTCGCCGCTAATTAAGGGTTAAAACAAACCAATATCAGTCAGTGGTACTCTAAAATTAAGAATCTTTGTGGCTTAAGTAGTGGGACTCCTTCGATCCCCTGTGTTTCCCATGTCCCTCGTGTAGATGCACCTGAACTGATAAATAATCACTTCTCTACCATCCGCCAAACCCTCCCCAAACTAGACCGCACCAACCTCCCTGCCTTCCTCCCATCCCCTTCCCCCCCAGTAACTGTTCAAGAATATGAAGTGGCCAAAAAGCTTTCCAGTTTCAAATAAAAAAGATCAACAACCCCAGTAGACCTACCCATGAAAATATACAAAGAATTTTCGGTGGAATTTGCCACCCCCCTTTGCTCGATAATTAATGCCTCCTTAAGGCAAAGTAAATGCCCTGCAGACTGGAAAACTTCATACGTCACTCTAATCCCCAAAACCCCCTCCCCACATTCTCTTAATGAACTCAGACCAATTGCCATAACGCCCATCCCTAGTCTAATATATGAGGACTTTGTATTCACCTGGGCTTACGCACAAATCCGTCACTTGATAGATCCCCAACAGTTTGGCAACGTAAAAACCTCCTCCACCACTCACTGTCTTATTAGCTTCCTAGATTTATTTACACAAATCTTGAGAAGAGAAAGACTTCCCTCGCCCTTGCCTTTATTGACTTCAGGAAAGCATTTGACCTTGTTGACCACACCATCATCATCAACAAGGCCATAAAGTTGGGGCCACATCCTACCCTGGTTGCGTGGTTGACCGACTTCCTTAGTGACAGACGACAAGCAGTGCGATACCAAGGCTTTATCTCCACCTTCCTAGACATCACATGTGGAGTCCCACAGGGCACAAAGATGGGGCCTCTATTGTTCCTCATCTTGATTAATGATGCCAGTAGCGATAGAATAGCGAGAGAGATGCAACATTGCGGCGGAGAGAGAGAGATTGCAGAGAGTTGGTGAGTGGACGGGAGTTAATGATACGAAAGGCCTTCCTTTCAACTTTGTCTAGGAGAGCGGTGTGAGAGGAACCTCCCCACACATGTGAACAATACTCAATACTAGGATGCACTATGCCCCTGTACAGAGCAAGAAGCTGTGCTGGGGAAAAGAACCCCCTAAGGCGGTTGAGCACACCCACCTTCTGGGAGGCTGCCTTAGCAAGACTGGTAATATGGTCCTTCCAAATGAGAGCAGAAGAATAAGAGACACCAAGAATATTGAGAGAAGATGAAGGGTTGATTTTTGTATTGTTGAAGAATAAGGGATAGTCCGCTGGGAGATCCTGACGGGTAGATAGATGGAGAAATTGGGTTTTGGAAGCATTAAAGGTAACAAGGGTTTCTCTGCCCCAATTGGAGGTAGTATTTAGATCAGAATTTAAGAGTTCTAAGGCTTCATTACGTTTGTCGTTAAGGGATTGCTGGCTGGGGCGTTCTGAAAAACTAATGGAGTAGTGTAAGGTTGAGTCGTCTGCGTATGAATGGATGGGAAGTAAGGTACAGTTAAGGAGATCATTTATAAAAATTAGAAAGAGAATACGAGATAGGACAGAGCCCTGAGGAACACCGGAGTTTATAGGGTGAGGAAGTGAACAATGGCCGTCCACAACCGCGGCTAGGGAATGGCCGGAAAGGAAATTAGAGACAAAGGCTCAGATGGAGGAAGTAGAAACCGAAGGAGGGTAGTTTAGAAATTAAAGATTTGTGCCAGACTCTATCGAAAGCTTTCGATATGTCTAGTGCAATAGAAAAAGTCTCACCGAAGTCCCGAAAGGAGGGTGACCAAGAGTTAGTAAGATATGAAAGAAGATCACCAGGAGACCAACCCTTAAGGAAGCCATACTGGCGATCTGAGAGCAGATTATGAGAAGAGAAATGCTTAAGAAATTTGGAAGCAAGAATAGTTTCAAAACTTTAGAAAGACAAGAGATGAGAGCAATTGGACGATAGTTGGAGGGTTGAGAGCGGTCACCCTTCTTTGGGACAGGTTGAATGTGAGCAAATTTCCAGCATGAAGGGAAGACGTTAGAGGATAGACAGAGACGAAAGAGTTTGCCTAGGCAGGGAAGCACAGTTTTTGAGAACAACAGGAGGAAAACCATCTGGACCGTACGCCTTATTAGTGTTAAGCCCAGAGAGGGTAGAAAGTACATCTTTAGAAGAGATTAGGATATTAGGCATAAGTAAGAGAGAGGAGGGTGGAGAGGGAGGAATAGCACCGGAATCATCCAAGGTGGAGTTTCTAGCAAAAGTTTGAGCGAAGAGTTTAGCTTTGTCAGAGGAAGAAGTGATGGTTGAACCATCAGAGTGGGAAAGGGGAGGGAAAGACGAGGAAGAGAAATTGTTGGGGAGGTTTTTGGCTAGATGCCAGAAAGCTTGGGAAGAGCTAGATTTGGATAGTTCAGTGCATTTATTATTGATGAAAGAGTGTTTGGCAAGTCGAAGAACATATTTGGCTTGATTCCGGGCAGAAACATAGGAAGAATGAGATTCTTGAGTTTTAAGGCGTCGGTACCGTTTGAATGCTTCCTCCTTATTGCGGACAGCAGTAGAACAGGCGTGAGTAAACCAAGATTTTTTAGCATTAGTCTGAGAGAAAGAGAATGGAATGTATGCTTCCATGCCCGATAGGATTACCTCGGTAATGCGTTCAGCACTCTCAGAGGGTCCTCGGCCACGGAAGCAGAAATCATTCCATGGGAAGTCAAAAGAAGTACTGCCGGAGAGCCTCCCAGTCGGCAGCGCCAAAGTGCCACAAGCGCCGCCGGCTAGGAGGATCGGGTGGCCGTACTGGAGAGATAGGACAGGTGACAGAGATAAGTTTATGGTCGGAGGAGCCCAAAGGAGAGAAAATGTCGACAGTATAAGAAGAAGGGTTGGAAGTTAGAAACAGGTCAAGAATGTTGGGCCGATCTCCGATGCGATCCGGGATACGGGTGGGTTGCTAAACTAACTGCTCTAGGTCATTTAGGATAGAAAAAACATAGGCTTGTTCACCAGGTGGATCAGTAGTGTGAGAGGAGAGCCATTGGCAGTGGTGAACGTTGAAATCTCCTAAGATGGAGATTTCTGAGAAAGGAGAAATGGATAGAATGTGTTCCACTGTAGAGTTTAGATAGTCAAAGAATTTGGGAAAGTTGGTAGAGTTAGGGGAAAGATAGACAGCACAGAAATATTTAGTAAGAGAATGACAGGAAAGTTTGAGCCATAAAGTTGAGATTTCAGAGGAGTCGAAATCGGGAACACGAGAGCAAGTGAGTTTGTTGTGCACATATGCACAACATCCGCCTTTGGCTTTGAAACTAGGATAGAGAAAGTAGGAGGATACAGAGAAGGGGCTGCTGGATGTTGCTACAGACACCTGAGTTTCGGTGAGGAAGAGAAGATCAGGTTTGTAGGAGGAGAGATGGTGTTCAACAGAGTGAAAATTATAGGAAAGTCCGCGAATGTTGCAGAAATTAATAGAAAGAGTAACAGGCCGAGGTACAGGTAATTTTGTAGGGATGTCAGGGGATGGTCGGTCGGGTGTGGGGGCATTTATGGTCCCCCCCTCCCCCCCCCACCCCCCTGGGGACCCCGAGGCTGGGCAAGAATTCATAATTTTTTTTTGTTTTTATTTTGGTGTGGTAGTTGAAAAAAGTGGAGCGAATGGCATCACGTGGTCAGATTGTCATCGCGCGGCAAGATTTCCCGGGTGAATATTCACGTGCCCAGGGGGTAGGAGGAGAGGGAGGGGAGGGTGGGTTAGGCCGTAATTCCGCGTATTTATCCTATTTTGAGCACTCTTATGCTATGTAGAGTATGTGTACTTATGTGTACGTATGTAGGCCACTATATATCGTATTTTCAGCACTCTCATGCTATATAAAGTATGTGTACATATGTAGGCCACCCATATACCAAGGAATATGGTGCATATAGTCCAAATATGCGACATATAAGCGAATTATGAGAGAGTTTACAGGCGGGAACGGAGGTTATGGGAGAGGTGTGGTTGGTGGGTGGGTGGGTGGGTGGACCGTGGGAGGGAGGGAGGGAGGGAAGTTGTGTCTGTGAGTCACTGGCAAGCCAAGGTCAGCCAGCTGTATGTGTAATTATTGTTGTCCCTGTCGTCGTTGTCGCCTTGTCCTTCGTCCCTTTCTTCCCTTTGGCAGGGGCAGGGGTAGAAGTGCCGGCAGGGGCAGCGTTGGCAGGGGCAGCATCGGCAGGGCCAGCAGAGGTCCTGGATGGCAATATTATGGTGGTCCCTGTCGCCTTTGTCGCCTTGCCCTTCGTCCCTTTCTTCCCTTTGGCAGGGTCAGGGGCACGGCCAGGGGCAGGGGCAAAAGGGCCGGCAGAGGCGGCTGGTGGTGGTGGTGGTGGTGGCACGGTGGTAGTGGCAGAGGTAAAAGTTTTTTTACCCATGCCCTTCCCTGTCCTCCCAGTGGCCCCCGCAGGGCCTGCAGCCCAAGGGTGGCCTCCTGCGTCGGTGGTAGTGGTGGCAGTGGTGGTAGCAGTTGCCTGGGTGGTGTTGGCAGTGTCCCAGAAAGATAATGACTCTGTGCACTGCCCTTGCTTGCATGTGTTTTACGTGCTTTACGTGCAGGTTCCTCGTCCTCGGTCCTACTCGTGCCGTAGTAATGGTAGCTAGGGTCTTTGGCAGCCACTCTCTGCCTTCCACGGCCACTGACACCACCAGAAGGAGGGCTGGTTGTGTCATCAGGGCGAGAGCGTGAGGGTGTTGTAGGCTCCAATGCGTGTGCATGTGCGTGCGTGTGTACTGCTTGCCTGTGTGCGGGCCGAGCGTGTGGGGTGGTGGTATCGAGAGGTACCAAGTCATACTACACTCCCATCAATTTGTAGCCGCCTGGCTGTAAGACCGCGGTTTTGGTACGCGTTCAAAAACCGGGATTATATAAGGGGTTCCGCAGCGCAGCGGTAAAACTCTTATTAGTGTTTCAGCACTTGCCGGGTTAAGTGAAAGGAAAGAATATTCATGGGGCACAGATCATATAGACCTTCCTCGCTACGAAATATCCCTAAACCTACTAATAATCTATATTTTTATTAATTTCAACATAACACCAACACCTCCAATAAAATTAATGAAAGCATATAATTATGTGATCCACTGGGATTCGAACCTGGGTTATCACACACAGATTTTTAAACACTCTTACCATTATACCACCATGGCGGTTAAAGGTTTATGCACACGCCTACGACTTATTATCCATTCTCGAATACTGGCTATTAATCTAATCATGTTTATATTTCCAACCGCGCTATGGTAGCCTAATGTTTAAGTGAGAGGAAAGAATATTTATGGGGCACAGATCATATAGACCGGAAAATCTGTATCAACCTTCCGATATTACCTGTTATCACTTTTGCTTTAAATTTGTGGGCGATATTACTAGGGTTTCATTTATTAAAAACTTTAGCAAAATTGGTGTTAATGACATTTGCGTAATTCCCTTCTAAGGAATCAAGAAATCTGTCATAGTGTCCCAAAAGCTGTGAGAGACACAATCTTTACGCTCTGAAACCATGTTGTTGCAGGTCGATAACTTCCATAAGTGTCGATATTTTGCCTCACAGGGACGTTGGGGTCAAAATGCCTGGGCACACAAAGTTTAAAGTACTATAAGTCATAGGATAAAGGAAAGATTGGTTAAGGGAGAGAGTTACAGATTTCACATGTTGAGTAAAAGAAAGATTGAGAAAATTTGCCAATTCTCGCACTCGCCGCAAGGGAGTGCGGCGATGTATGTATGTGGTCTCTCAGTATGTACTGAGAGACCTCTAAAGAACACTGACTGTTGTAATAACGATTGTAGCCTGAAAAAGATGCAAAATTGCGACATGTTGAGAGCAGTCACCCTTTTTTGCGACAGGTTGAATAAAAGCAAACTTCTATCAAGAAGTAAAGACGCTGAAGAAAGACATGACAGAGTTTGCCTAAGCAGAGTGTCAGCATGGAAGAACAGTTTTTGTGTACAACAGTAGGGGAACCATCCAGTCCGTACATCTTTTTAGTACTAAGCCCAGAGAGGGCAGAAAGTACATCCTTAGAAGATATAACGATATTTCGCATACGTAAGTGAGAGGGGGTGAAGAGGAAGGAATAGCACCAGAATCCTCCAAGGTGGAGTTTTTAGCGAAAGTTTGAGCAAACAGTTCAGCTTTGTCAGAGGAATAAGTGATTGTAGTGCCGTCCGAGTGGAAAAGAGGAGGGAAAGACCAGGTAGTAAATTGTTGGAAAGGTTCTTAGCTAGATGCCACATTGCTTGGGAAGAGCTAGAGCTGGAAAGTTTGTAGTTATCCATTCCAAATATTTACATACACAATTGCACTCACAAATACTCATTTGTTCAACAATAACGAACATCAAAAAGGTTGGGCTTGTACTAAATGGTGAATAAACAAATTTTACAATTAAAGCTCAGTTCACACATGCACAAATTAATGTCCCGTCCATCCCCGACCAAGAAAATAGGAAGGACGGCATCAATCTGGAGGCCCCATGTGGCCACGATGGCCGTTCCAACGTTTTTTTGCCGCCGTTCTCATCCCGTTAGTCGGCGTCTAGACGCCGACTGCTCCCGTGTGTGTCCCGTGGCTGTCCCGACATAACACTTTTTCTGGCAGTTGCCCCGACCCACATGGACCATTTTATGCATGCACAAAAAGGACGCCGCCTAGGCACGGCGAATTAAGGGGTCGGGGATGGACGGGACGTTAGTTCGTGCATGTGTGAACCGAGCATAAGCACACATGCAATAATGCGCTAACAAAGAAGCACACACTTAAATTCACACTTTTGTTTATGTGTATGAAGAGACGAAAGCCAATGCTGGCTGTAACAAATATTCATATAATAATATAATATATAATTCAAATAATATAAGGTCCATTGATTTCTTAATATATTTAGTTACAAACCGACTTTACAATAGCATTATTGGTAACTCTAGATTGTATACATCCATATTTACCAATAAAGAGGGTAATCTTAATCATACTAAATAATTGACTCACACAAAACCTGTAGAGCAAGACTGAAATAAAGCATGGTAATTTTATAGTTAGTAGATAATTTGTCTATGTGATATAGTGAGACTAAAGGCAGAACTGCCTGTGACGAGTGCCTCCCCATAGTTAAATGAGTGACACGGCCAAAATCAAGGAATGTTCGAGCCAAAATGCCTGGACACACAGAGTTTGAAGTAATTTAAGTTATAGGATGAGGGGAAAATGGATTCAGGATAGAGTGTTCCAGAGTTCAGCTGTTGAATAGGAGAAAGATTGGGAATATTGCTTCACTCTTGGGTTGGAGAGTTGCAAAGGGTAGGGGGAGGGATTGTGTTGGAAAACGGGTTCTACGTACTCTTCGTAGAGGAGGTGGTATACATTGAGAGAGGTCTGAGGAACACTGATTATTGTAATATCGGTAGAATAGCGAGAGAGATGCAACTCTGCGGCAAAGAGAGAGAGAGATAGCAGACAGTCAGGGAGTGGATGTGAGTTAATAAGACAAAAGGTTTTCTTTTCTACTTTGTCAAGAAGTGCTGTGTGAGAGGATCTTCCCCACACATGTGAACAATACTTAATACATGGACGCACTGTGCCTCTGTATAGAGCAAGAAGCTGTGCAGGGGTAAAGAACCCCCGGAGGCGATTGAGCACACACAGCTTCTGCAAAGCTGTTTCAGCAAGGGTGGGAATATGATAATTTCCAAGTGAGATCAGAAGAAAAGGAGACACCGAGAATGCTGAGAGAAGATGAAGGGTTGATTTGTGTATTGTTGAAGTATAAGGGAAAGTCCTGTGGGAGTTCTTGATGGGTAGATAAATGGAGAAATGGGTTTTGGAAATACCAAGAGCAACAATATATTTTCTGCCATAATGGGAATTGTTGATAGGTCAGAAGATAAGTGTTTTATGGCATCGTCACATGACTTTTTGAGGGATTGTTTGCTGGGGGGTTCTGAAAAAATAGTTGAATAGTGTAAGGTAGAGTCATCAGCATATGAATGAATAGCTGATAGTTGATAGGTTGAGGAAGTGAAAGATGGCCGTCCACAACTGCAGCTATGGAACGGCCAGGAAGGAAAATAGAGATAAAGTCACAAATTGAGGGACAGAAACTAAAGGAGGGTAGTTTAGATATTAAAGAAATGTGCTAGACTCTATTAAAGGCCTTAGATATGCCTAGCGCAATAGAAAAGGTTTCATCGAAATCATGAAAGGAGGATGACCAAAAGTTAGTAAGATATGAATAAGATATGAAAGAAGATCACCAGTAGAGCGACCCCTAAGGAAGGCATACTGGCGATCTGAAAGTAGATTACTGTATATGGGCAGAGAGGTGCTCAAGACATTTTGAAGTAAGAATAGTTTCCAAAACTTTGGAGATGCATGAAATGAGAGCAATTGGACGATAGTTGGAGGGTTGAGAACGATCACCCCTTCTTTGGGATAGGTTGAATGAGAGCAAACTTCCAGCAAGAAGGGAACACATTAGAGGCGAGACAGAGACGGAAGAGTTTGCCTAGGCAGGGAGTCAGCACGGAAGCACAGTTTTTTAGTACAACAGGAGGAACATCATCACGCCTTCTTAGTATTAAGCCCAGAGAGGGTAGAGAGTACATATTTAAAAGATATTAGGATATTAGGTATAAGTAGGGGAGAGGGGCTTGGAGAGGAAGGAATAGCATCGGAATCATCCAAGGTGGAGTTTTTAGCGAAAGTTTGGGTGAAGAGTTTAGCTTTGTCAGAGGAAGAAGTGACGGTAGTGCTGTCAGAGTGGAAAAGGGGAGGGAAAGACAAAGAAGAACAATTGGTGGAAAGATTTTTGGCTAGATACCAGAAAGCTTATGAAGAGCTTAGAGTTGGATAGTTCAGAGAGAGGTAACCTGACCAAGATTCGAACCCACTCACTCCAGATATATTTGGAAGAGCTGGGCACCATAACCACTCGGCCATGAGCATATGGCTGAGTGCTTATGGTGCTCAGCTCTTCCAAATATACCTGGAGTGAGTGGGTTCGAATCCTGGTCAAGATACCTCTCTCCCAACCTGTCCGACATTATCATTAGATATTGAATAGCTCAGTGCATTTAATATAGAATCGATGAAAGAGTGTTTGGTGAGTGAAAAAACATATTTGGCTCAATTCTGGGCAGAAACATAGGAAAAATAAGATTCTTGGGTTTTAAGGTGTCGGTACCGTTTGAATGCTTCATCCTTATTGCGGACAGAAGTAGAACAAGCGTAAGTAAACCAAGTTTATTTTGCATTAGTCTGAGGGAAAGAAAATGGAATGTATGCATCCCTGCCCGAGAGGATTACCTTGGTAATGCGTTCAACACTCTCCGAGGGCCCCCGGCAATGGAAGCAAAAATCATTCAATGGGAAATTAAAGAAGTACTGCCGATGAGCCTCCCAGTCGGCATCGCCAAAGTGCTACAATTGCCGCCGGCTGGATAGTTCGGCTCAATCGGGTGGCCGTACTTGAGAGATAGGACAGGTAAGAGGAGCCCAAATGAGGGAAAAGATCGACAGTATAAGAGGAAAGGTTAGAAGTTAGAAGTCAAGAATGCTAGGCCGATCTCCGAAGCGATCTGGGATACAGGTGGGATGCTGAACCAACTGCTGTAGGTCATTTAGGATAGAAAATATATAGGCGTGTTAACCAGGTTGGTCAGTGGAATGAGAGGAGAGCCATTGACAGTGGTGAACGTTAAAATCTCCTAAGATGGTGATTTCTGAGAAAGGAGAGATGGCTAAGATGTGTTCCAGTTAAGAGTTTAAAAACTCGTAGAATTTGGGAAAGTCAGTAGAGTTGGGGGACAGATAGACAACACAGAATTATTTAGTATGAGAATGACAGGATAGTTTGAGCCATAAGTGGAGAATTCAGAGGAGTCAAAATCGGGAACATGAGAGCCAGTGAGTTTGCTGTGCACGTATGCACAGCATCCGCCTTTTGCTTTGAAAGTAGGAGAGAGAAAAGAGGAGGATACAGAAAAGGGGTTGCTGTCAGTTGCATACAATGTCTAAAAAAAATGTGGTAGCATTTATTTTACAAAATCAAGGAACTGCAATGATAATACAAATAGTGTAGTGTATAAATATAATCACGGTCGACCCAGTTTGCTATAACAGTAACACTGCAGACTAAAACATACAATAAATATAACAAAGATAAATAGGTAGATAAACCTTCTTCATTTACTGTAATACTGTATATATATATATATATATATATATTGATTCAAAGTAAATTAAATATACAACCGACAAACAGTTTGTGCTTGTGTTCCAATAGCTAGTGAGAGAGAGAGAGAGAGAGAGAGGGAGAGAGAGAGAGAGAGAGAGAGAGAGAGAGAGAGAGAGAGAGAGAGAGAGAGAGAGAGAGAGAGAGAGAGAGAGAGAGAGAGAGAGAGATAGCGAGAACAAGTTGCCAGCCTATAGCACATTTATCATGCTACACACACCTCTACCTAATCTTATCAAGGTTTATGGTATTCTGAGGCTCTGCGAAGAAGTGTTTTCATAGTTGAATATTTAATGTATAAGAATTCGTTATATTACTATCACAATCGAGGGTTGGTAAGTGAGATGTTAGACAACTTATTTATTATGCCATTAACAAAGTTTAAATTAATTGTTCTTCATATAATAATTCACACTGCAGCTACAGGTTTCTTTGTAATCCATCACCACCTACCCCTATCCTGCACTACTGCTAGGTTGCCCTCTATAGTTTGTCACCCCCCACTTTGTATCTTGATCTCTTTATGCATGTTCTGTCTCGTGGTCGTCTTCTACCTTTCATGTAACGTTTTTTCCCATAGCTTCGTATCTTTCTTGAATTTGTCTAGCTTACCTCTGCCGTTTTAATCATGAGTTTTAGTGTCACATAGTTTTCATGGTCTTTGTGCTAGTCCTTATAATAATAATAATAATAATAATAATAATAATAATAATAATATTAATAATTGAGATGCGGCACAGTAAAGAAATACCAAAACCAAGCAACAAGGAATCACCCCGATCAGCTGCAACATCAGAGCAACCAGTCCGGGTTGCAACTATAAAAACAATTAGCACGATCGAACCCGACGGGTACAATTTATTTTATTTTTTTGTTCTATGTGAGTGGCGACCAACAAGGCGAACAAGCGATCACCATCCCTAGGATGGCCGAAAATTCCAAAGAAAACTTGCAGAGAAACAGGGACTATACCATTCCACAAAAACATAAGGCGGCCATCTTGGTTCAAAAGCTTTGCACCACGATTACGACCCCTGCACCCGCCGAAACTCACCACCTCTTGCCCACAAGACCAACCCAAGGGCTTGCCCCCATTAGAAAAGCAGAAAAACCTGGTCTGCCACCAACTTCATCACTAAAAAGACGACGAATCGGTTCACACGTGGACCGAGCCGCCAATGACGCTTCAACAGTTTTCCCGCATCATGCCAAGCCAAGACAACATCAAATCATGCCCAACTGCAGCCACACTACAAACTCAAGGACGTGCATCAGGGAAAAAAAAAAAAAACTGCTCCATCACCTAAGTCCACAGAAAAACAATGCAGAATGCAACGGCAAGAATCTGGGAAAATCCAACCCACTTCAGACCCTAATATCTACACATTCTTGCCGCTCCCAGACTGAACCTAGTTCCGCCGCATACACGACTACTCAACTCACCGGAAATGCCAGGTGTGACTGTTGCATCTTATTCAATTACACCAACTGAAACCTCATCACTTGCCGTGCCCTTCACGCCCGGAGTCTCCCTGCAACCAGCCTGCTGGCTTCTTTCCTAGTTTTAGATCTTTGTCAGGTAGTCCTAGGGTAGGACAGTTACCAAATCTGAAGTTTGTCGTAATAGTCAATTGGGACAGTCAGAACCACACGGTTACAATACCGAGGGTCGAGACCAGTTCAACTGAGGAGGCTACAGTACCTGCCGAGCAATTGATGTATTAGGTAATCTAAGAGTAACCAACAAGTTAAAGGCATATTGTGAACCCCAAAGGTCTGGAATGTATCTTGCAAAATTTGGTGTTGGGGAAGTGAATCAGCCCAAAGCCCCTAAGGCCAGAGTCACTCTTCAACATCATACCTGTATTAACCCCCCCAGACATAAGTTGCTAACTTACTGATAGGGTGGCGGAGTGCCCGGTATTTCCCTCAAAACACTTTTTCTGACACTGAGGTACCGGTAGAAGTCGGAGGTATTTGGGGTTGCCACCAATCGACAGATTCTGATCAAATTTACTGAGTTCAATTTGACGCAAATGCGTCATATAACTTACTTATTGAACTATTTCACTAAGTTTATATGACGCGATCGCGTCATAGATGTCGGAGGGGGTTAAAGATACACCTATATTTCTTGAACAGTCTCACTCGTGCCCCCTTTTGTCTAGTTCAAATTACAAGGAAAGGCAAGTGTGTGTCAGTTCACAAGTCACCACTAACCCTGCTAGCTTGCCTCCAACACCGGGAAAGACCCTGTTCACTCCTTCGGTAGGGAAAAAGCTAGTTCTCCCACACAGATACGACACAAGTGAGTGTAGAAGGATCCGCTGGAGACCTAGGAGAAAACTTAACTTAGCCCAGAGCCTGTTGAAGTTATTTGGGCCAGATCCAAGCTTGTAATTGAGAAAGTTATATAAGTGCCGGGAGTCCTATACCTGAAAAGTTATACAACGCCAGTATTATGTGTGTTATTACCAAGGACCTCAACTCATCTTCAACACCAGTGCCCGTGCACGTTCTCCCAGTGCTCTCATCATCTACCTCCTTTAATTAAGTGCCTCTATGTTTCTCATAGTGGTAACAGTGATTATCGTGAGGGCTTAGACCCAGATATGCCATGAATATTATGAAGTGTTCTATATCTATCTACCTATCTATATGCTCAGGACCAATACCCCAATTTTCCTATTTTTATTTTTATTTTGTATTTTATTCTATTGTATTATTTTTTGTTTTTTTTCAATGGGGTGGCCGACTCAAGATAGACAAAGAATAGGGAAAACCCAAAACAACATAAAACAACGAACAAACGCAGATAAAACACAAATTCACACACACCTAGATCACCCAGGAGAATACCCAGAGACCAGGGTCACCAAGGTCGCTCCAGCACTCCCCCGGCCCACCGGAGAGGTTACGATCTCGGCAGGCAGACATGCAGCGGAGCCGAAGCCACAAGCCCGCCCACCACACTTCCAGGCGCACCCTTCATATTATTCGTCTCCCCGGGCCTGATGGACTATTATCTAGTTCAACTTGCGCCAGACCCATTCCCCAAAATGACTATGTGTTCACTCAACTATTCACAAGCATTCTCCATTCATTCCTGTTTATTACCACTTCCTTTGCCTGATCTATAGTCATTCCTCTATCATCCAAAGCTTGTCTTACGCAGTCTCTCCATCTCAATGGGGGTCTTCCTGCCCTTCTATCTCCCCTTGTATCTGACTCACATATTCTCTTTGTAAGCCTTTCATATCCCATTTGTTCAACATGACCATACCAGCTCAGCACCCTTCTGTCCACTCTGGCTGACAAATGTTCCTGCTGCTCCACTCTCCTATGTATCTCTTCATTCCTCAATCCGTCTCTACGAGTAACTCCACACATACTCCTCAAGCAGCTCATCTCCATCGCATCCAGCTTTCTTCTCTCCTTTTTCTTCAGAGCCCATGTCTCAGCCCCATACATCACTGTTGGCACAACAATTCCTTAATGCATTGCACTTTTTACTTTCATTCTGAGATTTCTCGTTTTCCACATACTTCCCATTGCTCCGAAAACCTTCCTTCCTTCACACACTCTCTGTTTTACCTCCATTTCCATACCTCCACTCCTGCTTATCGTTCCTCCTAGATATTTAAAACACTCTACTTGTTCCAATATTTCCCCATCCAGCCTTACATCTAGATTCACCCTATGATCATCCCTATTACACACCATTACTTTACTTTTATTGACGTACACCTTTAGT
Source organism: Paralithodes platypus (assembly GCA_032716605.1). Taxonomy (NCBI): domain Eukaryota; kingdom Metazoa; phylum Arthropoda; class Malacostraca; order Decapoda; family Lithodidae; genus Paralithodes; species Paralithodes platypus. The sequence continues at coordinate 26,191,791 of CM064566.1, forward strand.
TTCCTCCTTCCACAAACCACACCAAACTCTTTGACTACCCGCTGCAGTTTCTCCTCAGAATCCGCCACCAACGCTGTGTCACCAGCGAACAGCAACTGATTCAACTCCCAATCTCTACCATTCTTTCCTACTAAACCCAAACCTCTTCCCATAGTTCTCCTTTTCACCTCCCTCACCACACCATCCATAAACATATTAAACAGCCATGGTGACATTACACAACCCTGTTGCAAACCTACCTTCACTCAACTCACCATTTCCTACTCTAACACATGCTCTGCTCCCTTCATAAAGACTCTTAACTGCTTCCAACAAATTTCCTCCAATTTCATAACGTAATTCAATTCGAAAACGGGCTTTACGTCTTCCCTTTTCCTTCGTTATCCTATTTGTTGGGAAACATACCACACCTATCCTACACCGATGATATATATACAGTACATACTTCCTTGAGTCCTGGCTCCCGCGACTCATATAGATATATTATCACCATATTCAAACTTACATACACCCTTCACGTCATTCACAAACTCTTGTCGCAGATCTTAGTTTATGCGTTCCTATCACTCAGGTTTATATAAAAAATAGTGCGTCTCGTCGTAAAGTTATGCTTTTCAGTCGATTAATGCAGACTGTATGTTTGATTTGAGAAAGTTAATTCATAAATACTTTCATTAATGTTGACCACTCATTCGTAAAGACTTTGCTTATTCATCAATATCTGATTTATCCTTCAAGTATGTAATTTTTATTTAATTCTTTGTATTACTATTTAGAGCTATTGCTCTTTGTCATTTAATTATATTCAGTGTTTACCTTGATATATATATATATATATATATATATATATATATATATATATATATATATATATATATATATATATATACAGTATATATATATAGACATAGATATATAGATATATAATACGTGTCGTGCATTTTCTGCCTTATCCTTTAATGACGATTTATTTGTGTTGAGACCGATTGTCTCTTATATGTTATCTAACCATAACCTTATATACGAGCCCCTGCGTAGCCATCAGAGACGATTTCTATATTTATGCTCACTGCCTTTGATAATTTGTCATTGTGTTTTTCTGTTATTGCCTGTTTTTTGTGTGGTGTTTAGAGAAGTAGGTCAGTCCTCGCCCAGTCGAGAGCACCCAATTTGGAGATAAACTGCATCATTCCCAGAGTGGGCCGAACAATAAGAATATACCTCGTTTATATAAACGTGGCATACAAATAATGATAATGTTTGATCTTGAATACAATAACGCAGTATTGTGTGTTTTTCATGGTTAACGTCAGACATTTTAGCTCGAACGTTTCTTGATTTTCGCCCTGATTCTCTTTTATCTCTTGGGGGAGGCACTCGTCACAGGCAGTTTTACCTTTTGTCTCCCTCATCCGCATAGAATAAAATGAGAACAAAAAATTATTTTATGAATATAGATTACGACAGAAATATGATAGGCAAAAGTAAATATGTAATGACTGTACTAAATCATGTGGCCACTGCCTGTAACTGCTACATTAACCCCTTCTGTGCCGGTGACGTCTATTTCATTACATTCTGGCTACTACTAATCAATTGTAATAAGTTTAGGAAGGAACTCTAGCAAGTATTAGGCTTCGAACTTTCTCAATCAAACCTTTTAGCTACCACAGATCATTCCTAAGGTGCTTAAAATCGTCTAAATATAGCTAGAACACAATGATAAAGACGTCGCCGGTAAATATAGCTAGAACACAATGATAAAGACGTCGCCGGTAAATATAGCTAGAACACAATGATAAAGACGTCGCCGGTAAATATAGCTAGAACACAATGATAAAGACGTCGCCGGTAGAGTAGGCATTAACCGTAGCACAATATACATTTTATAGTTAAGGGGAGAGGGGCCGTTTTTCTGGTTTCCCTTCTTCCTCATGTTTAGCACCATTGAATTTCAAACTGTGGAGGAGCTGAAGTTGCCAACGCTTCATATCCTCTGCTGTAGCGGATGACCAGTGTTGCTAATTTAGCTACTTTTTCGCTACATTTAGAACTATTTACTTCGATCTAGAGGCAAATTCTTACATCTAGCGGCATGAATTCTAGTGATATTATATATTTGAGCCATTTTAGAGCGATATTCTGAAGATTGTGACATTATCCCAGTCATTTTTGGCATCTATTTACTATCTAGCGGACTTGATTTGATAGGTCAGGTCAGGTGAAGGTATTGAGGGATAAGCCTTTACAACGGCACCTCGTAACCCTCCCTATAGCGGCTGATACACCGCACATACACCATTCGCTCAAGTGAACGCGGTTGTGGTAGTGGTGAGCCGACTAGCGACACCCAAGACCCAAACAACATTGGGTGGAGTTTGGTGTTGTGTGTGAAATTAATTAAGTAGATTAGCTTTAAGGGGCTAGTGGCTGTTTTGTTGGTGTATTAGCTTTAAGGGGCTAGTGGCTGTTTTGTTGGTGTATTAGCTTTAAGGGGCTAGTGGCTGTTTTGTTGGTGTATTAGCTTTAAGGGGCTAGTGGCTGTTTTGTTGGTGTATTAGCTTTAAGGGGCTAGTGGCTGTTTTGTTGGTGTATTAGCTTTAAGGGGCTAGTGGCTGTTTTGTTGGTGTATTAGCTTTAAGGGGCTAGTGGCTGTTTTGTTGGTGTATTAGCTTTAAGGGGCTAGTGGCTGTTTTGTTGGTGTATTAGCTTTAAGGGGCTAGTGGCTGTATTGTTGGTGTATTAGCTTTAAGGGGCTAGTGGCTGTTTTGTTGGTGTATTAGCTTTAAGGGGCTAGTGGCTGTTTTGTTGGTGTATTAGCTTTAAGGGGCTAGTGGCTGTTTTGTTGGTGTATTAGCTTTAAGGGGCTAGTGGCTGTTTTGTTGGTGTATTCATTAGCTTTAAGGGGCTAGTGGCTGTTTTGTTGGTGTATTAGCTTTAAGGGGCTAGTGGCTGTTTTGTTGGTGTATTCATTAGCTTTAAGGGGCTAGTGGCTGTGTTGTTGGTGTATTCATTCATATATTAATTTATTGTTTAATTTGCTCGCTAGACCTCCCTCAAACTTAGAAAAAACGCCACCTAGACCCCCACTCAAGATACATTTGTACATTTTTCGATAGACAAATTTCACGGGAGAAGACCGGGTTCTCTTATAATTACAGGCTCGCTATCGTTCCCCAGGAAATTATCGACACCTAAATGGCACGATCAGTTTTAAAATTGACAACGAAACGGAGTTAAAGGTGTTAACATCGCCAAATTAATGGGCCGAACGTCTTAAAACGTCAAACTAAGGGGTCTAAACACGCTGGGAAAAGGGGTCCAGAAAAACGACCCATCTCCCATTTCGTACCAGTGTAGTTCTTTTAACTTTACTGTGGCTATATTTAGAAGATGTTGTGCAGCTTAAGAAGTATCTGTGGCAGTAAACATGATTAAGTGACATAGTTGGAAGCCTGTTAGTTGCTGGAGGCCCGTATTAAAGTGAATATAATCGTCTAACAGAAGCCAGAACATAATATAAACGACGTTGCCGGTACAGAAAGGGTTAAGGGGACATACATTATTTGGGGGTATGTTCATGTGTATATTCAGTTTTTGTCTTTTTCTTTGTCCTCCCTAGACCTCCATCAACCTTAAAGCAACATCCATTAGATCCCCCTTCGAGTTTAATTTGTATATTTTTCGGTAGAAAATGTCACGGCTGAAAGCCGGTTCCTTCACAATTACATGCTCGCTATCGCTCGCCAGGAAAAACAATAAACACCTAAAGGGCATGAAAAGTCTTAATATTGATAAAGAAATGGGACGAAAGGTCTTAAAATCGACAAACTAATGGGGATAAGCAAAAGGAAGAAAGGGGAGCAGAAAAACGGCCTATCTCCCCTTAAGCAAACACGCCTTATTCTAGTAAACGCACCGCAAACACAAACCATAAGTAATGCTACATAATTTATCCAGCTCAGTACGATCACGCTTTTGTAATTGTATCCCTGGCTATCTTTATACAATATTATGAATGGTAGGGAGGTTCATTGAGCGCCATTTGTTTGGAGATTGGACGTTTGGCCCATTAGTTTGGTAATTTTAACACCTTTCGCCCAATTTCGTTGTCAATTTTAAAACCTTTCGTGCCATTTAGGTGTCGATTTTTTCCTCGCGAGCGCTAGCGAGCCTCGCATTTGAAGAGGACCCGGCCTTTGGCCGGAAAATTTGTCTACCGAAAAATGTACAAATTTGTTTTGAAAGGGGGTCTAGGGGGTGTTTCTGTAAGCTTGATGGAGGTCTAGCGAGGAAACTAATAAACATAGGAATACATTAATAAATAGACCAAAACAAACAGCCCATCTCCCCCATATTATCTGTTTTTCATATATCATTCCACAAGTTGAATAGATCGTGTAACCTTGGCCAGAGTGAAATGAGAGGGACTTCATCGCACTGAAGCGGATAATACTTTCAATACAATAACGATATTTCATTTTATTCTGGTTACTTTAAAGTGATTTTACTTAGCTTAGGAACAACCTCTATTGAACGACATGGTAAAAGATATCTCAATAAACACTTTGATCCTGAAAAAACCTCCACATGTTGAATAAAACAATTAAATTATATAAATAAAAGTCCTCATCTCGCTGGAGGCATTATTTTACACTCGAACAAAAAATCAAGGTCATAAAAAAGATATATAATAACATTGGGTCGGCTATTATGATAGTGATATACCTTTCTATCCTTATATTGATAAGTATATTATTTGTAATATATATTTATGAACGTATATCATAGTGGCCAATTAAATTACCCTTGTTGTATCTTAGTTAAGGGGAGATGGTGTTTTTTCTGGACCCTTTTCTTCCATGTGTTTACCCATTATTTTTGAAATTTTAAGACGTTCAGCCCATTAGTTTTGTGATTTAAAGACATTTCGCCCCATTTGTATATCAATAATAAAACTTCGTGTCATTTAGGTGTCGATTTTTTCATGGCGACCGATAGCGAGCCTGTAATTTAAGAGGAACCGACTTTCGGTCGGTACATTTTTCTATCGAAAAATGTACATATTTATCTTAAAGGAGAATCTGCGGGGGGGGGGCGGTTCTTAAGATTGATGGAGGTCTAGGGAGGAAACGAAAAACAATAAAAACATTAGAAAGCAAAATAAATGAACAAATATATACAGTACAGTACACTCATCCCCGCCTACATACAGTACAGTACACTCATCCCCGCCTATATACAGTACAGTACACTCATCCCCGCCTATAACCCATACTCTTAGACAGTGCACCAAGGCCTCATTGGGCTCTACACTCTACACAAATATGTATATGAGAAGAGTAATTAGAGTGACCGTAATGATGGGTGAGGGCTGGTCCTATCCAGAGTGAGGTTTGGCATCCTCTAGCCAACCTTAGCCATTTTGGTCTGAATCCTTCACCCCTTGTAACATTCACCTACTCGTCGAGACAGAGAAATGGGCGAGGGAAAGCAAAAGTGGTCCCGGACCATAAGAGTTGGACCTTTAAATGTTGGTTCTGTTCGGGCTCTGTCTCGAGTCGGCTACCCCCAGGCATGGGGTATGTGCCTGAGTATATACATACATACATACATAATGATATACCCTTACAAAGGTAAATTGGTATATATAAACTCATCTGATATAAAGTTAGAAAGGTAAATCACTGTCAATATACCCAATGATATTATATACTTTATTTGTACCCATGATTCTCCTGGTGGTATATTATATTTAACATCGTTCTCAACACCAACAACACTACATATGAAATTAATAAAAGCATGTGATTCTCCCAGGATTAAAACATAGAATATCACATACAGAACTTACACGCTCTGTATGTGATTTTCCCAGGATTCGAACCTAGGATATCACATACAGAACATACACGATCTAATCATTACACCATCAAGACAGCAAGAAGAGAGGAGGTTTTTCTGGTGTGTTGAGCATGACATTTGATTCTCCCAGGATTCGAACCTAGGTTATCACATACAGAACTTACACACTCTGACTATTACACCATTAAGACAGCTGGAAGAGAGTATGTATGGTGTGCTGAGCGTGACATGTGATTCTTCCAGGATTCGAACCTAGGATATGACATTCAGAACTTACACGCTCTAACCATTACACCATCAAGACAGCTATAAGAGAGGAGGTATGGCTGGTGTGTTGAGTGTGTTGGACTGGACGGTGGTAGTGGTGTTGGTGGTGGTGTCGGCGGGTATAGGGGTGTACAGCAGAGTCAGTGGAGGGGGCAACACTACCAAACACTACCTCCAGGGGGGTGACAACATTAACCCGGGGGCGGTGGCATTCTCTCTCCTCGGGGGTGCAATCTCCGCCATCTCCATCTTGGGTCAGTTCATACATTCTTTTATGAAACATATTTTCTTTTTAGTAATTATTAATTCGCATATCAAACCATATCATGCAATTGGAATATTTTTGTTTTGTTTCATTGCAAATCTAGTAGAGATATTTATAATTCAATATGTATTGAAAGAAATATTTCATGTGATACCTGTATTTGGTTTGTACGAGAACACCCGAAAATGGATGGTTGAAAAAATGACTGGGAGAAATAAGAGTGATTTTAGCACTACATTGCAGTCATCCATCATCATATTTTGAAATTTCAGTGAAATTTCTTGATTATATTTATACTATTAATTACTATGAAAAGTTATTTTAAAAGCAGAGTTCTGACAATATTCAGGTATATGTAGTTTGTGCAACTTATTTTTCATCTTGTTATTATGATTCTTTTTACAACCGAGCGGATCGGGGTTCGATTTCCCAGCGGTGCGAGCCCCCATGGAGTTTTGCTACTGTGACATTAATTAGGTCTGTTGTTACCAATTCAACCCTACAACCCCAAAAGAAGCCCCAACACACCTCAATGCCACCACTTCACCACCAGTGACACTAAGGAAAAAAGCACAAACCCCCTTCTCCCTCGTCTTTAGCGCAATGTTATTTTTAGATTTTACGACGTTCGCCCGATTAGCTTGGCGATTTTAAGACTTTACGCCCCATTTCTCTATTAATATTAAGGCCTTTCCTGCCACTTGGGTGTCGATTTTAAGTGTAACTAGCCTTTGGCATGGATATTTTTCTACCGTAACATTTACAAATTTATCTGAGGGGTGCTATTTTAAACTTGATGGAAGTCTAAATAAATAAACAAATAAATACATGGACCAAAAAACAAGCACTATCCATTTAGATTATATTCTGGGTGAGTGATAGCTCGCCGGAACATTTTTCTACCAAAAAATACATAATTAAATTTGAATGTGGGGTTTCACCCATTTCTTGCAGACTTCTCTTTAAGGAATGTTATGCCTCTGTGGGGTACTGGTATTTGTGGCTAATGTCCACTTGTCATAGCACGAGTATGGGAGGTATTGGAACAAGACTATTTTTTATTAATTCAGCTAAAACTCTCCCTATAAAAGTCTAGTTCATTCATTCCTATGCTCCCTGCCTTTGAGAGGCGGTGGTGGCAGTCTGTTTGTTTAGCCGGGCAGACAGGTCCCTCATTGAGCATATTATTCCATCCGTTTTAGTCATTATTGGATATTTCGATAAAATAAAAAAATTTGCAAGTAACTGAGGTGTTTGTTGGACAGTATGAGGTATTGCCTGTAACATGAAATGAACCTCACATTCATACCTGGAATAAAGCTTCCACAAATACACATGGAACTTTACCTGTTCATTCCTGAATTTCAGCTTCCAAAGCACACCCTCTCATTACTGGGGCCTGTAGGATACTGATACTGCAATGGTAGTGAATGTTAGAAGCTTATCTTGCATCTGGCAACAAGTGGAGCGGATTGGTACTAGCAAAATCAGTTGGTAATCAAGGAACACCCCATTCTTAAAATTAATTCTCCATTACATGTCAGGTTGTCGGCCGCAATAAACAATTAATTTGCATATAACGTACCAAGATGTCACCCACAATGGGGTGTAATTTTGTTTTTATTTGTTCAACATACCCTATAGAAGAGGTTTGACTTGACAGGGTGGCAATATAAACCCTCTGGAATACCCCCAGGTAGTATGTGGTTACAAATTGTGGTATCCCTTAAAATTATAGACCATCTTTTAATTATCAGGAAAGCAGTATTTGTTGTGTAATAACTTTATTTTATTTACAGCTAGGCTTACATGAGATATTATGGACAAAATATAGAACTGTTATTTGTCAAATAGTTTGCAATGAAATAACTATTAGTACATTCATGAAATTATTCTTCTACATTACCTTTGATGAGGATACTCGGTTAAATGACAGAAGAGTGGACACAAAAGTTTGTCCTTGATAATATGATAATTTCTCATTCCTTCCATACCTTATAAAAAGGTACCCCGATAATTCTACTAATATTGTAAAAATATTGAGCACCATACTGTTATACATTATTATTACCACAGGATGGATATGAATACCAAGTGCCCATAGTTGCTCCACACCGGACAATTCTGGGGCCGCTCTGAGCACAACCACATGTACTTGTTCAAATGTATCAATCCTTGTTTGACATCTGTAGAGGCTCTCGCGACACTGACTGACCTCATGGTTCTCTCGCATATGTATGAGAGAGGGGAGAGTAATGGTTGGATAGAAGAGGGTGACTGAAAGTTGTTGAGAGGGAATGGAGGAAGTATAGGGAGTGGAGGGAAACAAGTAGAATAAAGGAGAAGGGGGGAGGTTGAGGTAGGAAGGGGGAAGGAGAAGGAGGGAGGGGGTGAAACACATGGTAGGGTAGCAGAGGAGGTGGTGGTATGGAGACATGCCACCTAGTCATATATGGCATTCATTTCTCCAGCACTGGTGCATTCTATTTTATTATAATTTTTGTATTGCTTGTTAGCATAAGAAACTGGAAGGATTGTCGCATTCACCCGGTAAAACATTCCGGAAATAACGTCGCCGTTTATATGTTAAACATAGGGCTGACTCTTCTAGCTTTATTTTTTGGCCAATGAACACCATCCTTGCTAGGTCAATAATGGAGAGGTGACACCTTCCCAGGTGTTTTTGTGCAAGTAGCAGGAGACTACAATGACCTTAATGAAGAGGCACTACATTAGATGGCAAGACTACACCTCATGCCATTACACTTGTTCTATACCAGCGAGGGAATTATGAACCTGACCCCAAGTCAAATGTGGTTGAAGACCATTCAAGGTGAATGCAATCACTTGAATCATCTGCTATTTGCCAATCTCTAAGAGAGTCTGATACACACGGATTACACCCTTCACTCACCAAGTTCCTGATTTCAGTAAAGCTGTTTGAGGTCGAGCTCGCATTATAGGTTTGACTCCTGTAAGGAGATAAAGAAAACCTAATATTTAGTAGTGGCCCCGTAATCATTGACGAACATGCCTATTACATAAGGCATCCTCTTCAAACACTAATCCGCCGTAGTTTTTAATCTACCGCACAGAGCATTTAAAAACTGAGGAGCCTTCATCATGAGCGCACGCGACCTCACTCATGGCTTCAGTCATTATGAATTGGATTCTCACTACGAAAAAACTTCGTAAAAAATAAAAACAAAAAGAAAATAAGAATAACTATCCAATAAGCTTTCCATCATATCGTGGATGTACTTGTGTGGATTTCTGACCAGACGCTGATTCAGGCGTCATTCTTCCTTCACTGACATATCAAGTAAACCAAAATCCTTAATACATCAACGAATGGGAAGGGGACGGTCGGGAGGGCCCCAGTCGTCAATGATTACGGGGACACTACTAAATATTAGGTTTTCTTTATCTCCTTACAGGAGTCAAACCTATAATTTATTAGTGGCCCCTCCATCATTGACGAACATGCCTGATTTCTAAGACTGGAGGGGGACATTCGTAATCATATCATAACTCTAGAAAAGCAGATAATAAAAACAACCACATAGTATTCTTACTTTGAAAATATATTTAATTAACGGCATAGCCGAACAAATACAAGAAAAAGGGGGTTCAGGCAGGTGCGTGCTTCAAAGAAGCCTGCCTGACAAAAAAGGGTACTCCTGAAGATTCTGAACACAGATCTGTAGTTACAAAGGCACCCCACTCAACGAGTGGTGACAAAAAATAACAAGTTATAAGTTTACATGTGCACATAATAAACCCCAACATAAACTTGGAGATAAATTGCAAAGGAACTCCAATAATCTAAAACTAAATTGCTTTCGCAGCTAAACTACTCTAACAACACCGTTGTTTTGTACTTAACATTGTACTAGCACAATTTCTCACTGAGAAATTTCATAACACATTTTAACCTTAAATTGTATCACAGCTCTCATACTCCGGCGGGGTCTAGGGTGTCCTGTGTCAACTGACTGCACCCCCCCCCCCCTTTCCCATGAAAGTAAACAAAAAGTGACTGCAGGGCCGCCTAGACCCTCTGCCTTAAAGCTATACATGGTAAGGAAGGTTTGTCTAGAGCAACTGACAAGTATCTAGACAGAAACGTATGATTAGACGCCCACAACTGCGTGGACGCTATGTCTTCAACTGAAAAAATTTCAGGAAACGTAAAGAGGCTGCCCATTTGCGTAAATCGTGGGCCCGACCCACAACGCCGGGATTACTTTCTTTAATGACTTCTACCAGAAGAGAGGCTAATCGCCGTTTAAGTAAGCGTTTACCCGTACTTGCTACCCATAAAGCACCTTGGGGGTTGTGAGGAGCTACTCTCAAATATTGGGTTAGAGCTTGTACTGGACATAAATTATGATGCACCTTTCCCCTTTTTAACGCCGGCACCGTGAACTCAGAAAACATGTGTGCACTATGCTCATTCTTGGCTACAAAACCTGGGGAGGGTGCAATGGAAATACATTCATTAAGTCTACCAAACCTAAGACAATTAGGTGTGTTGCTCATCGCCGCCAGCTCAGACACTCTGTTTCCGGTGGCTAAAGCCAAAAGGAAAACCGCCTTTTTTAAGATTAATGCAAAGTCTGCAGTATTTTGGTACAGACGAGAGTGAAGCAAAGACAAAGCTTTGTCCAGAGACCAAGTAGGCATGAGCTGACGGGGAGGTGGGCGGAGTTTAAAACATGCTCTCATAAAACCTGTTTCCTCCGCCACCGGTATGGAGAGACCTGTAAGGTCTAAAAAGGGCACTCTAATCGCAGTTAAGTGATTTTTTAATGTTACCACAGATAAACGTTTCTGCTCAAACAGATAATTTAAATAATTAAAAACTAATGCCACTGAGGGTACAGTTTGTTCTGTCCTAACGATCCAAGAAGTAAAGGCTTGCCAATGTGATTGATACTGTCGTTTTGTAGACTGAGTATATTGATTAAGTAATTTATTTGTCACATCTCTACCGTATGGTGCTAGCCACTTGGCCTCCTGAATGTCCATAATGCAAAAGTCAGCGAGGTCGCGAGGTTGCCAATCGCGTCTAAGTGGAAATACCCGACCGGGAGCGATACCGGGTCCGGGCACCACATTTTCAATTGCTGGTACCACAACTGCGCCGGCCACAGTGGCGCGATTAGCGAGACTAAGCCTCGATAATCTCGTAGTTTGTTCACTACGTGGCACATTAGTGACGCATCTGGCGGCGGAAACAGATAGATGGAGCTCCATCTGTTCCAGTCTGTCACTAGGGCGTCTGGCCCCCCTGCCGGCGTTTTCGCCCGGCGGGTGAGGTATAGATGGAGTTTGTGAGTCTCCTCGGACGCAAAAAGATCCACTTGTGGATGGGAGAGCTCTGCAATCATTAGGTTGAAAATGGGTTGCTTGAGCTCCCATTCTACTGTCGTGCTCTGTCGCCGGGATAGAGCGTCTGCCCAGACGTTCGCTACGCCTGGGAGATAAGAAGCATGCAGATAAATATCTAGACTGTTGGCTAGAGCAAAAATCTCTTCTGACACGTTTAGCAACTTCCTTGACCTCGTTGACCCTTGTTTCTGAATACAGTGGACTGCATTCAGATTGTCCATTCTGAAGGCCACCGACTTGTCCCGTAACGCCGGGCCGTGAGCCTGAAGGAAATATAAGGGGACTAGTAATTCTTTGACATTGATGTGCGAGATTTCTAAGTGGGACCAAAGCCCCTGACCCTGGTGCCCCTGATTTGACTGAAATCCCCAACCTATTGTGCCTGACGCATCCGTGTCTACCCTTACCGTTGGTGGAGGAGAGGTCCATGACATTATTGAGTGCAATGTTTCCCTCTTCGCCCAGACCGCTAGCAAGGTGTGGATTAATTTCGGGATGGGCCATAATTTTCCCGCCGGTAAGAGCGGGAAATATTTGTTGCCTTCCAATATTAATCGTTTTACTTTCAACCGGCCCAACTTGACAGTTAGTTGAATCCAGTTGAGAGAGCCGACCAGAGACTCCCAGACCCTCCGTGTCGTAGTCAGACTGTGAAGAAACCTGAACAGTTTCCTGCGAAACCTGTTGCGATTGTCCACACTCTGACTCAGAGTGAGAGCGGCGGTGTCCCAGACCAGCCCTATCCACTGAATTACTCGTGAGGGAACAAGGTTTGACTTTACCAGATTTACCTTGAAGCCTAGAGTTTTGACATGATTCAAAATGATATTGACATGTTTTATGCATAATTGTTGTGTCTCTGCCACCACCAGCCAGTCGTCCAGATACCACAACACTCTGATCCCTTGTTTTAACAATGGCATCAGGGCTTGCCGGACTAGTTTTGTGAATAATCGAGGTGCTAGGTTCAAACCGAACGGCATCCTCTGAAAAACAAAATTTTGGTGCCTGATCCGTAAGGCCAAAAACCTTTGAAATCTTTTGTTGACCAATACGTGCCAATAGGCGTCTGTCAGGTCTAGTGAACACATCCAACCTCCCGGCGGAAGTGTTAGCCTGATTTGGTGTACTGTTAACATTCTGAAAGATTCGTTGTGAATGTGAAGATTCAGATAAGACAGGTCTACGACCGGCCTCATCTGAACACTGTCCCTTTTGGGAACCAAAAATAGTTTGGACGTGAATACAGGGTAATTTGGGGGGGACCGGGATGATGACATTCTTGGCAATCATTTCCTGGGCTAGTGACTCCACCTCTAAAGAAACAAAATTCGCCGTTGTCGGCTGACGTAATCGAGGTCGCCGGAGCCACTGCCAAGTGATGCCTTTGCGTGCCACCATCCGTGCCCAAGTGTTTAACGGCCATGCTTGGTGACACGTTCGGAACGACCCAGTTAGCAGACAAGGGTTCGCCGGCTGTACTACCCTCGGTTCCTCCGGCCTTAAGGTAGGCGCCGGGAGTGAGAGAGACTTTAGTTTTTTGATGGTGGGGTTGGTGCTGGCCGCTTCGCCGGCTGGCTGGTGTTGGTCGAAGACTGGCCCTGACCTGGTTTATTTTGGCCGCGTCCTCTCTGACCTGAAAACCTATTCTGTCTATGCCTGTACTGACCCTGGGGGGAGTGGGAGGACTTAGGCGGAAGAAATGGTTTAGATCCCCCTGGCTGGGCTTTAGTAGTAGGCCTGGGTTTGGGGAAGTTAAATGCAGGTTTCTTAGAAGGGGTGGGACTGTGCTTAACGGCCTGTGCCATATTGAACACCGTTCGCCATACTTCAGGGGACATTAAAGAAGGGGTAAGTACTGGTGACATCACCACCTGGTTAGCAATGCGCTCAGGTAGCTTGCGAACTAACGACATCCTAAGATCTTGTCGTGCTCGCACCGCCTCAAGCAAGGCGGTGCGTATGTCACCTAAGGATTGGATTGACGACTGAAGAATCAGTCGCCGGGATAACTCAACCGATCTTCGAGCATCCGCGTCTGCGATTGCCTGAGTAGATCGTAGTAAAGACTTAGCCACCTGCTGAGATACTATGTACTGTGAAAACAGGCGAAAAGCTTTTCCTCGTAGCCTAAATTCTCTGTCTAGGTGAGTAGGGGTAGGGGTAGTGAATGGGTCCTTCAGTTCACAAAGATTAATCTTAGGGGCAGCTAGGAATGCAAACAAAGCCGCCGGGACTCCGCCGGCAGAACCCACCGGCATGGAAAACCATGAATGTGAGTCCTGAGGGATCTGGTGGGAAGATTTAGAAGTGAAAGTGGTTGCAAAGTTTTGAGCCTCTACCTCCCAATCCACCCAAGGTCCTGGACCCAACTGTCCCACCTTCAAAACTGGATTAGCTGCGTCGTCTGTGACGGTCCGTAAATCTAGTTCAGGAGTAAGAGCTGACAGAGTCTTAATATCATTAAACCCATCCAGCTTAGACCAGTCTGAAAATAGTTTTAAAGCTGAGGCAGGGGGTAAAGCAGGCTTAGAAGCATACACAAAATAATCCTGGTGATAATAACTAGGTATAGCCTTAATGTTTACGTCCAGAACATTACCTAAGGCATCCATGGCCCTTAATTTCTTTGACTTGTTGCCCTGGATAAACCACTCACGCGGTACCGGGAGTTCCCTGACAAGGTAGGTTGGGCAAGCTCTGGTTTAGAGGGGTTCAAAAGAACCCATGACTTGTCTGGCCCATAAAGGAGGGGCATAGCTACCTTTCTAAGAGGTGCTTTGTCTAGAGGGGGTGGATTAACATCCGTTATGACCCTGACATTTGAAGTTGTCAATGCCGCCGTGGCAGGCTTAGTGCTCCTTGCAGGTGACAGAGTAGGAGGGTTAAGAATCTTAGATAAATCAATTGACGTCATCAGAGGCCGTACCGTAGAGCTTGTCGAGGGAGCCCCCAAGTCCATTGTGGGGTTTTCTTGTTGCTGACCAAAAAATTTAGATAAAGCATGAGTAAGCAACCCATCAATTTCTTGTGCTGTAACAAACTGGTTAGATGAAGAACTTATAGGAGAATCATTATTATCTCTTGCGGCGTCCAAGCCTGAGCCTGACCCTTGTCCTTCCATATCCGAAATTATTGAAACTTCGTCTTTTTCCTCCCGATCCTCCTGAGAAGACCCCGCCGAGGCAGGGGTACCTTGTTTCCAAGATAAGTCTGGGATAGAGGATGGGGTCGCCGCGTCCCTGTGGACGTCGGCTACTGTGTGACTCGTATGAGTCGGACGTGGGTGGTCAGACCGTGGTTGGGCAAACCGCCAAACACCAAGGCCCTGGCCTACGCTCTCTTGAGAGTCTGAAACATTCTCAATTATTGACCCTCCTGAACTTTCCATTTCCAGGGTTAAAATATTAATTGGCAACTCCTCTTTAGGGACAGGTGCTGCACTGGACTCAGAGGCCCTAACACAAACTCTGTCAGGTGTAGAGGTACGATGAGATGCACTAGACTTAGGGGAATGTCGAGAGGACTTCCGATGTGAATCCTTTTTTGAGGATTTATGGCTGCGGTGTGACCGCGAACTAGTCTTAGATCTGGAAGAATCTCCGCCGTGACCACTGGTGGAATCTTCCGTCTTACTCTTCTTACTCTCCGGCGAAGAGGCCCGACTAGAAGACTGTTGTCTGAGAGGTGACCTTGACCTAGATCTCGCCTGCGACGAGGAGGCGGATGCCGGGGGTGTAGGCTCTCTCGGGCGTTTAGTTGTAGTCGCAGACGATACAGAACCCTGACTAGTCTCCGTCGGCTTAACACTCGTGACTCTAGAGGAACGTTTAGGGGGAGGGTGTTCTGACAGCAATCTATCCCAAAGTGGGACGTTGTCACATTGAAGTGACTTATGCGCGACAATGGTAGTGTAGGCCGACATTTGTTGTCGAACCTCTCTCAACGCTACCGCCGCGGTCTTATCATTATCACAAAGGACTTTAACAGCTAATTGAGAACAAAAGGAACAATTATGCATCACCCAGAGACCCCTTGAACGGTCTAGACATTTAACACACCTTATTCAAAGGGTGTGTGCAAAAATAGGGATACCAGCACAAGTAGGGGTAATGCACAGGGCAAAAACTGGGGCCACGGTAGCCATGACAGAGACTGGTGGGTGAAAACTACCGCCGGGTCTGTATTGGTCCGCCGGAGCTCAGCTCTGGAAAAAACAAGAAAATTTCCAGGAATTAATGCTCATAACATGATCGCACAGCGGGGTGTTTAGCCAAAATAGGGCTGTTTACGTGATCATTTTCATGCAAAGACCCAGAACGTAAAACAAGTACCTATCCCTGAAAGGGCATAAACAGAGCTTTCGAATGACACCATAACGATCCTTGTATGATGGATAGTTTCTTGCAATAACCGTGCAACGCGAGAGCAAAAAGCAGGTAATTCGGTACTTTCAGTACATAATTGAGTATGTAGCGAGTGAGAGAGGGAGGAGGGAGCTGAGATTTGTGTCAGTAGGTTCGCCGCGGTGGTCTGGAGCAGTCATACGCTCGCTAGTCTCCTGCCACCACTTGTCTCTCTCTCTCAGCCACATTACGTGCTGAAATTGCCACTCGAGTTATGTCGAGCGCCGCCACATAGTCCAGCTTTATTTAACTCGACTTATGTTGCTCGCCGCTAAATAAGGGTTAATGCTCATAAGGGTAATCCAACATGATCGCACACCAGTGTTAATAACCCGCCGGGTAACGAGATGCAAAGACACAACTAACACATCTCGCTACGCGGCGGGGTGTAAAGTCTAAACAAATCTTTTGCTAAAGAAAGTGAAGAATACCCTCTGATATAATGGTCCAGCATGGCACTTATAGTCTCTCGGAGGAGGTGACTGTCTCAAGATTCAATTTTGTAACAAAGCAACCCCCCAAAAAGACGCCGGCCCTTGAATTATTATAGTAGAATAGCCCAGGGCAGGATGATACGAGATCTAATGTTTAACGAATTGTCCCAAAAGATCGCCGTAAGATCGAAGGCGGCGATACCTGATAGTATCACTAAATTAAATAGGATGAATTTTGTAAAATTCCTTAATTCCTCCACCTAGGAGCACGGGTGTGAGAATCGATATATAACCTAATTGAACCTTCAATCGCCGTAAATAGTAAAGGCAGCGATACACAGAGTATCACTATAATGGATCGGTTAACTAACTGGAAGACCTAAGTCGTTCATCTCACCCTACCCAGGTGCACCCGCCGGGTGAGAAGTTTTAAAAGTTAACCCCATAAGTTCCTGTCCCCGCTTCTTTGTAAAAGATCGCCGGGGAGGAAAGCCTAAACAACAGCTAGGTTTTTTCATGTGGTTGTCGTAAAACCAGGTAGAAAAAACTCCTAAAACGTATGTCCACAAGGACGCCGTTTTATATGGATGGGTACAGCCATCCCGCCGGGAATCAAAGGAGGCCTGAAACCAGGCACCCACAGAGACGCAGTCCTGGAGAGCCACAGACACCCCACCCGCCGGGGATACAAGCCAGTGTCAACAACCACGTGTGGCCCAACACTGCTCTCGGCCAGGATTTTTTCACGGTGAAACCGAGAAAAAACCCGCCGGAAGGAAACCCACCCTGAACAGATACCATCTGAACAACACACGACACGAGGATAGCCACGCACGGCTAACCCAAGGTCACAGCATAATCCGTGGAATTAGCCAATACACAACTAAACCAGGAAACAATTATAGTCCGAGGAATTAGCCAATACACAACTAAAACCCGGATACACATGACACAGTAGGGCATATTTATAAATAATAAATAATAACACTAGTACATGTGTCAAAGCTACGAGCGGCTGGCTAGGCCTAGGCAGACGGCATAAAATCAGTTGAAATATACACACACTGGAAATATCACAACAGGAACCACCGCCAACACACCACCGAGCAACAACTTCCAACCCAGGGAAGACTGACTCGGGACCCAGAAAAAACTTCACTAAGTGAAGAAAAATACGCTGGGAACGTCAGAAAACACAGCTTACCTCATCAGAAAGATAAAAGGCAGCAATAATTAACGCGTAGTGAAAGCCGCCTGCATCACAAACTAACTCAACTGTGAAAAAGTTCACATGTCCACAATGTGACCACGAGGGTACATCCGAAATAGATGCCTCATACACTCGACCCAAAATACACTGCACTGCGGGCAACCAGCCCAGGACACTCCTGCTACGCCTATCCTAACCTTACTCGATACATCCTGGAGTAAACAAATGAGAAAAAACTCACTAGGGACGCAACGAATGCGGAACCAGCGGAGCGTGGGGAGGCACGTCCGGGCGGGCTGAGCGCAGGGCAGAGAAGGAAGAATGACGCCTGAATCAGCGTCTGGTCAGAAATCCACACAAGTACATCCACGATATGATGGAAAGCTTATTGGATAGTTATTCTTATTTTCTTTTTGTTTTTATTTTTTACGAAGTTTTTTCGTAGTGAGAACCCAATTCATAATGACTGAAGCCATGAGTGAGGTCGCGTGCGCTCATGATGAAGGCTCCTCAGTTTTTAAATGCTCTGCGCGGTAGATTCAAAACTACGGCGGATTAGTGTTTGAAGAGGATGCCTTATGTAATAGGCATGTTCGTCAATGATGGAGGGGCCACTAATAAATAGAAGCTTACATTTTATTTTCTGTATAAACGTAATGCAAAAACTTGGTTTACTCACGCTTGTTCTACCGCTGTTCGTAATAAAGAGGAAGGATACAAACAGTACCGACACTTTCAAATTCACAAATATCAAAATTGTCATGTTTCTGCCCGGAATCATGCCAAATATTTTCTTTGACTAGGAAACCCCTCCAAAACATTAAAAATGTATGCAATGAACTTTTTCATTCAAGCTCTATCCTAACTTTCTGGCATCTAGCCAAAATCATTTTCAAAGTTATTCCTTACTCAACTTTCCCTCCTCTATTCCACTTCAACGGCGGCACCATCGTCACTTCTTCCTCTGACAAAGCTGAACTCTTTGCTCAAGTTTTTGCTAGAATCGCAACCTTGGATGATTCCGTTGATATTCCCCCCACTCCACCCCACCTCTCACTTACTTAAGCCAAATATCATATTATATATTAAAGATTACTCTACATTCTGCCCTCTCTTGACTTATTACATACAGTAGAAGGCATACGGAGCAGAAGGTGTTCCAATTGTTGCACTCATAAACTGCGCTTTCATGCTGATTGCCTATCTAGGCAATCTCTTTCTTCTTTGTCTTTTCTCTAACATCTTCCCTTCTTGATTAATTCAAAATATCTTAAGCATTTGTGTTCCAATCATCTTTCTTCAGATCAACCGTATGGTTTCCTTAAGGGCCCCGCTCTACTGGTGATCTCCTTTCGTTCCTTACTAACTCTTGTTGATCCTCTTGTTGGGAGTTTGGTGAGTCCTTTTCTATTATGCTAGACATATCGAAACTCTTTGATATAGACCAGCCCAAATTACTTATTTCCAAACTACCCTGCTTCGTCTTCTATCCCTCAATTTGTGCCTTTATCTCTAATTTACTTTCTAGCCATTCCATAGCCGAGGTTGTGAATGGCCATCGCTCACTTCTTCAACCTATCAACTCCGGTGTTCCATAGGTCTCTATCGTAACTGCAGTTCTATTTCTATTATAATATTAGAAATATAACTGGAGATATTCATTAATGAACTTATCAACGGTACTTCTCATATTTTGCTGACTCTACCTTACAATATTGAACTAGTTTTCTACAATATCCCACCATACAATTACTCCTAAACTCACGTGATGAGGCCATAGCACACCTATCTTCTGATCTATTAACTATCTCCAATTGTGGCAGATCAAATATTGTTGCTTACAATGCTTCCGAAACCAAGTTTCTCCATATACTCATCACAATCTTGACAAAATTATCCTGTACTCGTCATTAACCCAAAATCAGCACCCCACCTGCTCTCAATATTCTTTGTGTCTCTTTTTCTTCTGATCTTTCTTGGAAAGATCATATCATCACTCTTGCTAAAACAGTGTCCCACAAGTTAGTTGCGCTATACAGTCTCCGTGGGTTCTTAAACCTCGCACAGATTCTTGCTCTGTACAGGGACACAGTGCGCCCATGAATCCAGTACTGTTCGCATATGTGGGAAAATTCCACCAATAGTGCACTTCCAGAAAGGGTACAGTCAATAGCATCTCGGCGCATCAGCTAACCTCTTTCCAATTCCCTAAAAGCTATCGCAAAACACCATAATTTTGCATCTCTCTCACTCTTTTACTGCTGCAATAATCAGTGTTCTACAGAGCACCCTAAGTCTATCCTTACTCCCTTAAATTAATGAGTTGATGACAACAGCCTTGCAACACATTGCCACCCATATTCTGTCCAACTCTCTAACACAAGAGTGAACCATTTTTTCCAGTCCTTCATTAGCTCAACAAGTATACTCTAGAACTCTGTACTTCAATCTATCTGTCTCCTCATCTTATGACTTAAACTGCCAAGCTCCGTGTGTCCAGATATATACAGTATATATATATATATATATATATATATATATATATATATATATATATATATATATTAGGGTGGCCCTTATTTTCGAAAGTAAGAAATCCAAACCTATCACCCCCTGGCTTTGTTCCATTCCTAATGAGACATATTGTGATCAAATTTCGTGACGATTGGAGCATATTTATTGGTAGTCCAGCAAAGTCTGTTTGGCTGTTTTTGTGCTGGTTGGCGGAACTTACCTGGCACGCACCAAAACCCAGACACAGCAACAAGACTCCTTCAAGACTATCTCGACACATTACATGAATGGTGCACTACAAACAGACTCAATTTAGCCCCAGCTAAATCCACTGCAACCCTGCAACCCGGAACTCAACATAAACAACACACCCCTAACAAATACACACACACCCAAAATCCTAGGAGCAACATACGACACCCAAATGACATTCAAACAGCACACCACAAACACGAATAAGAATCTGACACCCAGACTTAACGCCCTCAGATCACTTGCCCACACGAAATTTGGACACAACAAAGAACCACCACCACAGTCTACAAACAATACATAAGATCAGTTATGGAATACGCAAGCCCGGCCTGGGCTTCTAATCTAGCTGAAACACATCATAAGACCTTACAGACTATTCAAAATAAAGCCCTGAAAATCATCACAGGATGCACAGCTACTACACCCACAGATCACCTACATCAAGAAACCAAAGTCCTCAAAGTCAAAGATAATTTAGACATGAGAGGCACTCAATTCCTGGCAGAAGCCTCCACGAATCAACACCACCCACTACACTACATGGCAGCACACCCACAGACACCAAGAAATATCAAAACAACACCCAGCACACACTATCACACACAAATACTGTCTTCTCTCCCTCCCTGCGCACCCCAAACCAACTTCCGGAAGCACATCCATACTCATATCACTCGCCGTTCCATCCACTCACTCATAGACAACACGCAGCTGCAAGCACGACCTCTCGAAATCCATCCTTCTGAATCCTCCCTTCCTCGCGAGGACAGAGTCCACCTGGCCAGGCTGAGATGCGAACACCATCCAGCTCTTCTGAGCTATCAGAAGAGACTGGATGAATCCGTCGTCGACACCTGCCCAGGCTGTAACACAGCAACCCATACCATTAAACACATCATAGAAGACTGCATTTCACACAACAAAGCTGCAGTGCTGAAGGAGAGGACAGCAGCAGTGCAGAGGGAGAGGACAGCAGCAGTGCTGAGGGAGAGGACAGCAGCAGTGCTCAGGAGGCAAAATCCTGCTCTCCACCCAAGCGGCCATGAAGAGCTACAAAAAACATAGTTTCACCATCTCTCGCAGCTGCACTGGATTGTACTCAGCTTTCCGACCGAAAAGCCACCATCGTGCTGACAGAAGCTGCAAAAAGCCTCGGCCATGACACTACGGACCTGGCCATCAACCGCACAACCATTGCCCAGTCTCGACGTCAAGCCAGGAGACGTTTCGCGGAAAACCTAAAAAAGGACTTCCAAGCGGATGTCCCCTTGACTGTCCATTGGGATGGAAAACTCCTTCAAGCCCTGACAACCAAGGAGCATGTGGATCGTCTGCCTATCTTGATATCCGGAGTAGGAGTCAGCCAGCTCCTCGGTGTCTCTAAACTCCCTTCGGGGACCGGTGAAGCGCATGCTCAAGCTGTTTTCCATGCTTTGGAGGAGTGGGGAGTGACCGAGAAAGTGGTCGCCATGTCTTTTGACACGGCCGCTGTAAACACGGGACATTGGACCAGCGCATGCGTCCTTCTGGAACAGAATATCGGAAGGGATCTTCTTTACTTGGGGTGCCGCCACCATATCATGGAAGTCATCTTGGCTGCTGCTTTCGGAGCTGTGATGGGAGGAGGGACTTCCGGGCCTGAAGCGCTCCTATTCAAGAGGTTTCAAAGCCAGTGGTATTTAATCGACAAGGAAGCATTTCAACCTGGGACTACGGATGATGCGGTGAACGCGGCGATAACTCCAACTCATCAAGATGAAGCAGTCGCCTTTGCGATGGAGCAACTGACAATCCACCACCCTCGAGACGACTACAGGGAGCTGTTGGAGCTCCTGATCTTGTTCCTCGGGTATATACCTCCTCGTGGAGTTCGATTCCGAGCTCCTGGTCCCATGCGCCATGCACGATGGATGAGCAAGATCATTTATGCTTTCAAGGTTTGGATGTTCAAGAACCAATTCCGACTGACAAACCGTGAGCAGAAGGCTTTGAGGGATCTCTGTATCTTCTGAGATCTTCTCTACATCGAGGTATGGATCACCTCTCCTTCTTCAGTCCAAGCTCCTAGGAGGGACTTGCACCTCATCAAGGCTCTCGTCGACTTCCCTAACCAAGAGATCAGCAAGGCTACATCAGAGAAGATTAAAAGGCACCTCTGGTACCTTGGAGAAGAAACTACAGTCCTGGCCCTTTTTGATGATGCCGTATCCGTTCGAACGAAGAAGGATATGGTCAAGGCAATGTCGGGAGAAATGGACGGTGAGGAAGAGCCTCCCAAGCGAGCTCAGCACGATCTCGGATTCTTGAAAGATGCCAACCTCGAAGACTTTGTGTCACCAAGAAGTCCTTCGAGAAGGTGTGACTTCCAACGGATTTTCTCCACTATGATCCTGTGGAGTGGCCAAATCGCGGTGATTATCAGGAGGCCTGCCGTCTCGTTAATGGTTTGGAGGTTGTGAATGATCATGCTGAACGAGGGGTCTCTCTCGTCAAAACATACAACCGGCTCCTCATGAAGGATGAAGAACAGCTGCAGTTTCTCCTCCAAGTTGTGAGCGAGCACCGGAAGCTATACCCGGACACCCGGAAGAAAACCCTGGCACAAACCAGGCAACAATGAACGGAGTGGTGCCCGTTATACCCCTGTCCTTGAGCAGCTAATACCCACTAAGTTTACTGTATTAGAGTGGGGGTGAACTGGATGACCAGAGCCAAAGTATACTTCCATATGTAGAGGCCAACCAAAGAGTGGCCTTCAAACGCCGTGGACTACCAGTAAATATTAAACAATCTTCGCGAAAATTTTACTGAATCATTTTTGGACCAAACTGACTCGATGAGAACCCTGAGAGCGTTAAAAAGAGCAATTTTGAAATTTTGCCTATGGCATACGGGCCTCCCTAATTATATATACCGGTATACGTTATATACTGTATATATATATATATATATATATATATATATATATATATATACTGTATATATATATATATACAGGTATAACAGCTGGAACTCCGGTCTCACCATCTGGCCTCCCTAGCTGACCCTTTCTGTGCCTTTATCACCCTCACCCTCCTCCTCCTATCAATACATTATACTATAAACACCTTACATACTAAATACCTTGTATAAACAAAAATATGACAAATCCACGAACGACCAAGGAGTCTCCGGGAGGGGTGGGGGGATTACACCTTTTGTTTGATCCCTGGCAGCGACTTCCCAAAATGCTCTTGACCACTACCATCTACTCTTACTATTAATGTCTGCAACATTCGTGGCCTATCCTCTAACTTCCACTTCTCCTCTGCCAACCCTGATCTTGTCTTTCTCACCGAAACTAAGTTGTCTGGGACTACTGACAGCAAACCCTTTTCTGTATTCTCCTACTATCTCTATCCTCAATTTCAAGCCAATGGTGGATGTTGTGTATAATGTATGTATGCAACAATCTTGCTTTCGTGTTTCCAACTTTGATTCTTCTGAATAAGTTGCTGCTGGTCCGTGGTCGCGTGCAGATGTCCCGGTGCCTGGTGCAATCTTTGGCTTAATTTGGGGGACCTTTAGTCGGTCTTGGTATTTGTCTGCTGCGTTGGTGGTTCAGCGGCCTGTCCCCCCGGATTCATCCCCTTCCTCCATGCTGCCCTGTTCTACCTCGGTCATCGTCTGATCATCCGTCTGTGTTGGCTACTTCGCTCTGCGGCATCTTTCTTTCTTTCCGGCTGGTGGGGTCTAGCGCCTCCCTGGACTTGTGACACGTGGCTTGCCCACTGGAGGGTTGTGGCCTCCACGGTAGTCGGCACTGGTCCTGGCACAATCCTCGGCTTTCTTCGGGGTTCCTTCGTGTGCCCCATCTTTCTCGTCGGTGCCAGGGCAACCTACAGCGTCTGGGGTTTGTGTTGGCTCCACTGTCCTCGTCTCCACGCATCTTCTTCCAGCCTTCCATCCTAGTGTCCTGGGAGTGTTGTTGCCCTTCTGCTGTGTCACCTGGGTCCCTGACGTTCGTGCCTCCTTCTCAGGATGCCACTGTGGCCTGACAGACACCGTGGCAGGGATAATTGGGCATACCCACAAAACCCTTTAACCAAGAAACAAGAGCAAAATCAAGAAGATTCTTTTCCCAATTCTCAGCTCTCTGGCTAAAGCTTTCTTGTCACTCTCAAACTAAATATATCTGCGCTGTTTATGTCTCCACTTATTCTACTGACTATCCAAAATTCTTTGACTATCTAACTTCTAAAGTGGAACAAATTCGATCAATCTCTCCTTTCGCAGAAATCTCCATCTTACTGTAGGATATTTTAATGGTCACCACAGCCAATGACTCTCCTCTCATTCCACTGACCAACCTGGTGAGCAAGCCTACATCTTTGCTATCCTAAATGAACTAGAGCAGTTAGTCCAGCAACCCACCCGTATCCCGGATCGCTTCGGAGATTGGCCCAATATGTTTTACTTATTTCTAAACTCTTACCCTTCTGCTTATACTGTTAATCTTTTTTCTCCTTTCGGCTCCTCCGATCATTAACTTATCTCTGTCACTTGTCCTATCTTGCTGGTACAGCCACCCCATCGTCACAGTCGGCGGCGCTTGTGGCACTTTGGCGCTGCCGAATGGGAGGCTCTTTGGCACTAGTTCTTTGATTTCCCATGTAATGATTTCTGCTTCTGTGGCCGAGGACCCTCAGAGAGTGCTGAACTCATTACCGAGGTAATCCTCTCGGGCATGGAAGCATACATTCCATTTTCTTTCTTTCAGTCTAATGCAAACCTTTTTTGGTTACTCACGCTTGTTCTACTGCTGTCCGCAATAAGGAGAAAGCATTCAAACGATACTGTCACCTTCAAACTCAAGAATCTCATACTTCCTATGTTTCTGCCCGGAATCAAGCCAAATCTGTTCTTTGACTCGCCAAACATTCTTATATCAGTAATATATGCACTGTACTATCCAACTTTAGCTCTTCCCAAGCCATCTGCCATCTAGCCAAAAACCTCCAACAATTTGTTTTCATCGTCTTTCCCTCCTCTTTTCCACTCTGACAGCACTGCCATCACTTCTTCCTCTGACAAAGCTGTACGCTTTCACTAAAAACTCTACTTTGAATGATTCTGGTGCTAGTCTTCCCACTCCACCCCCCTCTCTCCTACTTATGCCTAACATCATAATCTCTTCTAAGGATGTACTATCCACCCTCTCTGGGCTTAATACTAAAAAGGCATACGGACCGGATGGTGTTCCTCCTGTTGTACTCAAAAACTGTTCTTCCGTGCTGACTTCCTGCCTAGGCAAACTCTTCCGTCTCTGTCTCTCATCTAATGTTGTCCCTTCTTGCAGCAAGTTCGCTCTCATTCAATCTGTCAAAGAAGGGTGACCACTCTAAACCCTCCAACTATCATCCAATTGCTCTCATTTCTTACATCTCTAAAGTTTTTTAAACTATTCTTACCTCAAAGTGTCTTAAGCATGTATCTTTCCATAACCTACTCTCAGACCGCCAGTATGGCTTTCTTAACTCCTTTAGTGCGGGCATAACTGCCCAAAATTACATTAATTCCATGCTCCTTTTCATGCATAAGCAAGAGCCAGAGTGTAATACAATTATATACTGTATCTGTGAAAGTACAATGATAGTTTTTTGTTCAATAACACCTGAATCATCCCTGTACGACATCTGGTTATCTTTCAACGATCGTGCAAATGAAGGCCAAAATTTAAAAAAGGCAATTTTTGCTGTTTTTGCTATGTGTGACACTGCATATTAGTGAGCGAGCCGTCTCTCAGAGCTTAGTGTGTGCCCGCGGCCTGTCGGCGGCGGCTAAGGCCCCCCTGTACTGCGTAATACAGCTGGCCTCAGTCTCAGGCCATATCATTGCCTCAAAATAGCGCCAGTCATATGACGGGCACTGTACAGAAAGAGTTAAGGGCCACTCCACTGATGTTTCTTTTTTCTTCATATTACTAACTCTTGGTCAGCCTCCATTTGGGACTTCGGCGAGACTTTTTCTGTTGCGCTAGACATATCGAAGGGCGTTGGTGGAGGGGTCTGTCTTTTATAGCCAGGGCGGTTGCTCTTACAAGGGGTGACATTTGCTGCTTTTTGTACTGTTATATAGTCTAAATGAAATATAGCTTCTATCAGGTTCCAATATATTGGGTTAGCTGGTACTTGACTATGCAACAGGACCCCATCGTGTGTCGTCAGGTTAGAACACACCCACATAATTATTATTTGGATAGGTTCAGCTTAGGAATAAAGGAGTTCCAGGCAACACGTATCTTATATAAGAAAACATTTCCACAAATACTAGTGGTTAATCTTTGCCATTCTAACGTCTAGTCATGGTTGCGTGTTGTATTCATATTAAGGCTAAACATTTTGCTGTAATCTAAATTGTAAAACCCCTTAATTATCTTAATAACTTCAATTAGTTAACCTTTTGGTCTGCATGCTTTCAATAGAAAGATATCAAGAGCTCTCAACCGGTCCTCATAGCCCAAGCTTCTATTCATACATACATTCCATATGGCTGAACCATCTCAAGGTGTCCCTTTTCTCACAGTTTAGCACATCTACCTCCACACCACACCAACCATTGTTTATGTTTAACATACCAAAAGTTGCCCTATACAAAAATGCACCTTAGTCAAAGATTGGTCCCGATCCGACAAGTGGTTCCGGAGTTATTGGGTAAAAACCGGTGACAAAAATAATTTGGAAGAATAAGAAAACAAACAAATAATCTTAACGATTACAATAGGGGTTCACCGCCAGGTCTTGAGCACCTAATAATAAAAATAAGGTGATAGTGACAATAGTAATTCTAGTGGTACTAGCAATAGAACAAATAGAAAGATTGAGAGAGAGAGAGAGAGAGAGAGAGAGAGAGAGAGAGAGAGAGAGAGAGAGAGAGAGAGAGAGAGAGAGAGAGAGAGAGAGAGAGAGAGAGAGAGAGAGAGAGAGAGATTTGCATAGATACACTGGCCACACGGATCTTACGATCCCTGTGAGGAGGCCAGAACTAAATCCTAGTAAATAGAGCAACCCAAAGAGTAAGATAAAGTGGAAGGAAATTTTAGCAAAAGATGAAGGTGTTCTCCTCACCCTCCGCTCCCTCCGGAAATATGCTGTACATGAAAACAGGTAGAAGTTAATAACCTTGCAGGGCTGGGAAATCGCTATAGAAAAACATAGAATAGTTAGAAATGGAAATTAAATCGTATATATAGTTTCACCTTTATCTGCTCTCTTCAACTGAAAACTGTGTTCATTTCTGCCTGGTTCTCTTGTCAGCAATAATGTTGTACTACAGAATACTAACTATCTGTGGTATGAGTCTAACCTTTATATACTGTATATGTGTTTATTGAGCCACTGTCTATAACTTCATTAGGGGGCTTATTCCACGCACCAATTATGTTGTGGGTGAAGAAATGTTTAGTTGTGTGTAGGTTCGCTTTCCTGCCTATTAATTTTACCTATTTTCCTATTGTGGATCTCTCTTTGGCTATCTTAAATAGATTATTGAAATTTACATTACTAAATCCTTTTAGAATATTTAAGCACTCTATCAGTATCAGCTGCCCCCTTTTCTCCGTTTTTTAAGCAAAAATAGACTGAGTTTTCTTAATCTTCCATTGTATGGTAAATTTAAAAGGGAATGGATTTACTTTGTTACTCTACATTAAACGGACTAGAGTTATTCTATGATGTTCATTAAGTAGGGAGACGAACACTGCACAGGTTACTTAAAATGAGCCTTACAATACATTTGAATAATGGTAAAACTATGTCTTTACTATGACAATGAACTTTCTTCTAATGAGTCCTTGTGCTCTGTGTGCTTTGTTAGCTGCTTGTACATTTTACATTTTCGTTTATAGGCACTCCTGTGTCTTTGATTTATGATACGCTCTTTAACTTTTCTCAATTCATGAGCTATTCGTATTAATTGTTTTGGGAACTTATTTATAGTATCTGACATTCCCTTACATTTAAAGAATATCTGTCAATTTTCTGACCACTCTGAGCATTTGCTTAGATCTGATTGCAGGCTAATTTTATCGCATTCTGAGATGATTGCATTTCCTATCCTAGTGCATCGGCGAATTTGGAAATTATATAATTGATACCTTTGCCTATATAATTATTATATATTGTGAACAAAATTGGACCAATCACTGAGCTCTTGGGGACTAGGATCCAATCCAAGAGAGAAAGAGAGACAGAAAGAGATCCTGTATGAGTCAAAGTCTGTAAATAACTATTCCAATTAACCCTTTGACTAAAGGAGGTATGTCTTCGGGTATAAATTGTATTATCTTCTAAACACACAGACATACATAAAAACATGCATAAACACGTTCATCGAATCACAAACACACACACACGTTAACGCATAGCAAAGGTATACAAATACACATATCCATATACGCAAACACACGTTTTAGAAGGATCTGCCATGATTGTATTAATAAGACAAGCAATATGCTCAAACAAAGCAGATCCATTTGAAGCCCATCCCATATCACATCTTTGGTTATCTAACTTAGTGTACACTTCGCAGGTCACATTCGAGATATACTGTAGAATCAACATCTAGCTTTGCCTCATATGTCAGACCTTGCAAAATCCATCTCTTAAAATATAGATGTAAATATAACCTTAACTCGGCAGCTACGGCAAGACTCTTAAGAGGTCCTACTGGGCGGCTGTGGTAAGACTCTTAAGATCCTAGGCCTAAGAAAAACCATTTAAAACACCCCAGTGGCACTCAAAAACAAAAACAAAAATGGGTTTAGGTGAGATAATTTCCGTCCATTACTTGCTACCACTCCTACACATGTGTCCCAACCCTTCCTTTTTCCCCCCTCCTCAATTATCAGGTATTTTCTCTATTATTCCTGATAATTATTGAGTATTTTGTGGGAGAGAGGGAGGATGGTGGAGGAGTGTAACTCCGAGCCTCCAAGCCAGTCTGAAAGCTCCCCTGGTCT
The DNA here is from genome assembly GCA_032716605.1 of Paralithodes platypus. NCBI lineage: Eukaryota > Metazoa > Arthropoda > Malacostraca > Decapoda > Lithodidae > Paralithodes > Paralithodes platypus. The sequence continues at coordinate 26,221,399 of CM064566.1, forward strand.
CTCAGTCCCACTCGAGACACGAGAGAGTGAGGGAGTAAGTCTCTCACTGCTCAAGGACATATTATGACCGCAAGGCTAAAATATACAATTTTCACCAGCCAATTGCTGTTACCAATTGTTTTATTGCTTTCCCATGTTCATATGTTCATATTAAAAGTAAAATAGGCGCATATGGATAAGTATTAATCATATACTGTATATGGTAAATTAACGATGTTAGTGAGGAATGAATCAGAATACCTTCGCACCATGGGCACATTTAACCCTCCTCTAGCGGGTGCTCTGTGGCCGTTTTGGGCCTTTCTGGGCCGTTCTGACTGCTATATCAACCATCAGTATGAAAGGAACTGTATTGCGCCGAAAACTAGGTGGAAATCGCTACACAATGACGCCACATACAGCTACGTAGCACTCGTGGAGCACTGACAGTGTTACCTCGAAGATGGAAGTTTAGCTGTTTTTGCTACCTTGCTCACTTTTAGCGAACTATTGGTTACACTGTCATCCTCACGCGCGGTGGGGGAACTGGAGTTAGTGTGGGCCGGGAGGCCACAGATGTCGGACGTATGGATCATTACTATCCCACCCATTTTCACTCTATTTCCACCCTTTTTTCACCCGTTTTTTGCCAGTTTTTTCAACTCGACTTATGTGGTGAGCCGCTTTTTAAGGGTTAAATACCATAGCTGCGCATTTAAGAGGTTAAAATATTTGTCCACCAATGAATCAACATCAGTATCGAATAAACCAGACATTGAATTTCAAGCATGTGTGCGTATTATTTCCTGTAAAAGCTAGTTAACCCGAGGAGAGCATCATTCAAGTTTCTGAAACGCCAGCATATACGAATATATTACCTTAGATTCTGAGAGAATTTGCAATATTTTCCATATAAAGCATTATTTATGCTCCATGTGCTTATATTGCACTTGCATGATGAACAGTAAAGACCAGATAATAGGTGTAAACAACAAATATCTAGTGAAAACTGTATATTTGTGGCAGAAGGAGGTGGAATGGAGACGAGAGAGAGAGAGAGAGAGAGAGCGACATAGATGTGCTTTCGGGGCCTGCTTGAGGCAAACTGACTGCCCTACCTGTCTTCCTCTCATGTGAAGGGGACGAGGAAGTGCGCAAGGCCATGACTTATCATATTTCGTGCAGGGAAAGGGAAGAATAGCAAAAATAAGAGGAAAATATCCAATAATTGATGAAGGGAGAAGTGGGCAGAGAAAGAGGGGAAGGAGGGGCAAGGATGGAGGACACATGTGGGGGAGAGGAAGGAAGTAGTAGAGGGTGAATATGCCACCTAATCACATATTGCTTCCATTTGAGTGCCTTTGTTTTTGTTTTTTTTTTCAATTTTCTATCGGCTTTCTGTCGTGAAACTTATCGCATCCCCTATACAAACACTTCCGTTAGGCCTATTGCACTCCTAGGGTTAAGTATATTTAGATGAGACCAGGAGTAATACTACATTTGTACATTCATCAAGAAATAAATATTCTATTGATTCAGAGCCAGTGATGTATTATATAAATGTAGTGACATAAAAAAGCGTAGATTAATAGTCAATATATATGATTAAGTATAGTAATTATATATTAAGCAAAGAAACATACACATGATAACCTATCATGGGGGAACTAGTGTTAACATCTCTCCCTGCATCTGTTGTTTAGACCCACAGGTGTGTGTTAAGTGGCGGGTAGGGGTGGGTGTTTGGGGAGGGGTCATTAATCCACCGGGAGGGATACCGACCACAGACCAACGCCTATTGTTATTATGTATTGAACCTCAATCGATTCTCAAAATGCTAAAATTCATTTTAGCATCTTGAGAATCGATCGAAGTCCAAAACATTATAGGATGATAATCGAAGTTAATAGCAAACAATACTTTATTTCCAATTAGGATATTCTCTGACTCTTAAGATCCACTTAAGATTACATATAACTATGTCGAAACATCTGGCTAATCAATGATTACTTTGTTTGTGAATGCTCTTGTTATTCTATTCCTCCCAAAATTAGGCTTCCTTATGAGCAAACTTATTTCCGAAGTTATATATATACATGTATATATATGTGAGTGTGAGGGTTAGGAATACAAGTGTGTTGATCTGGCCGCTCTCTCTCTTATAACAGCAATTAAAAAACTTAATTATATAGTACCAGTGAGTCAGAGGGTTAAACATACAAGTGTGTTGATGTGCGCTGCTCTCTCTCTCATTGTTCATTCTGAAAAGAAGTGAATTATAAGATTTGTCTTGTTAATATATCTATGCAATACAAATGTGTGATGTTTATCATCCATCAATCACATGAAATAGGTGGGTTGAAAATAAAGTGGATTAAATCATGGATACTTGGTAGGAAACAAAACGTCAACATAAATGGTATTAAGTTCGACTGGGGTGCAGTCCCACAGGCATCTGACTTCGGCCCTCTGTTGTATGTTATATACATAAATGACCTCGATTTAGGTATAACTAGTAGGATTAATACAATTGCAGATGACACCAAAAGGGGAGATAAATAGAATTATATCTTAGTAAAGAAGTTAAAGATGATATTAGGAAAGTTGCCCTCTGACCCCTGACCAGTGCGGACGTCCCCAGTGACCGCTAGTGAACCTGTTTACCCTTAGTGAGGTCCTAGTGAACTTTCTTAGTGATGGCTGTTGTTGATGAGTCTGCTGTCTCCTCCCATACTCTCCAGCTTTGTCTTGCTTTGCAAGAAAGACTGGAGAGTGTGGAGCAGGAGATTCAGTGTCTCAAAGATGAAAATTTGGCCTTGAGACTAGCTATGGCGGAGAAGAAGTGTGAGGCTACCGGAAGTGTTCCCAGGGATCGTGAAGCCCCTTGGAAAGTGGTGTCAACCAGTGCAACGGCCTGCAAGCTGAAAAGGCAGCCACTCAAGACCCACAACAACTTCAGCACCTTGGCTGATGAGAGTGATGGCGAGGAAGTGGCGATCATCGAGGCAGTGAGAGAGGAGGGGGGGAAGTCTGCTGCTGTTGCTGCTACAACTCCTGCTACACGCCGACAACGGAAAAAAGCTATGTTCATTGTCGGTGATTCAATGGTTAGGTACCTTGACGGGGCTACTAACACTCATGTTAGTCAATTTGTCTGCCTACCTGGAGCCGAAGTCGGGAGGGTGGCAGATAAGATGGATGGTGTCCTAGAAGTGGGTGGGGAGGACCCCGTCATCTTCATCAACGCGGGATCCAATGACATATGGAGATGCAGGACTGAGGAGTTGCTGACCAAGTACCAGGAAATGCTGGAGAGGATCAAGGAGAAGGGTGGATTTCCTGTAGTGCACAGTATCCTGCCAAGAAGAGGGGTACGGAAGGAATGGTCCTCCAGGGCTATTGGTGTAAATAGCCGGCTGGAGAAGTATTGCAAGGCAAAGTCAATACCATTCCTAGATAACTGGACCCACTTCTATGGTAAGGATGAACTGTATGCCCAGGATGGAGTACATCTTTCTCGACTAGGAGTTTCGACCTTGGCCAGCTCACTGGACAAGATTGTTGCGGGGTTTCGTTAAAAAAACCTGGGTGTGTAAGTAAAATACTGTCTCCATATGGAGCAGGTACTTCATGTGACAAACCAGTGAGTAAAATAGAAATAATCAGTCAAGATAGTGCAAATATAGTGATGTGTAATAGTAGTATCGATAACACTACACATGTAACTGATAGTAAAGATGATATTACTGATAGAGTAGAATTTCCGTCTAGAGCTAGTAGTTCAACAGGAAATAATAAGTTAGCTAAAAACAATAGACAATTAGTTGCAAATAAAAGTAATAGGTTGAGGGTATATTATACAAATTGTAGGAGATTATGTAACAAAATGAACGAACTTAGAGCACTCGTTAGCACAGAAAATATAGACATAATAACGCTAACTAAAACGTGGATTAATACAGAATCTAGGCATTTTTTTAGCAGAATTTGATATTCCAGGATATAGTTTGTTTAAATATAGCCGAACAAGTAGGAGGGGCGGGGGTATAGCAGTGTTTGTCAGGAGTACATTAAAAAGCTGTATTAAATCAGGTATTAGACTAAATAATGATAATGAAAGTGTTTGGGTAGAGGTTAACGAAGGTAGTGAGACCATAGTTATTGGAGTTATATATAGACCGCCTAATATGAGTAGAAATGGCGGAACATCGTTATGGGAGGAAATTAAAATAGCATCAAGGTTTAGCAATGTGTGCATTATGGGGGATTTTAATTTTCCGAACATTGATTGGCAGCACCTAATAGGCGACTCCGATTCAGTAGAGTTTATTGAGGTTGTACAAGATAGTTTTTTATTTCAATTCATAGATACGCCGACTAGAGGTATTAATATTCTTGATTTAGTTTTCAGTAACAATGAACATATGATAAATGATGTAGAGATTGGTGACCACCTAGGAAATAGCGATCATAAATCTATTTATTTTAATATACAATGGACAGGGAATGCTAAAGAGAATACGACACTTATCCCAGATTTCAGAAAAGCCGATTATGGTGGGTTAAGAAGAGACTTAAGGGTGGACCCTATTGTTAAGCAATTAAGTCAGGATATGCCAGAGTTAAACTTGCCGCCTACATATAACCAGTGTATTGCTTCACTCCACAATGCTCAAAATAAATATATCCCTAAAAGAAAATTTAGATCGCCGCAGAACCAACCAAAATGGATGACTAATAAGCTAATAGATCTTATAGGAAAAAAGAAAGGAATATATAGAAAAATAAAGAAAGGCGAAAATCATCTACATAATTATATACTATCAGACTCTATCAAGACAGGTCAAAAAGGAAATCAGGAAAGCAAAAAGAAATTATGAAATAAGGATAGCCAGTGACTCAAAAAATAACCCTAAAGCTTTTTACCAACTATATAAATCTAAAGTTAGAGATGTAATAGGCCCCCTAAAAACTTCAATAGGAGAAATAACAGAAAATGATTTAGAAATGTGCAGTACATTAAATAGTCAGTTTCTTTCCGTTTTCACTAATGAAAATTTGGCACAGATTCCAGAAGTCAATATGGTATATAGTGATAGTATAGACAATATGTTAAGTACAGTTAGTATAAGTAGAAATGATGTGCTTAAGGAAATTGACAGACTGAAACCTCAAAAATCGCCTGGTCCTAACGAGGTATATGCTAGAGTATTAAAAGAATGCAGAGATGAGTTAAGTAGTCCATTAGCATTTTTATTTAACAAGTCTTTAGAAACAGGTTTAGTTCCAGAAGCTTGGAAGCTTGCAAATGTAGTTCCGATCTTCAAAAAAGGTGATAAATCGATAGCATCCAATTACCGTCCCATTAGTCTCACATCAATCATAGGAAAGTTGCTAGAGTCTATTATTGCCAGGAAAATTAGAAGCCACTTAGACAAATTTAACTTAATAAATTCTTCTCAGCATGGATTCACTCAGGGACGTTCTTGCCTTACTAATTTGCTTAGCTTTTTCTCAGAGGTATATGAAGCAGTAGATAGTGACAAGTCATATGATATTATTTATTTAGATTTCAGTAAAGCTTTCGACAGAGTCCCTCATGAGAGATTGATGAGAAAGGTTGAGGCACATGGAATAGGAGGATCGTTGTTGGGATGGATTAGGTCATGGCTAATTGGTAGGAAACAGAGAGTCAGCATAAATGGTACCAAGTCAGAGTGGGGAGCAGTCAAAAGTGGTGTCCCCCAGGGATCGGTATTAGGTCCCCTGTTGTTTCTTATATACATAAATGACCTAGATTTAGGTATAACTAGTAGGATAAGTAAATTCGCAGACGATACTAAAATGGGGAGATCAATTGATTCAGATAGCGATATAGAGTGCCTCCAAAGGGATCTAGATACCTTACATGAATGGTCAGTAAATTGGCAGATGAAGTTTAACATTGATAAATGCAAGGTATTAAAGATAGGGAAGATGCATACAAATGTTAAATATAAACTAGCTAATTTAGAATTAGAAAATTCAGACTGTGAGAAAGATCTAGGTGTGTTTGTTAGCAATGATTTGAAGCCTAGAAAACAGTGTATAAGCGTTCGTAATAAGGCAAACAGGATTCTCGGGTTCATCTCTAGGAGTGTCAGTAACAGAACTGCTGATGTTATCTTAAAACTTTACTTGTCATTAGTGAGACCCCATATGGATTATGCTGTCCAATTTTGGTGTCCTTATTACAGAATGGACATAGATTCATTGGAGAGAGTACAGCGTAGAATGACAAAAATGATCCATAATATTAGAAATCTTTCGTATGAAGAAAGGTTGAAGAAATTAGGTTTACATTCGTTAGAGAGACGCAGAGTTAGAGGGGATATGATAGAGGTGTTCAAGTGGGTTAGTGGGATTAACAAAGGGGACATGGCAAATGTACTAAAGCTCAGTGATAGCGAAAGAACTCGTACCAATGGTTTCAAATTAGATAAATTTCGTTTCAGAAAAGATATAGGCAAATATTGGTTTGGTAACAGAGTTGTAGATGGGTGGAATGGACTACCAAGTGCTATAGTGGGATCTAAAACTGTAGGGAGCTTTAAGATAAAATTGGATAAGCATATGGACGAGAAGGGTTGGGTGTGAAGGGGGATCAGCCGGGTTGGGCCAATCAGCACTCTGCATACCCCCATAATCCTGCGTTAATCTCTAACCGTTTTGGTAAGATGATCCTCAGGGTATTAGAGTGTTGAGCCTATAATTGGGCTTTGTAATTGAACTGGGGTTGTGTGGGACAGGGATCTGCCTTGCTTAGGCCAATCGGCTTTCTGCAGACTCCCATTTTCTTATGTTCTTATGTTCTTATTACAAAATATATATCGCTAGGGAGTCGAAAAAAAATCCAAAGGGGTTCTTCCAGTTATATACAACAAAAGTATGGAAACAGCATACCTTAAAATAACGAGTCAGGAATTCTCATAGATAACGAGGTCGACGTTTGTAAAACTTTAAGCAATAATTTTCTCTCTGTCTTGAAAGAGGGCAAATATCAAAGGTCCGTCTGATATTATACATATGTTTTTTCTTATGTGAATGAAGGAGACAAATGGCAAAGCTGCCTGTAACAGATGTCTTCCCCCAAATTGAAAAAGTGAATAAGAGCCAAATTCAAGGTAATTTAGGGTCAACATTTATGGACACATGGAGCTTGAAACAGTTTAACTCATAGGATGAGGGAAAGACAGATTGAGGGAAAAAGGTTTAAACTTTACTTGTTGAGTAGAAGAAAGAATGGGAAAATCAGTTCACTTTTGGGTTAGAGAGTTTGACAGAATAGGTGTGGGCGTGTGTTGATGGGTGGGTGTCCGCCATTCTCTGTAAGGAAGTAGGTGTACACTGAGAAAGCTCTGAAGAACACTGATTATTGTAATAACGGTAGAAGAGTGAAACATATGCAACATTGGGGCGTCTAGAGATAGATTGTAGAAAATTAGTAAGAGGAAATGAGTTGATGAGACGAATTACCTTTGACTATCCTTTTGAGAAGTGTGGTATAGGTGGAACCTCCCCACGCATGTGAACAATACTCAATGCATGGCTGTTCTGTACCCCTATAAACAGCAACAACCTGTGCAGGGTGGAAGAATCCACAAAGACGGTTGAGCATGCCTATCTTCTGGGTAGCTGTTGTAGCAAGATTGGTAATATAATCTTTCAAAGAATGGCGAGAAAAAGAAACGCCAAGAATACTGAGAATATTTGAAGGGTTGATTTGTGTAATGCTGGAGATGGAGACATTGGGTTTTGGAAGCATTGAATATAGCAAGATTTTCTCCGCCTCAATCGGCGATAGTTGATAGATCAGAAGATAATTGTGCTATGGCCTCATCACATGAGTTTTTGAGTGAGTGCGTGCTGGGTCGTTGTGGATAACTAGTTTAATAGTGTAAGGTAGATTCATCAGCATATGAGTGGATAGGACTAGAGGTACAGTTGACAATATCATTAATTAATATTAGGAATATAACTGGAGACAGGACAGAACTCTGAGGACCACCGGAGTTGATAGGTTGAGGAAATGAGCGATGACCGTCTAGAACCGCAGCTATCGATCGGCCAGAAAAGAAATTAGAGATAAAGATACAGATGGAGGGATAGAAACCAAAGGAGGGTAGTTTGGAAATTACAGGTTTGCGCCAGACTCTGTTGAAGGTTTTTTATGTGTCAAACGCAATATAAAAGGTATCACCAAAGTCACGAAAGAAGGATGACCCAAGAGTTAGTAGGATACGAATGAAGATCACCATTAGCATGGCCCTTAACCTGAGAAGCACGATAGGCAACACGGAAGTGTCTGTATAACTGTATAACGGATATGATAGGCGTTACGGAAGAAAGACCCACGAAAGAAGCCCCACAGGCATTCAAATAAAGCAAGATGTGATTAGATGGCATATTCACCCTCTACTACTTGCTTCCTCTCCCCCACAAGTGTCCCTCTCCCCCTTCTTCCTCCCCTCTCCCACTTCCCCCCTCCTCAATTAATGGCTATTTTCCCTCTTGTGGTTAATTTAGAATTGAAGTGAACTGTAATTAATCGTAACTCACATAAAGTATAAACATTTACCTGATTATGATGATAACTCAGATGACAAGATGGCGGTAGTAGTTGACTCAAGATGTTAGTGGGAGCAAGGAAAAAGGATAGATTGGAAAGGCTAGGCTAATTCATAGATTAATTTCGTTAAATTTCAATTGACTCTTAATTTAATGATTGGACTGGATGAGAAATGAGATGAAAGTGAAGCAAATATGCCTAACTAATGAAGGGATGATACAGAATTACCTGAGATGTTGTAGAGATGGAGGTTAGTAAGAGAAGGCCGAGGGATTCTCCCTGGAGTCCCTCGTGATTTGGTAAATATATCCCCTTATTTAATAATGAGATACATGGACACAATAAATAATGAGAGGTAACACAGTAATATATGGGAACTATCATACTACTTACCCATATTTATCCATAGAATAATATATTCTTCCCGAAATATGTAACATACAACTGAAGGTTACGGAAACGTCCGGAAATATGCAACGTTCTACTGAAGGTTATGGAATCGTCCAACTTAACTCTACGGATAGGATACGTAACGTTGTATTAACCCAGATTACGTAGCATTGATACTGTTCATATTAACTGGAGTATGGATATATTCCCAATCTCTCTCTCTTCGCCCCAATGTTGCGTCTCTCTCGCTATTCTATCGCTAATACAATAAGCAGTGTTCCTCAGAGCTCTCTCAGTGTATACAACCTCCTCTACGAAGGGTACGTAGTACCCGTCTTTCAACACAATCCCACTCCTACTCTGTGCAACTCTCTACTCAGGAGTGAAACGATACTCCTAATTGTTCTTCTATCCAACAGCTGAGCTCTGGAATTCTCTCCCTGAATCCAGCTTTCCCTCATCCTATGACTTAAATTGCTTCAAACTCCATGTGTCCAGGCATTTTGGCATGACTATTTTGGGCCTGTCCCTCTTTCAACTCTGGGGGAGGCACTTGTCACAAGCAGTTTAGCCTTTTGTCTCCCTCATCCACATGGACAAAAAAAAAAAAAAATAAATAAAAATCCGCCACCTAACTATACAATATCTACAATTGCCCGGAGGCAAGTTTGTTCCGCCAGAATTGGGAGGATATTTGGGCTGCCTGTCGACGTGGTCATCCGCTGGGCGTGTCAATAAGCTGCGCCGGTGTAGAGGCCAAGGACGGGACATCACTGGATTCCTGATCCGAGGGGTTGTCCTTACGGTCTAGGTCTCCTTCAAGAGGATATAGATGTATAGTAGGGCGTGTAGTTTCCCCGGTCTTGGTTCGAACTTTGGCTACACGAAACTCACCATCACGACTGGGTAGCAGCTCCTCAATATGTACTAATTTCCAGAACGCGCGAGGATCCTCTTCGTGGACAGTAAAGATATCACCCACCTTGGACCAATGACCCTTTATCGGTTCTAGTTTACTTTTCTGTGCTTCTCTTAGAGTTACCAGATACTTTGTCGACCAGCGACACAAAATGTCTCGCGACAGTTTGCGAATGTATTTGTAGCGGGCCGATATCAGAGAGCTCTACCCAACACCTTCTTCACGATCCAGATGGCTCTTTCCCAAATCGCGCCGAACCAAGGTGCTCTCGCGGGGATAAATCGCCATTCACATTTCACGTCCGCAAGGCAGATCTGAATCTTGGGATTATTGCTCACGTCTTGAAAATATATAGATGCCCCTATAATTGTTTTAGCGTTGCCACTCAGCATGATACATGGATATCCTTGTCTACTGCAGAATTTTCTGAATGCATGCAAGAAACTATCACAAGTGAGGTTGGTGACCAGCTCTAGGTGAATTGATCTGGTAACGGTACAGGTGGAAAGTATCATAATTATATACCTTAAGATTGGGCGAATCTTTAACAGAGATTGCTCCACTGTAATCCACCCCGGTAACTTTGTATGGGTCACCTGGGGTGGTTCGTAGGTCTGGCAAGGGAGGTACTCTAACGGGATCATAAGGTGCTCCCTGTATCCGTCTACTTTTTAACATTTGCGCAGTACTTTCTTGACCACCTGCCTGATCTTAGGAACCCACCATCTTTGTCTAACATATGTGACCACGTGTCCAACCCCATAATGGCTTGGCGATTTTATAACCTTTCGCCCCTATTATTTGTCAATATTAAGACTTTTCGTGTCGATTTTTTCCTGGCGAACAATAGCGAGTTTGTAATTTAGGAGGAACCAGCCTTTGGCCGGGATATTTTTCTACCGATAAATGTACAAACATATCTTGAAGGGAGATCCTGCGATTGTTTTTTCAAGTTTGATAGAGGTCTATCAAGTTTGATAGAGGGAGGAAACTAGACAAAAAATAAATACATGAAAAACTCGACCAATAAGTGAACCATCACCTCTAAGGGGAGATTTGTATCTAGAATCTGCCTTTTTGTTATGTACATTTAGTATTATTTTTAGTTTCCTCCCAAGTCCTCCATCAAGCTTAAATATATACACCTTTGAGATAAGTTTATAAATTTTTTGGTAAAAGATTTTCCGGCCGAAGGTTGGTTACTCCTAAATTACAGGCTCGCTATCGCTCTCCTGTGAAAAACTAGACACCTAAATGGCACAAAAGATCTTAAAATCACCAAACTAAGTTTCAAAACTATTGGGGCTAAACATGAGAAAGAAGGGGATCCAGAAAAAAAGCTCCTCTTAATGTCCCCAGTAGCACAACCAGCAGCCCCAGCATTCCTGACGGCCGCACCAAAGTTACGACAGCTCCTATCTACATGCTGCCCCTATTCTACACCTCCCCATAGGCACATAGCTAATCGAGATGGGCATATAAGGCCCGGAACCCTCTTCAGAACAGAGAGGGACACGCTCGTCACGAGTAAATAGCCTCCGCTCCTTTGCAGTCAAAACCTCGAGATACTAGACACGATCTGAGGAACACTTTTATAGAGAGATAAATTAGACACTGGGCCGACAATCCACTTTCTGAAAGATGGAAATTTGTAGACCTTTGTCCAAGTCAAACTAGCTGTCGAGAGAAAGTGCCGCCCGTAGAGTATCACGAACTGCAGGAGTTAAGGACGCTTATTTATTTAGACTATGACGACTTACTGGGAGGCAGGACAACGTACGTGGTTGTGCATTGCAGCCTGTGGTATCCTGACATGTCTAATTGTGAGGAAGGCCAGCTTGTGTGTGTTTTATCCCTGTGGTAACCCGGGATCTGTCTAGCTGTGTGGCAGGCCAACATGAGTGTGTGTTGCTGCCCTGTGGTGTCCTAAGGTCTGTCTAACTATAAGGCAGGTCAACGTGTGGGTGTGTTTCAGCACTGGGTTATCCTGACGTCTGTCTATACCCTGTTCATATGAATTAGACCAAAACTCTTGAACATTAACTTCTATAACTCACAACAACTAGAATAATAAAGCTGATATTTCTACCGTTTGGGAATCAGTGTGGAAATTTAAGGCCAATTTGCTCTACCCATTTTTGAGTCAGAGGTTAGGATTCACGATTTTTGGCCTACGTATTTGGAACAGGGTTCATGAAATATGTATTTTTTTGTAAGCTACCAACATAAATTTTACTAACTGTGCAACTATGTAATATCATAGTATTCCAATTGAAATAGAGTATACTCGGGGATCTTACATTGCGTTGCAATTCACCGCGGGGTTCATTTCCAAATTATAGCCCTTTGTAGTGTGTGATTGTATCAAATCAAGTAACTAAATGTAATAACAGTCAGCAAGACTACATTAGTTCAATTCATTCCGATCCCAAATCCCAAATTGAATGAGGTTACATATTTACAATATGCCTTGAGTTAATTCATAGTCACTAACTCAATTACACGAGTACAAGATACAAGAGTCAGTGTTCACAACAAACTCAAGTACTTTTATACAGGCCTGTTAACCCGGGAACAGCGCCGAGACTCTTAGGAGGTTTTACTAGGCGAAGGAGACAGGACTCTTAAGATCCAAGGCCTAAAAAAAGTATTTTAAAAGATCCCAGTGGCACTCAAACCAAAGGAATATATGAATACGTGAGATAATTCCCCTCCATACCTCCTATCACTCCTCCACATTTGTCAAATCCCCCCCATTCAATTACCACCTACTTTTCCTCTAATTCCCTTGTTTATCAGTTTATTTTCTGCGCCAAAATCTCCCACCCGGTTTCTAGGTCGAAGGGGAGGCATATAGAGGTTGTAGCAAGAGAGAGACTTCACTAGCAAGACATCAGTGTCGATCGATAAGTGAGAGGCGGAGGGTGTGTACCGTGCCGGCTCTCCTCTCATGAATGAACCGGTCGGCAATATTTTGTCTTTTTCACCCCCTAAATGCTATTCCCACTTGTTTTATTGCTGTTATATGTTAATATCTACATATTAAACATAAAATAGGCGCATATGAATAAGTAATATTGATATTTATCGGATAAGGCGGGCACTTTCAAATACCATAGCTTCACTGTTTAAAGGTTAATAGTTCCGTATCACCCATGCTCCTTCTCTCCAACTAAGAATACGACTGATTTTAACTCTCAAATATCAGGCATTTTATCAGTCTCTCTCCACGCTAGTCCAATCAGGGCATGAATAAGGAGTGACGTCATCAGGGCCGAGGTGCCGCTACGAATCACATGACAGGCAGCGAGATTCGTCCAATCCCAGGTGAGGGCAGATCCATGGGCCAATGCGGTGCTCGGAATTTGGCGGGAACAGGCCCCCCCCCCATTTTTCCCGTTTTCTCCATCACAGAAGGGACTGCCTCTCCCTTCATCACCTAACAATAACTTAAGCCTTTCATGACCTAATTAAACTATAGACTAATTTAAATCAAATTTGGCAACATATCTTACCCAACTAAGTCAAGCCAAGCCAAACCATGCCTAAACTAATGTTAAGCTAACATGTTCCATATTACCCAAAGTAACTAAGTAAACAGTTAACGTAGCCTATCAATAACTTCCCCTAACTGAGCTTAATATAACATAGTCCTAAACAACATAATCAACGATAGTCTGACATGAACCTAACCCAACCAAGCTGAACCTAACCTTAAAATAAAATATAATATTTACTGTATTCCAAATATAATCTTTACACTGGAACTAATAATGCGTATGCAAAGAACATATAAAGTGTCCATAATAATCTACTCACTTCTAGGTACAGTGTATAAAAGGTAGTTATCATTGTGGTGATAGATACCTTGACCTATCAGCGACCTATATTAGACACAGGCAAAGTTAAGTGGATTTGGGGGCAGGACTGCAGGACACAAAAGTTACAAACCTCTCGACCAATTGGGGAAATGTTTTATTAAGATCTCTTGGTCCCTCAGATGTTTTGAAGAAAGAGACTGTTGACCCTGGCGGAATTATACCTATATTAGGAAAAGCAGAGACAACAAGAATGCGACAATAATTGATGAAATATATGAATTCTGAATAGCTCTATTTTATACTTAGCGGAAATATACATTACGAAAACGATAGCATGTGAACATAACGATAATGTATTGTATATGCAAAGTCACAAAGAAGTAAGTGCTCTGATACTTGACTTTGATTTCATTATTCATGTTGCCCTAAGTCCTACTCAAAAATTTGTCAAATAGTGAATAATGCTCGAGTGATAAGTTTTCATGGGAATGCACAACTCTAAGGGACAAAATTATACACTGTGGTCGTAATATTCAAAACCATTAATATCATTTGAATTTATCTCAGTTAGAAGTGGTAAAATACAAATAATATGGAGAGAGAGTACCTGAGTAATGAGGTTTATGAAATAATGTTAACATTCATGAATAACTGCTGAATTATTTCTACCTCCTAAGTATAACATATATTAAAATTGTATACAACAACAATAAAACCCAATGATCTTCTATACCATTTTCATACCATGCTTATATCCTTGATTTTTTAAAGTAGGCTACATCTTTAAACAGTAACCAACCTAAGCTATCCGAACCTAATGTGTGAGCGAAACTATACATCGAGTGTGTGGGAAAATACCTGGGCAAACATTTCTGGAAACCAAATTAATTATCGAGAAATGGAGTTTGGTTTTAAAATGGTTCGTAAGGAGAGAAGATGTCAACTTGGGAGTGACGGTGTTAGGAAAGTAAAATGGAAGAGTAAAAAAGAGAGAGAGAGAGAGAGAGTAAATAGCTTTGGTATAGAATTAAATTATAATAGAGTGATGAAGAACTGATAACAGTGGTACCGGTATAATATTATGAGGTATAGCTAGTCTGATATATAGGTTACTATACCCTGTATGAAACACTTCATGACACGAAGATAATATAATTATACAGAAATAACGGTAGCGGTAAAAATAGTAAGATGACAATATACCTGTCGCTATAACTACTACTTTGTCTAACCCGAAAAGGCCTCCATTATTTTGATCATTGTGTTACGAAAAGCTTTATATCGTATAACCAAAATATAGCTTCAGTGATTTAACAATTATGGTGAGGATCATATGTTTTTCATTCAGTTATCCCTTTCAGTACTAGCGACGTATGTTATATTTTAGTTTAGCTATATTTAGACGATAATATGCAGCTTGGGAAGGATCTGTGGTAGTTAAAAAGGTTGGTGTAGATAGCTTGAAGCCTTATTATTGCTAGAGATCAACGGTGTGGACGTACGAAGTGATCGCAGCACATCGCGTCACTAATGAAGGCTAAATGGACCTTATGCTTTATATTTTCACCAGGATTCCCAAGCTTAATTAATAGTTAACTCTCTGAGAACATATCAATTACACAAAATTATCTTGTGCTTGCCATAATACTACTATGGTGTACAAATAATGAAATAGATAGACTACGTCCTTTTGCTGTTCATCATTACTCTGGTTGCAAGAAACTTAGACATTACTACTCTGTTTTTAGCGCAAATAGGAAGGATAGGCGATGCATTATTTATATACATCTTTATGGTAAATCTTATAGGTTGATAGTAGGAAGGAAACAAATTACACCTAATGAGTAGCCTACCTAGTGAGCATACACTAGACAGTATACATAGCATACGCATCTCATCTTGGTATTCTATGGTTCTAGCCTATGTATTGGAAAGCTTTATGTCTAAGCAGTAGGCTACAACCTACAACATATTACAAGTTTAGCTCTAGGCCTATGTTTGTTATTCAGGGTCTTAGAGCCAAAACAAACAAATACATAAGTTGTTAGCGTGATCACTAGCTTCAACTACCGTTTTTTTTTTTTTGTATACTATTTGTTGTAGCAATTTATCGGTTTAGCGTTAACGAAGTTTATTTTTGAGTTGATGAAATACCAGTCATCAATGCCAACTTTTCGGTTAGCTTATATATTTGTGTGGAGAGAGAGAAACCTGCGTTGTACGATATGTTATCGTACATCAGTCAACCCAGCGAAGCCGTCATAAATCGTTCGATATCAAAGTGATTATTTATACTAGTCTAATTATTGTCCTATGACCATAGGGTCGTCAATACGGAAATATCTAGGCCCTTGCCTTGAATAGGGTTAACCTGAATAAAATCGCCTAATAACTGCCGGAATATGATGAAAAGAACACCACTGATACTGAAAGGGTTAAAATGTCCCCATTGCCGGCATTTAATGTGACCTTTCAATCCAAAAGAAGACTGTCTTCACCTCCAATAAAGATGATGTACATTAGTTATAATGGCCAGCGGTGATATTGATATTACGTAATATTATACCAGGAGAATGCTAACTCCCAGAGACCGGACTTTAAGGGGAGATGAGTCGTTTTTCTGGTCCCCCTTCTCCCACATGCTTAGCCCCATTTGTTTTGAGATTATAAGACGTTCGGACCATTAGTTTTGCGATTCTAATACCTTTCACCCCATTTATTTGTTCGTGCTATTTAGGAGTCAATTTGCTCCTGGCGAGCGAAAGTGAGTCTGTAATTTAAGGAGGAATCGGCCTTTGGCCGATTGACATTTTTCTACAGAAAAATGTACAAATTTATCTTGGAGAGGGTCAAGAAGGGTGTTATTTTTTAAGTTAGATGGCGGTCTAGCTGGGACACAAAACAAAAAATAAAAAAATAAAAAAATAGAATAACATGAAAAAAAAAAAAAAAAAAACAACAACATAAAACTACCAAAAATCTTAGGAATGCATTCACTGTCGGGATGTGATACAGTGTCCTATTCATTTGGCCATGGAAAGGTTAGTGCCCTGAATATCCTGTTGTCAAGAAACATCCATGGCCTGGACACTACTCTAGGAGAAGATGGTGAATCTCTTGAAGACTTGATGAATGTGGGTCAGGAATTCTTCACTGCACTCTATGGTGTTGTTGTTGTTCCCCAAGCTGCCTGGCCGAACAGCCCCAAGGCCCCGAGCAAGGCCAAGGCCATAACCGAGCGCCCCCACAGAACCCTCCCTGCCGACCACAATAAAGCCTGGGTGACCGAAGCCACTCCATGGCGGGGAGCTGAGTAGGGCGACAGAAACGCCCGGGAAACCAAAGCCCCACCTAGGGCCCTGTGCCCCTCAGCAATTATGAAGAGAAAGCTGATGGGCAAAGGAAAAAATGTCACTCTTTGGCTTCCAATCTTGGTAGATTGGGAGGTCAATCCACGGAAGAGACGCCGTCACTTGAGATCTAGAAAATATATAAGTAAAAGGAACAGTCAGAGTTAGCTATGGGTATGGCAGAGATCGCTCAGTTCTCACTCTGATAGACCAGCCCATCACCACATGACTAGAACCCAATCCTCTCGGTATCAGCTAGGAAAGGCCCTAGAAAGCCCCTTTGGCGGGGGGATAGCTCCCCTATTTCAACCCCTTTCGGGGTTGGGCACCCGCCCACTCTATGGTGTAGCTGAAGGCACATGCATGAATGAAGCCAGGTATGATATATATTTGAAAAAATCAAGAAATAAACTTCCTTCAATTAAATCGCTTCCTCCAACAAACCAAAACCTCTTGTATCATGTTCTACGTGCCCATCTCCAGGTGATGTTATGGAAAGCTGCAGACCAGAAACATCCACCCACTCTTGATATCACCAAGTATTGGTGGAAGCTTGTGGATGGAGTTCCATCACCTTGCATATCATCAAGACCAGTTGCTCCACCTGATCTGATGGATGTGGTCAGCTGCAAGTGCAAAGCAGAATGGAAACAATGCAGTACCCATGGATGCAGCTGTCGATCATCTGGAGTATCCTGTACATACTATTGCGTCTGTGTTGGAGGATTATGTTGTTGTAACCCTCTCACCAAACAAGTTGAAGGAGAGGATGAATGTCTATTGTTGGAGGAAGATGACGATAATGAACAAGAACTGTATCAGTTAAATGATGAAAGTGATGAATTGTTAGAATAACTCAAAAGTTGTAATAGATGCTCGCTTAGTGTTTACCTTTAGTACATTTATTTGTTTGTTGTCTTGTCATATGTAAATACAGTATGCATGCTTATGTGCTCAACATTCAACATTCTCTTAAAGTTTTCTTTCACCTCAAAACCTAGGTTTATAGACAAAATTAATGTATATATCATTATACAAATATTGTTTGGCTTATTTTGTTTCCATGTTCGGTCCCGAATCGCGGCAATTCAATTTAAGTCATGTTATCGACACCTAATAGTCTTCAAATTAATTCCATTGGATTCCTTATACCCAAAAAACATAGGTTTAGACACCAAAATCAGAGTTCTATCTAACGTTATTCAAAGGTTATGGTCGATTCCATATTCTTCATGGTGGCCAGGGCAGCCATTTTCGATTTCCTCAATTTCTATAGATTCCCCAAAGATGTCACAGTGATATCCCATGGATCCCAGATTAGAAACCCCCAAGCTTCATGAATATGCCAAAACAAATGTGTACTATTAACAATTTTTAGGTTATCCTAATGACAACTCGACTACTTGGGTTGGAGAATTGCACAGAGTAGGGGTGGGATTGTGTTGCAAGACGTTTGCTATATACCCTACGTAGAGGAGGTGGTATACACTGAGAGAGCTCTGAGGGACACTGCTTATTGTAATAGCGGTAGAATAGCGAGAAAGATGCAACATTGCAGCGAACAGAGAGAGACAGATTGCAGAAAATCAGTGAGTGGACGTAAGTTAATGAGACGAAAGGCTTTCTTTCTACTTTGTCTAGAAATGTTGTGTGATTGGATCCTCCCCACACATGCGAACAATACTGAATACAAGGATGCACTGTGCCCCTGTACAGAGCACGAAGCTATGCAGGGGTAAAGAACCCTCTGAGGCGGTTGAGTAAACCCAGCTTCTTGGAAGCCGTTTTAGCAAAAGTGGTAATATGTTTTTTCCAAGAGATGCAAAAGAAAAAGATAAAACAAAAATACTATGATAAGATGGAGGGTTGATTTTTGTATTGATGAAGTATAAGGGATATTCCTGTGGGAGTTCTTGGGATTGGATTTTAGAAGTTTTGCAAATAACAAAGTAGGTTTATTAACTGTGAATAATTACTGACATAACTATTGTATATATACATATAGTGTGCTACATGTGTGTTAGATTTGTGCACATGTGAGGCATGTAAGTTCATCCATGTGTATGCATTTGCGGTGTCCATGTGTATATCAATGATATCCTATTTAATAGAGCAAAGATTTTCCATGATTTTCTGTTTATTTCTTGTTTTGCTTTTGCACGACTGCTCAACCCTGTTTCTGTAAATAGTTATATTGTAACTTATTTTTCAGATTGTCAGAGGACATACTGTATATGCCGCATGACATCAAATCCCCTTTGTTACAATTAACTTAGTACTTTGTTATAATATATTCATATAGAACAAATGCATACCGGCATATTATAACAATACAACCTTTGAATGTATTTGTTTTACTTGAATTGAAATACTGTATAAAGTGTAAATGTTAAATAGCTATATAAATACTATGTCAATTGTATGAATGATGTGAGCAGTGATGAATAAGTCAATGATTGCCGGTAACGGTGTCATTGACAATAATAACTGAATAATAACTGTAAAATAGCACATACACACACACACACACACACAGGATGCAACCCTCCTGGGAATACCCCTGTATAATAAAATATCGAGCCCATGAATACATAACCTAGACACTTATATTTGTTTCCAACGTGAAGAAGAACAGACTGTAGGTAATCTATATGAACCATTACTGTATTTCTTTTATGTTAAGTATAGGAAGGAGAGATATTACGCCTAATTAGCTTAAAGACAATGGCCTGCACATGGGGGCGAGCTAATTACTCATTAGTCCGAAGTAAGAGAGTTAATGAGAATAGAGCCCGATCTTTAGTGGCTATTACTGCTTCTTATACCTTTTGGTTTATATTATGATAGGTATTTGTTAAGGTATGATGTTGCCTGTTTTCTGTTGTCTATTGGAGGTACACCCATTCTATTAATAGTTAAGGGAATATAGTTAAATATAGTTAATATAATTATTCCTCCATGTACTCCATGTCCATGGCCTTCATACTATTATCCTGTTCACCGACATATGGACCCTCTATGATATGCCTCTGTATACGCATATCACTTTTCTATAATTATTTATAATTTTATATTTCTATAGTTTGTCTATACATATACTGTATATATATATATTATATATGCGTCTATAATAGCGGCATAATAGTTATAATGATCAGCAACAGTATATCATATTTTTATTTGTTCTCTATGTGTGTGAAAGAGACAAAAGGCAAAGCTGCCTGTAACAAGTGTCTCCCCCAAAGGTACAAGAGTGACAGAGACAAATTCAAGGTACGTTAGTCTAATGTTAGAATGTTAATTAACGGTGATATTATGTAAGGTTAAGAGGGGATGGTCATTTTGTCAGGCCCTCCTTTTCCCTCATGCTTAGCCTCATTATTGTTTAGATTTTATGATGTTCGGTCCATTAGTTTGGCGATTTTAAGACATTTCGCACCTTTTATTTATCAATATCAAGACCTTTCGTGCTATTTAGGTGTCGATTTTTTTCCTGGCGAGCAACAGCGAGTCTGTAGTTTTGGAGGACAGTTTGCTAGCAAATAATGTACACATTTATCTCAAAGGGGGATCTTGAGGATAATTTATGAAGCTTGATGGAGGTCCAGGGAGAAAACTATATCAATATTACATATATAAATAAATACACCAGTAAACAAACCATGCCCCCTTAATTAGTTATAAAGACTAGCGGTGATAGTACATAATATTCCAGATACATAACTACCCCCGAAAGTTATACTGTATATGTATCGTGGTATATTTTATATCCCCAGAACCTTTTACAATATTACAACGAAAAGCCAATCCCGAGATTTCAGAATGAGGAAGGGAGGGAGAGCGAGATCGAGGGACTCTTTTCATTGGGGAGTCTAATATCTAAAGTTGGAAATATGGAAGCAGTTGTGTTTACATTTATTCAAAATGTCTTTCTATATCATTTTAAAACCCGTGTTCCTACGGTTAACTCATTCAGTACCGGTGACATCTTTTTCATTACATTTTGGCAACTATTAGACGATTGTATTAATTTTCAGAATGGCCTCCAGCAATTAAGAGGCCCTGAACTATATAACTTTACCCTTTTTACTACCACATATCCTTCATAAGCTGCACAAAATCCTCTAAATATTGCTAGCATAAAATTAAAAAGACGTCGACGGTACAGTAGGGGTTAAGTCGTAATTACCAGTTAAAAATAGAGCCATATTACTCTATGACGTGTGGAGTGAGTCTTCATTACTTCGGAGTTATTATACATGTTAACCCCTTCCGTACCGGCGACGTCATTTTCATTTTATTCTGGCTATGTTTAGACGGTGTTGTGCAGTTTGAGAAGAATCTATGGCAGTAAAAAGGGTTAAGTGATATAGTTCGAAGCCTGTTGGTTGCTGGAGACCATTTTTGTAGTTAATATTATCGTCTAATATTAGCAAGAATATGATTAAAGAGACGTCGCCGGTACAGAAGGGGTTAAACACATGGCACTAAGCACGGCAAAGATTCACAATTAACACGTCACTAGCTGGATAACCTGGGTCTCTGAGTTCCATTGTATCGCTTGTGCTCTGTGGGTAAATGGACACCACCAGTATATTTATGCTGCTATACTCTGTTCCAAATAAGTAGGCCAACACTCTTGAATATTAACCTCTATAAATCACAAACGAATATAGTAATCCAGCTAATATTTCTACCATTTGTGAAGGGTCGGCCCGGGAATAGGTCTGGACATTTCTAGCCCAATTGCCGTAGCACTTTTTGAGTTATAGAAGTTAGGTTTCACGATTTTTGGTAAAATACTGAAGGTTCAACACAAATATAATCTTCATGACTTGCTTGCCACTCTCTCCTGTCAGCTTATATCTCCTGTATACGGGCGTCATCCCCCCCCCCCTCTCTCTCTCTTTATAGAGAGCCTGAGCACATATTCTAACCTCTACTGTACCGGCGACGTCTTTTCAATATGTCTAGCTATATTTAGACGATTCTGTGCAGCTTAAGAAGGATCTGTGGTAGTAAAGTGAGAGAGTTCGAAGTCTTTTAACTGCAAGAGGCCCTATTTAAACTGAATAATATCGTCTAATAGTTGCCAGAATAAAGTTAAAAGGGCGTTACCGGTACTGAATGGGATACGAAGGAAAGAACAAAGACAGAATATATGAACGAAAGGAACTTACTGGAAGAGGACTTGGGTGGAGAGCAGAAGTGAAATATGGTGAGATAGAGAGGTGATACAAAAATAAAAGATACCTGTTCAGACAGATGGGGTAAAACACTGCTTTAACTGTATGATGGACGAGAGAGAGAGAGAGAGAGAGAGAGAGAGAGAGAGAGAGCGAGAGCGAGCGAGCGAGAAGAAGAGCTGGAATGTGGTGAATATATAGATGTAGAAAGAATGTTAAACTACAAACAACTTTGGCTTTGTTTCCCTCCAGCCTTAACCCATTGGCTGCGGGTGATGTTCCAGAACGCATAGGCAATATAGAGCAATTTCCAGGCTTTAAAAGCCTGTAAAAGCCGTAGAAATTGAGTGTCAGTGGGCGGGAGCGTGAGATACCTCCATCCGACCCTCAGAGCAGCCAGCCGCTCACTGAGGGAGACTGTGGTCTCGCGCGGCTGTCTCGACAGTGTTGCAGAGCGAGCGAGAGCTAATAATTAGCGAGTTTTCCCGAATGTCTATGGCAACGGTGTGGGTGAACCCCGCCACCTACGAAGCTCGTTCTGGTGTCATTTTGAAGCTATTTTCGCCTAGTTTTCGGCAGAATACCGTTAATTTAATGCAGATACTTGATTAATCATTCAGGAGTGCCTGAATATGCACTAAATAGAGCAAATAAGCCCGCAGGGTAAGGCTTAAAAGACTTTAATACATGTAGACCGATATATACCCATTGTCTCCTGTAGTCCAGTACAGGTAACCCATTTCGGATCATGCCACGTGTTTTTACCTTTATTCTGGTTTTCATTTGACGATTTTATACGGCTGAAGAAGAATCTGAGGGAGTTAAAAAGGTAAAGACTGGCCCAATAAACCTTCTGACTCACATATATCCTTCCCTCTCTAAATAAAATCGTCTAATGATATCCAGAATGAACTGTCAAAATGCGTCATTACCGCAATGGAGAGACAGTCGGAATTGTGGAGGGGTTCTATGGCAACTTTTTGTTTAGTGATTTTATTTTCTCCGAATGTACTGTAAACAATTTCAGGAAAAGGTATATACGAGCTTTGGGAATATTGATATTGATGTACTCTTCTATCCCTTTATAAATTGTATAATATAGGGTTATCACCACTAATACACCTTTTGGCAGTGGGAAGCGACGTTTTCTCAAGTTATATTCCTATGAAAGGGTAGTTTATTATAGACACTTCAATAGTTGCTCATGTCATACCCATATTGGTTTATAGTGTATACAGTTGTGGCCAGAAGTATCTGTACACCAATTTGAAGAATAACTATAAAACAGAGGCAGTACTTGTAAAATTGACACTGATTGAACCACAATAGGCCTACTGAATTATTGGGCTTCACAACTCAGGATGATCCACAAACATGGAATTCTCACCAAAGTCCCAACACTGAGGATGACCAAGAATTAGTAAAATAAGCAAGGACGTCACAAGTAGAGGGACCCATATTGGCGATCTGAATGTAGATTTTGGGAAGACAAATGTTGAAGACATTTTAAATTCAGAATGGAAAAAAAATAATATTAAGAACAATTGGACGATAGTTGGAGAGTTGAGAGTGGTCACTCTTCTTTGGGACAGGTTGAATGAGGGCAAACTTCCAGCAAGAAGGAAATACATTGGAGGAAACAGAGACGAAAGAGTTTACCTAGGCAGGGAGTCAGCATGGAAATTTTTTTTTTTAATACAACAGGAGGAACACCATCCGGTCCGTATAGTCCAGTTAATCTAGCAATCATTTAACTGGACCTAGAACAAATTGCAATAGAAGGTTTTTTGGCTTTAACTTGTTTATTAGGTCCCTCTGATGAACATATAAAAAGTCTCCAACTTTTGGACACTGGGAAAGTGGTTAATTTGCATAAATTCAAGATGGCCGCCGTCCAAAGCTTCAATTTACAGATAACTTTTTTCTGGTTGCTCCTAGACCCTATAAATGTATTACAAACAACGTTTTTTGGCTTTAACTTGTTTATTAGGTCCCTCTGATGAACATATAAAAAGTCTCCAACTTTTGGACACCTGGAAAGTGGTTAATTTACAGCCGAAAAACCTTACAGACAGGCTGAACTGTCTCTTTCACAAGGGGTGACACAGGCACTTTGTGTTTGTATGGGTTTTTTGACCTGTTGTCCCTCTTTTTTATAAACAAAAAAACAAAAAACCATGACGTAGTATGACGTCTTCAGAGCCAATTATGTAATTCATGATAGGAGTTCGTATTCACTTGGATCATCGGTGCTTGCATCAAAGTTGCTATTTTGACGGAGTCCTTTACATTGACCACATGCACTGGAACATTCAAGCTCATTCCGTTTGCAACTACAGCGTTGAGTGTCACAGTTGCCCTTACACTGACATCTGACCAATTTCAGTAGTGAATCAGGAGCCACTGGCGAATCCATCGTCTTCGGTTCAAGCTGTCCCTTCCGCAGACACCAGCCCCATTTCTCGGGGTCCACACAGTTCCCCATCCATTCCTGGACCTGACAATAAACTCGGAATGAGTGGTATTTGGCTGCATCGGTTGTTGGGGGAAGGCTGTGAACTTCAACGGTAGTTGAACTTTTTGCCACCTTGTTGCAAAACTTTGTCTTTCGCAGTCCGTCAAGGGTGTCATTTCCTTTTCCCCCGTACAAATAAACCAAGGCCTTTTCACCAGCTGATGATATCGCGTCTTTACTTCCACTTTGGCAACAGAATGCTTCTATACATTTCAAGAAACCGTTGTCTTCCCTCACTTTCCTCAAGGCAGCCCCTTTACCAATACCATACAGTCGTGAGGTTGTGTCACATCCACAGAGTGCATGGACAACTGGCAGGACACGACAGATGCTTTCACCGAGAGCTTCTGCTACTGAGTTAATATGCCAACATTTCCCACCTTCCTTGCTCGACTTGAAGTACAAATCATTCATCCCTCGTTCCGCATAATGACACAACAGCACCAACAAGTCTGTGTCCTCACCTATCACATATGTCACGGTTTCCCTTGCATGCTCAATTCCCTTCTTCGCAATCATGACATCTGCATCTGCTGGCGCATTGACACAGTCAATTCCATTTGCCTTGAATGTTTCACACAATAAGTCAATGAAGTTTTGCTTATTGTCCGAGTTTGACAAGAAGTTTTCCTTTTTTGACCGAAGGGGCATGGTTGGAGTGAACATCACCTTTTGACCAAAGACTCCTTTTGATCGTCGATTGTGTGTCATGTCCTTGGTAGTAGGTCCTGATTTATAACCGTCGAATACAACCACCGGGTTGAGAAAGTTTTTGGAAACATGCTTCATGTACATGCTTGCAATGTCCTCAAATGTGTCACCCTTCTTCCATGGAATCCTTTGCAATAAGGAACCACCATCCAGAACATGGGTCACAGTCCTTTCTTCCTCAAATGATTCCAATGACGACTTGGGAACAACAGCAGCTATCTCATCTCCTAGCTGTGGTTTATTGGCTTCCCTGAGCCTCCCCCACTTATCGAACAGAGCAGTAGGGTAGCTAGACAACTCATACGTAAAGACCTCTTCAACACCTAAGTCCCTGTTATTAGCAAAGATGAGGAGCCTCTGGAAAAGGAGCTGTGGGTCGATTGGTACTTTTTCAGCACTGATTGTAACCTTTGCACCCAACGACTCAACTTGATCTTTCTTCCTAAATGAAAAGTCAAAAGCATTGCTACCTTCCATCTTCTGCACAATGTTCATACCAACCTCATACAGTAAATGAGGATTGGCCGAGGCTGGTCCTGTCACACCGTTGGCAATATTCCTGAGTTCATTTAATTCTTGAAATGGATCATAATCCTTGAAGAATGCGAGAACCTTCTCTGTGTCCTTCCTATCTCGTTCACGCCTTGCTTCAGTCATTTCTTTGTGTGCTGCTCAGAGGTGTGGAAATGCTTCCCTGTCAGTTCTTGCATAACTTCACTCACCTCAGCGCAGGCTGGCATAGCAAGTAACCAGCGCAGGCGTTGCGTTTCCTCCATGCCCCTACCACGTGTCAATCCACCATTCGTTTTCAAAGAGCGCATCAAAACCTGCTCTATAACCAAGTCGCTTGGCAGTCCTGCCCACAGCCGATCACTTCGGCGGATCACAAATAGACCGGAGTTCAATTGACAGAACATGTCTGGGTTGAGCTGCTCAAGTTCAATCATGTCTTGAATGTACACATGGGCTGACTTGGCATAATTGTTATGACCACACGCTGCAAAGTACGGCAACATCTCCTGGAGTGTTCCGAGGTACAGTAGGAAATCGCCCATTCTCAGTGCCCTCAGGAAGCGACGCAGCAGGTCAATCATGTCCATGTATTGAATCCATAGCTTTCCCATCTTATGCTCTGCTAAGGAGCTCTTCTCAGCTTTAAGTTTTTCAGAAATTCTGTTGAAAACGTCTTTACTGCAGACTTCATCCGGTGAAACGTCTTCACGCAACAGCTTATCCAAAAGATCTGCAGCCTCCTGGAAGTCCTTGCATGCGTCACTTTCCTCATCTACCATTGAGAGGTTGACACCGTATGCCCTGCCTAACACAATCGAACTCAAGGCTGTGTCAACCAAGAAGTGGCCTCTGATTGCTCGTGCATAGGCTTTCCCACTCAGCATTTGGGTCACAGCATTTTCAGCGTATATAAGTTCCAAAACCTCCTTAAGCCCAGATGCTTCCATAACATGGCCCCTGCATCCCAAAAAGCTCATCACAGAGTGAAAGCCACCAAGGTTCAAAACAATGGGTTTCAGTTCGCTTCCTTCCTTCTCATGAACAATGATCGTCTTCGCTTTCCAATAAAGCGGTTGGTCGAATGTCAGCATTGGCGTTGTTCCCTGGCGATGGCTTTCCGCAGCAACGAAGTGAAGTGTTGAGTAAATACAACTCATGTCCGTAGGGTCCATGTCAATCATGGGCAAGAAATGGACGGATGATTTCCCTGGGTGTGGTCCATGGCACACACTCTGCATTAAGCCGGACCAGCCTGGTCGTTTTGGTCGAAGCAACCATGACGTTTTCCACAGTATGTCCAGATTTTCAAGCTTGTCAGATGCTGAAATGGGGTCAAGCTTTCTAAATTCGAGAGGCCCACCCTTCTTGCGAACACTGCGGTAGTATTTGATTTCAATTTGAGCTGCCGTGAAGTTGTTTTCAGGTAACTGCAATCTTGGTATTGATGTTGTGTCTCTTACTTCAGGGGTGACAGCAACAAGTATACCCATACCATGGTATGTTCCTCGCCCATTAAGCGTACGCAAGTTGTGATCAACATTGTCTGCAACGAACTGTCCAAACCTGCCTGCAGTGGATATGTTGGTGCCCCTGAAATTGGCAGCACACTTCGAAAACCTCAAAACATCTGCGTAAGGCAGACAGAAGCCGTGGCTGTGTAAACTGTCCACAAGAAAGCGGGAACCAAAGTGCTGGTGCATTTGAACCGCCAATCCATACTGAATGGGTGCTACAATGGCCCTTGGTCTGGTAAGTTGCACGATACTTTGTCCAATTGATGCAACTTCAAGATCACATGACTTGCCACTGAACGTCTCTTGCAGCAATATACGAAGGGACTGCGGAACGTACGCCACATTCTTTTCCAGCGACCGGAGTTCAGAAGGATCTGGATAGAAATCTCTACAAGTATCAATGTTCTTTATATCTGCTTTGATCAACCGTGCCGCAGCCCTGACTATCTTTCTTTGTTCTGCTTCCTCATCATCAGTCTGTGGTGAGTCTTTGAATTGTTGCAAAATCTTTGCAGCACTTTCTTTGACAGTTACAACATCGCTGCGTCCATGCACGTTACTAATAACAAGTTCATCCCCAAAATATGAAATAAGTTTCTGTTTCATGTATTTTACACTATACGCTTCAACATCAGGGCACAACTGGGACATTCTATCAACGAGATCAACCACTGTAGTCTGTTCATCATCATTGCCACTGACTAGGTCCTCGATTGCGAGTAGAAATGCTTCCTCTCGTGAGGCATCTACTTTGCGACCCTTGCGAGGAGGTTCACTGTCTGCGGAATCACGATATTTGGAGGGGATCTGCCTATGTGTCTGGAAATTTGAGCTGCACTGCTTGTGATATATTGCGTCAGCTGCTGGAAGATCGCGTGCAAAGTTAATTCGGCCTCTAACAGTGTCAGCCCACTCATCAGCCCTGGCATCACATGCAGAAAGTATTGTCCTTTGAAAGTTGAAGGTGCGTACTGGATACACTTCTTCTGAATCATGCTTTGTGTCCAAATAGATTTTTGTACCACAAAAAAAGCAGTTCTCTGTAAAACAAAAGTCTGGTGTCTGAGAACGAAGAGCAGGTTTTTCAGGACGTTTCTTCTGCTTCCCAGGAATTCTCTTTGGCTTCGTATTGACATGCTTCTTTCGGCAATCAATGTGCACCGTTTGGCCCTCGGACACGGTAATTGATGGCGTTCCACGTTCAGTACTGGCCTTGTTGATAGTATCTGCTCCCTTCGCCCTCAGCTTGACTGTTTCTCCTTCGTCTAACGTGTTTGAGCAAATGCCGCAGGGATTATGCACCACCTCTTCTTCCATGGCTTCGGTAGATGTCGCACCAATCTGTTGAAACAAGAAACAAGATGATGGGATTAGTATAGGCCTAGGCAAAATATAATAGACAATAATGTGCAGTAAAGGTAGGGCTTGACCTAGAACAAATTGCAATAGAAGGTTTTTTGGCTGTAAGGTTTTTTGGCTGTAAATTAACCACTTCTTGAAATGTATAGAAGCATTCTGTTGCCAAAGTGGAAGTAAAGACGCGATATCATCAGCTGGTGAAAAGGCCTTGGTTTATTTGTACGGGGGAAAAGGAAATGACACCCTTGACGGACTGCGAAAGACAAAGTTTTGCAACAAGGTGGCAAAAAGTTCAACTACCGTTGAAGTTCACAGCCTTCCCCCAACAACCGATGCAGCCAAATACCACTCGTTCCGAGTTTATTGTCAGGTCCAGGAATGGATGGGGAACTGTGTGGACCCCGAGAAATGGGGCTGGTGTCTGTGGAAGGGACAGCTTGAACCGAAGACGATGGATTCGCCAGTGGCTCCTGATTCACTACTGAAATTGGTCAGATGTCAGTGTAAGGGCAACTGTGACACTCAACGCTGTAGTTGCAAACGGAATGAGCTTGAATGTTCCAGTGCATGTGGTCAATGTAAAGGACTCTGTCAAAATAGCAACTTTGATGCAAGCACCGATGATCCAAGTGAATACGAACTCCTATCATGAATTACATAATTGGCTCTGAAGACGTCATACTACGTCATGTTTTTTTTTTTTTTTTTTATATAAAAAAGAGGGACAACAGGTCAAAAAACCCATACAAACACAAAGTGCCTGTGTCACCCCTTGTGAAAGAGACAGTTCAGCCTGTCTGTAAGGTTTTTCGGCTGTAAATTAACCACTTTCCAGGTGTCCAAAAGTTGGAGACTTTTTATATGTTCATCAGAGGGACCTAATAAACAAGTTAAAGCCAAAAAACGTTGTTTGTAATACATTTATAGGGTCTAGGAGCAACCAGAAAAAAGTTATCTGTAAATTGAAGCTTTGGACGGTGGCCATCTTGAATTTATGCAAATTAACCACTTTCCCGGTGTCCAAAAGTTGGAGACTTTTTATATGTTCATCAGAGGGACCTAATAAACAAGTTAAAGCCAAAAAACCTTCTATTGCAATTTGTTCTAAGTCCAGCCCTACTTTGACTGGTCTAGTACGCCTTCTTAGTATTTAGCCCCGAGAGGGCAGACATTACATCCCTAAAAGAGACTATGATATTTGGGATAAGTAAGTGAGAGGGGGGTGGAAAGGGAAGAACAGTGCCGGAATAATCCAGGGTGGAGATTTTAAAGAAAGTTTGAGTGAAGAGTTCAGCTTTGACAGAGGATGACGTGGTGGTGGTGCTGTCGGAATGGAAAAGAGGAAGAAGTAAGGATTTGTTGTCAATAGTGCCAAACAACTGGGTTTCGGTGAGAAAGAGAAGATCAGGGTTTGCAGAGGAGAGGTGGTGTTCAACAGAATAGAAGTTACAGGAAAGGCCACGAATGTTGCACAAGTTGATAGTTCAGTTTTGATTCCTGAAATGGACCCTTTGGAATATGTAGTGGGTAGTGGGCTGGATTGATCAAAACATTACATTACACATTTACTAATATTTTAAACAAAACCATTCCCTGACCATTGTGTTAATCAACACGGTATATATGAAGATGGTAGTGCAGTGGTAAATTTAAATAGTATGATGAATCCAGGCTCAAGTTGACAGAAAACAAGAGCTAAAATAAATTAAGAAAAGACAACAAACAATGGAAAACAGGTAATGGGCAACCTATGTATAAGAAGAGAGTCAACAAATCCCCAACAGTGAAAACCTAAGCTCTATGCATATATTTATTAAGAAATATGAGTATATTTCAAAGTATGAATAAGCCCTAATAATTAACATTTCCCAGAACTTCACTCACATGTACTGTAATTTGTGTAAAGAGGGTTTAAGATCAGCCAAAGAGGTTGTCTCTCTACAAACATTAGTTTCCATAAATTATGTAGGTTTTGTTTCCCCAGCTTGTATTCAGGACACTGTGAACTTTCCAGTCAATACTCAGTGAGCTAATATTGTGAATTAGAGTAAAAACTTCACAAACAATATTTATATGATATATCACGGTGTTGAGAGTTACACATTTCTTCGAACCTGAAAAAAAAAAATCATCCATTATTAGTTACATTAAAAAACAACAGAAAATACAACATTATACTATATGTGCAATGTGACGAGTGCTGTGATGTTGGTTGACTAGCTGATGTGGAAAGTTGTTTGTTGGTGAGGAAGGATATGAGGGAGGGGATGTCATTGGGATCATCAGGGATGCTGGCAGTGACCCACTGTGGTTGTCACTGGTTGGTACCCCCACTTCCTCTCTTTCCCTCCCTCCTCAATTATCAGCTATTTGTCCTCTTATTCTCCCCTCCCGGTCTCTTTAACATGGTTGAGGCAGCTAGAGGGAACATAATTATATGTTCTCCCTGCTCTTGTCTCATGAATGGACCGGTCGGCAATAATACGTCTTTTTCACTCTCCAAATACTATTCCCACTTCCTATATTACTCTTAAATGTTAATGTGTTCATATTAAAAGCAAAATAGGTGCATGTGGATAAGTAATAATTATATATAAGTTACATATGACGATTTTCGTCAGAATAGAACCAAATATCATCGCTTGGCGGGAGGGTTTGAACTACCACGGCTACGCAGTTTATGAGTTAAAACATGTATAGATAATTTTCTTTGAGGTGATATTCAATTTGTTTGTATACATACAGCTCTTTCAAGGATTTTTTATACAATACATAATATGCTAACCGGTCTGTACTTGCTAACATCTAATTTGTTTCCCTTCTTGAATAGAGGGGTTACAATAGCTTCCTTAACTCCCAAAAAGCGGGCATGCTTGTTTACATGACCGTCATGCTGGGCGGGTATATTTAACGAAAACGAGCTTCATTCGATGCTCTTTTTCATGCATAAGCAAGAGCCAGAGCGTAATAACCTTATATGTCCGTGAAAGGGCGATAATAGAACTTTCCAATGAAACCTGAATCATCCTTGTACAACCACAAGTTCTCTTACAACGATCGTGTAACCGGAGGCGAAAATACCCTAAAATGAGGTATTTTTTCCGTTTTTTCCTTGTCAAGCGAGGTAGGGAGGTGGGGATAAGAGTTGAGACATAATATGTGTCAGTGACAGCCACAAGGTGGTGGTTAGCGGTCCAAGGACAGCTATCGTTCTCCCAACGCGCGGTCTCTCTCTCATAGCTCATAATGTCCTCAAAATGGCACCCGTCATATGTCTGGCGATGCAGAGGAGGCCAATATTCTCTCTACAGTCATATGACGGTCACCGTCGGTTGAGGGTTAATTTCTTCAGGTACGTACAGTGTTGGTGTTTATAGACAGGTTGATGATGTGGGTTAGGGGACCTGCAATACCAATAGCTCCATCTCATAGAAATTTGGCAGGAATTTTGTCCGGTCCTGTACTTTTGTGTACATTTAGATTACAGAGCTCCTCAAACATGTATTTTGGTGTAACATTTTTCGATCCAAATGTATTCCGGTGCATGCCTTTATCCCTATAGAAATTTTGAAAGATGGCAGTGGCTGTGGTGTATTTATTAAGTAGTTGTGGTAGGTTATGTGCAAGTGTGTTTGCTATTGAGGTGAAGAAGGATTTGAAGTAGGTTGAAATTTGACGTTTATTATGGCAAATCTGATCATTAATTTTGAGAGCATTATTAGTGTTAGATGAATCCCTTGCCTTGTTACTGTAGCTCGTTGATTTTAAGTGCCTCCATAGTGTTTTGGGGTCATTCGGATATTCTGATATTAGTACCAATATATACAGTATATCGGGTGACACTGGCTCACCTCGTCATTTCCGACTAATATCTGTTTTACCAGCACTGAGCAAAACTCTCGAAGACCTCTCAAGAACCAGACCCTAAAGCGGCAGTCACACTATGAAGACTTAAGGGAATTACCGCGGCGACTTAGAGGTCTTAACCCTTAATTAGCGGCGAGCAACATAAGTCGAGTTAAAAAAAGCTGGACTATGTGGCGGCGCTCGACATAGGTCGAGTGGCAATTTCAGCACGTAATGTGGCTGAGAGAGAGAGACAAGTGGTGGCAGGAGACTAGCGAGCGTATGACTGCTCCAGACCACCGCGGCGAACCTACTGACACAAATCTCAGCTCCCTCCTCCCTCTCTCACTCGCTACATACTCAATTATGTACCGAAACTACCGAATTACCTGCTTTTTGCACTCGCGTTGCACGGTTATTGCAAGAAAACTATCCATCATACAAGGATCGTTATGGTGTCATTCGAAAGCTCTGTTTATGCCCTTTCAGGGATAGGTACTTGTTTTACGTTCTGGGTCTTATTTAGGCATGAAAATGATCACGTAAACAGCCCTATTTTGGCTAAAAACACCCCGCTGTGCGGTACATATAATAAACCGCATAGGCCGCTCGTAAGGTGTTAAGGAGGACTTCATCTAAGTCACCGCGCGTCGTGGGTGGTCCCCATGTATCCCCACGGTACAGTACGGTACGATGGGTGGCCAGGATGGTCGTGGCTGGTTTCGATTTGCTTTGAACATGCAAGAGGCATGGAAAATTGGTCGCCGAGCTAGCCGCGGTCGTGAGGCAAGCGCCGTCACGCGCCCACCGGTATGCGCGTGAGGGGGACCGGTAGCCGACCGGTCAGCGCCGTGTGGCGCCATGCGTCGCCAAAGCGTTGGCCCCCGACACGCGCCACGTGGCGGGGCTCGCGCG
The DNA here is from genome assembly GCA_032716605.1 of Paralithodes platypus. Taxonomy (NCBI): domain Eukaryota; kingdom Metazoa; phylum Arthropoda; class Malacostraca; order Decapoda; family Lithodidae; genus Paralithodes; species Paralithodes platypus. Next base: position 26,255,025 of record CM064566.1, read on the forward strand.
CCAGCGCGAATACGGGACCTGCGTAACACGAAGGCCGTCAAGTTGCCTTCCTTTTGCCGTCCTGTTGCCTCGATGCGCCGCATGACGCTGGCGGTCTGCTATGCTAGGTCTCCGTGTAGCCCCATCCATGATGCCGTGATCCGTGATGCCGTCCAGCCTGCCTCAGGCAGACATTTACTCTTGGTCAAGTTACGGATGATCGGCAAAGACAATCGGCACTCCTTGTGTCGCCGCGGTAATTACCTTAAGTCTTCATAGTGTGACCGCACCTTAAGCATTCTGTAATGAGCTTGATATATTCTCCACTTCCCAGTTTGTTTTTTCTCAAGAATCGTACAAGTAAGCAGCACCCTTAGCCTTAACTGTCGAAATGCCAGTATTTATGAATGAAATAAACATACACAAATGAATAACTGTTGGCCTATATTTAGACTTTTCTAAAGCTTTCGACACAGTAAACCCCAATATGATATTATGATACTCGAAATTGGCTTAGATCGTATTTAACAAACAAGAAACATTATAGCCACATTTTCAAATCCAAGTGTTAAGGATGATGTAACCTCAAGTTAATCGAATAGCCATAAACTACTTGCAGATGACAATAACCTTTATGGTAGTCACGCAAGTCTTAATGAATGAGGAATTAATTTGGGTAATATCTGGATCACGTCAAATCAATTTATTATGACACATTTAACATCACTCATTATGCTTTCAACAGGAGTAAAGTTCCTCTTCATATTATAGTAATCTAATGTAGATTTGCTTTTCAGGTAACGCCACCGAGATTTACTACTTCGGTACCCAGCTAACCACCACCCTCCTGGGCTGCATAGTCGGCACGTTCATCATCTACAAGTTTACTATCCCGCTCTTCTTCAACCTTGGAGTCGTCTCTCTTAATGAGGTCAGAGGAAGATAAGGATTATAACATAGATATATGTCTCTTCTAAGAGTGTAGTGGTTAGTTTTTGGTATATATATATATATATATATATATATATATATATATATATATATATATATATATATATGTTTTATGTTATCTATATTGTTTCCTCACTAGACCTCCATCAAGCTTAACACAAAAACAATTATAACCCCTTTCAAGATATATTTGTACAATTGTTGGTAGACAAATTTCCCGGTTGAAGGTTGGTTCCTCCTAAAATTATACGTTCGCTATCGCTCACCAGGATAAAATTGACATCTAAATGGCACGAAGGATCTTTATATTGACAAAGAAATAGGGCGAAAGGTCTCAAAATCGCCAAACTAATGAAAACACATCTTAACATTTCAAAACTAATGGGGTTAAACATGAGGAAGAAAAGTTCCCGAAAATAATGAACCATCACCACTTAATGAGGTCCGAGAACGATAAGGGTCATAACATAGATATTCGTTGAATGTAATGTACAGTAATTCCAAAAGTCGTGACCACTGCTGTCACAGGAGAGTTAAGAGGGAGGTAGTTGCTATGTGTCCCTCATATTTAGTGCCATTGGCTTTGAGACGTTCGTTTCTTTAGTTTGGCGATTTTAAGACTTTTTGTCCCATTTATTTGTCAATATAAAGACCATTTGTGCCATTTGGGTGTCATTTTGTCCCTGGTGTGTGATAGCGAGCCTGTAATTCTAAGAGGAACCGGCCTTAGGCCGGGGAATTTTTTCCATCGAAAAATATACAAATTAAGCTTGAAGGGGGAGTCAAGGGGGTGTTGATAGAAAGCGCGTTGGAAAGGATAAATAAGAGGAACAAAGAGATAGAAAAAAGAATAAGAGAGGATACGGATAGGGTGGGTAGTTTGGTCATTTAAATACAGAAAGAAAATCAAGTCATGAAAGGGCATGGGGATTAAAAACATCTGTATTGCCCACCATTCTACCTGCCGTGCACCCTAGCCTACTGCCTGAAGTGCCTTACTTCTTATCACCTGCAGTACCTACAGGTATGTCTTCACCCCTGCAGTCATCTGAGCTGGACATCTTCCTGGGACTGCCTGTACACTACAAGATTCCGACAATGACTCCCAGTACTCCAGAGAAATCCGGAGTGTGCCACTACATCATTTCTGGAACAATATTCTTTCTTTATCGTAATTTAAGTTAACTAAAATATGTTGCAGATACATCAATCATCAGAATTTGTTACCAAGAGATTGGTTTCAATGGCTTTCCTGACGTATTTAATTACCTTCCAGATAGTAATGAATCTTTCTCTATTTTTCAGTATTTGGAGCGGCGTTATCAGTCACGAGTTTTGCGTCAGTTAGCATCATGTGCACTTTTGATCAACATGTGTGCATATATGGGTGTGTGTCTGTATGCTCCCTCACTGGCCACAGCCACTGTCACAAACCTCTCAACAACCACAGCTATGGTCATCATGGCCACTATCTGCACCTTCTACATCACCATTGTAAGTACTGTATTGACAAGCATTGACTTATTATCATAAAGGGGGGTCACCGTTTTTTTTATTATCTTTCTCACCTTTTCTCTCTTTCTCTGGCTTGTATCCATTCGGCCCCATTCAGCCAACTGTTTAAAGATGTGTATCCCCATCCAGATGTCGATTTCTAGCAAGCCAGCTTTGTATGCAGAAATCAGGCTTCGCCGGAGACATCTATCGAAAAATGTACAAATTTAGCTTGCTGTCAAAAAAAAAATATATATATGCTGTCTCGCTACCGCTCACCATGAAAATATTGACACCTGGATGGGGGTAAACGCCTTAAAACAGTAGGCTGAATGGGGCCGAATGGATACAAGCCAAAGAGAGAGGGAGAGAGAGAAAAAAAAGCGAGATGGGCTCCCTTAAAGGGAATAAAGGGTATGAAACCAGAACAATGTCAAGTTAGCCTGTAATTCAGAGGTATAGAAACACAAGCACGGCACACTAAGTCTAAGTACTAAGTAGAGGAAGTGTTGGCTATGGCAGTACTGGTTCGAATCCAATGCTGCCAGGAGAAACTTAACACACAATCCTCTCATACTTATGGCGCATAGTTCTAGGCGTCCTCATCACCTTCTCATAGCATCAAAGGTTGTTTTGTTGATGGCTTAGGATAAGATAGGTGTTTTACCAGGATTTGTACTGGGTTTAGCTGGCATATTTCATAGGTTCACTCTCAACTGAGCAAAGAATATAATCATACATAAACACACATACAAACATATAAGGCATTACGTACAACACAGAAGGACATTTATAAGTATTATATTCACAACAAAGTTACACAATACTAAATGGCTTATTTGGGTAATTGTGCACACAAATAATATTTAAATAATACACAGAGTATGGAAATGAATAACCCATAAATGGTATGAGTTACAATAAGTCAAGACTGGGATTTTAATCTAGGCAAACACAATGGTTTAACTGCACTTGTAAGACTTTCAAATAATAGGGTTCATCTATCTATCTATCTATTGCCTGACGCCGTGATCCCCGAAGGGGTGACCACGAACGAACCGCCCCCATGCACCTCTGTCCCCAGTCAGTCGACGCCCCTCCCCCCAACCAGCACCGCCTTCGTTCATGTAGTTCCTCACTCCATCCTTTCACCTCATATTCGGTCTACCTCTCCCCCTCTGTCCCTCCACCTCGCTCTCGTACACCCTCTTAGTCATTCTCTCGCTTTCCATACGTTCCATATGGCCGAACCATCTCAAGTTGTTCCTTTTCACACTTTCCAGCACATCTACCTCCACACCACACCTCCTTCTTACTTCCTCATTAGTCTGTCTATCCCTCCATGTAACTCCGCACGCACTCCTTAAGTAATTCATTTCCACTGCTCTCACTCTTGGTCTGAGTCTCTCAACCAACGTCCATGCTTCGCTTCCGTAAGTCAGTGTCGGGATTACCACACTGTCATGCAAGGACTTCTTCACTTCCATACTGACCACCCTATTTCTTGTTACTGCTTTTAGCGTTCCTACAACCCTCTTCCCCTGTTGTACCCTCTCCCGCACCTCTTCATCCATAGTCCCATCTTTACTCAACACACTGCCCAGATACTTAAAAGAGTTGACGATCTCCATAGCCTGACCGTTCAGCTTCACCTCACACTCTGTGACTTAAACCCCTTTCGAAGACCATAACCATGCTCTTCCCCGTATTTACCTTCAAATTCCGTTTTTCGCACACTGTTCCAAACTCATTTACCAGACCCTGCAACTCCCATTCATTATCACTCATCAGAACTGTATCATCCGCAAACAGCAGTATAGGTAGCTTCCACTCAATTCCCTCCCTTTTCAGCGATACACCAACATCCACTGCTCTTGATAGTATTTCTTTCATGACTCCATCCATATATACAGTAAACAACCACAGGGACATCACACACCCCTGTTTCAAACCAACATTCAGGTCAAAGAACTCGCTCTGCTCACTCTCCACACGTACTGCCGCCTTTGCACCCTCATACATGCTCTTCACTGCTTTCAGCAACTTGCCCTCTACTCCGTATATTCTAAGTACTTTCCACAAACCTTCTCTATCCACTCTGTCATAGGCCTTCTCCAAGTCCATAAAGGCAACATACACCTTTTGTTTCTTCTCCAGATACTTCTCCACAACACAATTCAGGGTAAAAATCTGATCTACACATCCTCTTCCCTTCCTAAAACCTCCCTGCTCGTCGCCTATCCATTTCTCCGTTCTCACTCTCACTCTCTCAATCACTACCCTACTGTATACCTTCCCTACTACGCTTAGAAGACATATTCCTCGGTGGTTACCACACACTCCTCTTTCCCCTTTGCCCTTATATAGGGGGACTATTATGCCAGTCTTCCAGTCATCGGGTGCACTCCCCTTCTCCCATGCTAGTTTGCACATTTTCCATACCCATTCTATCACTATCTCACCACCATACCTCAACATTTCCCCACACACTCCATCTGTTCCTGGTGCTTTCCCCAACTTCACTCTTTTCATGGCTTCCCACACTTCTGACCTCCTGATCCCCACCTCCTCCTCCACTACTTCTCTTCTTCTCCCTCCCATACCATATCCAGCTATGTTTGCTGGCTCTTCATTCCTTTCATTTAGCAACTCACTGAAGTACTCCCTCCATCTTTCGACTCTCTCTTGCTTCTCGGCTAGCATTCTCCCATTCTTATCTTTCACACCCTTACTGTTTCCCTTGCTACCTTCCCTAACTTTCTTGACTTCTTTCCAGAACAGTTTCTTACTCTCCCTCCATTTTACACTCAGATTCCTTCCAAATTCCTCATCTACTCTTCTCTTACTTTCCTTCACTACTCTCTTCACCACCCTCTTACTCTCCACCATATCATCATAGGACATAATTATACTAGTTATAACAGCGCACTTAGATAGTCTTGGCACACAAAACGCAATAAAACGCAAAATCACTAACAGAACTTAGATAGCATTAGTTAATATGTTACACAGGTAATCACTTTGCACGGCACATTTATCATGTTACACACAATAAAAGAATGGTGTCACTGGGGTTGAGTTTATGTGTCGGTTTGGTGGGTATGTATGGTCGTGAAGATAAAATGTTACCAAATGTAATCTCTACAGAGTTCACATGCAAAATATTTTGCTATCACAACGGTAGAAAATGTGTATTGCATCCTCGTTTATGGAGGCCTAGCAAGTGAGAAGGGAGGTCTATGTTAGAGCCTTCAACTAGCTAAATCTTCGTTCTTGAAGTCGTGGTCCAACATCTATTGGTCTGCATTCGGCTCGTCCCTGCAAGTGGCTCAACTGCAGGTTTGGTAGTGGTCCTCCGGTGACGTCTTCCGGCTGGTCCCGACACACTGTTACGAGCTTAAAGTTATCAAAGTTTATGGAGAAATATACGGACCAGTGAACTAGCAGTTCCATAACACCAACCCAGGTTCCAAACAACCGGAACTACCCATGAAGGTAGAACAGTTTGTGGTCTGCGCCTGCTATAGGGTTTTGATGCCCTTCAGGTACCAGTTCCACGGGTTGAACCAGGCTCACCTAGTTCCTACATCCAAATGATGGGTGTCGTTCCCACCACTTGGCTTACACAACCAGTGTGTGCCTCCTTACTATAGCAGGACAGGCCTGTATAACAGAGGTGTGGTAATCACCAATACAGGTTAGTTGTTACCTGGACTCCTTCTATTCGGAAATAATTCAAGAGGGCCAGAGAACGTACTAGGTGGCATGGACCAGTCTACATGGCAACCTAGCAATTTCCCTGATTGAGTCTAAGTACTTCATGGGTCAGTAGGTTACAACCCAGGGCTGAGGACTAACGAACTACACGAACCAGTGTACTGGTAGTAAATTAATACCCAGATTCTGTGAGGACTGACCAGTGTACTCGCAACTTTAGTTACTTCCCAATTCTTCCTTTCTATCCTTTGCTATTGGATAGGTCAGGAAGCTCTTTGTCATTATACTTGCCCGCTTTGACCAGTGTACTCACAGTTAGGTTATGAGTCATAACCTAACCTAACTATTCAACCTCTTGGTCATAACTTAAGACCAAAAGGTTGAATAGGGATTGGTGTACACCAGGCTGGACTGACCCATGTACTCACAGTCCTAGTCACACCCTGGAATCGACCACTACTCCGATCCCATCCTGTCTGCCTTCCTCTGATTTTGGCAACATAGTCACACCTTCATTATTGTTGTGTGTGAGCTATTAGGAGGCAAGAAGGTCATGAAGGGTAGAGTACTAATTTGTAGCGTGTGAGGTCGACCCCGGCCGCGCGATCATACCCTGGGTCGATGCGCTGAATGCAAGAGGGGTCTTGGAACATAGTTTTCATCTTGGCGGTCACCCATAGCGAGGCTAGCCGATTCCCGTTTCTTCTACTTCTTCTGTTTTGCCGGTGCTCCTCCGTCTTCGCGTTGTTGTGATCATTTTCTCTTCTTTTGGTTTGTTCCCTTTTATATTCCTGTTGTTTTTACTTCTCTGTTCTTTTCAATTTCGTTTCTCTTGCTTTTATTTTGTCTTCTCCTTCTATCTTGTTTCCCGTTCTTTCTTCTGTTTTCTTCGCCTCTAGCTTCTTGTATCTTTTGTCCTAACTAATCTTTCGTGCCTCGTCTTCCCGTTTTCGTATTTTAATAGGTTAGGCAAATTTATATTTTCAGCCTCATTGTGTGCTTGACAAAGAAAAATAAAACGATAACATGCATATACTTTAAGGGGAGATAGGTAGTTTTTTCTGGTCCCCCTTCTTCCTCATGTTCAGGCCTATTAGTTTTGAGATTATAAGACGTTCGGCCCATTAGTTTGACGATTTTAACTTTTTTCACCCAATTTCGTTGTCAGTTTTCAGACTTTTCGTGCCATTTAGGTGTCGATCTTATCCTGGCGAACGAAAGCGAGCCTAATTTGACGAGGAAGCGGCCTTCGGCCGGGAAATCTTTCTACCGAAAAATTTACAAATTTATCTAGCTTGACAGAAGGTCTATCGAGGAAACTAAAAAATAATTGAATATACAAATTTATAGACCAAACAAATAACCACTGTCCCCTTCACCCTTTCACTCACAGGATGCAATTTGAGCCTATTCTGGGATACTTTAAAGCCTTTGTGACCATCAGGGGTGTTTATAAACCTTTAGATTAGTTACTTCAACCTCTGCAGTTATATTTGAGTTAGCTGTGGGCAGAATGTTTATTTTTTGGAGAGGTAATTATACGATTGAGATAACTCTATTTCTGATTGCTAATCTTCACCCTCCGTCCACATGTGCGTGAAAGGGTTAGAGACTGACTGATTCATAAAGGGTACATACTTTACTTAGTTTCTCGTCTTGATGGCGGTAATCCAGACAGTGCTTTTATGTTCTTACTTAACCCTTTGAATACCTGTGACGTGTGTTATATTATACTCTAGCTGTATTTCGACGATTGTATGTAGCTTAAGAAGGATTTGTGGTAGTTAAAAGGGTTGTTTGAGATATTTTGAAGCCTTCAAATTGCTAGAGGTCTTTCCTAAGCTGAATAAAATCGTCTAACACTTGCCAAAATAGGATAAAAAGGACATCCCTGGTACTAAATGGGTTAACCTTTTCCAATCTATATATTAAGTCCGGCTGGGAGTATTAAAACATTTAAGGAAGAGCACTTTATTGACAACGTTTCGCAGATAGCTTCTTCAGGACACTAAGGAAAGATGAACGAACGAAAAGTGTACAGGTAAGTGGGGAAGCGAAACAAGGTTAGGGTGATGAAGAGTGGTTTTTAAAGGGTGGATGGAAAAATCTAGTGGGAAGACGAGTGGAGAGCACGCTCACGTGTGAATCTGCTTGGCCTGGGTTCAATCCCAGCCAAGGTGGACAGTTAGTGGGTGTGGTAGTACGTCCTAGCGTGTTTCACATACTCACACCCAGTCGGGGGACACCTCGATGACGTATACAGACTAATGACACACATACCAAAGCCATTCCAGCAGCTTCCTCTATCTACAACACCCCTTCTCTGCTATCTACACTCTCCCAGCTGTATTGTCCTAGTATACTGTCTGATGGCTTAATGGGTTTCAAAATGTTAAAAACAAAACAAAAAAAATGCCGAGGCTTAACTCAGCATACGTGGGATAGAATTGATAGTGGATGAGCACACAGCAAGCAACAGCAACTGGATGGGCAAGGAAAGCAGGAGTCGGGCAGAGTGACTTAGGGTCTTTTCTTTGGTGTGGAACTGGCAGCTGTGGTGGTCTTCGGGCGGTCATCTGCAGCAGGAGTGGAGATCGGCTTCGGGAACTGTCCAAACAGTTCAAAGAGTGGTGAGAGATGCAGGTCTGTCTTGGCTGCGATGGATGGAGGATCCTGGCCGCTGGAAGGTGGTTTGGAGACACTTGGTGGCTTGGTTAAAAGGCCTCTGGGTGGTGATGAGCCGGAAGAGGGTGGCGGCGGAGGATTAGGCTTGGACGGGCCGGCTACCGCTGTGGAGAAACGATTGAGAGGCTTAGGCAGATTCAGGCGAGGTTTGGAGTGTTGCTTCTGCTTCCTGAGGGCTTGAGTAGGAATCAACTCAAGTGGCCAGACTCGTTGTTTGGGCTGGAACATTGGGAAGTTTATAGAAGCAAAGTTATTTACTTAAGAAGGGCAGGGAGATACTCCCGAAGGAGTTTCTAGTCCCCACCAGCAAGGGCAATGGCCTTAGTGACAATAATCTGGATGTTGGTAGATTTATCACGATGCGGCTGGCCAGAGCCTGCTGGTGAGTAGTCTAGAACTCTTTGTTCCCCCTTCTTTGTCTTCTTCTTCTCCAAGGCATGGATGGAGCCTTGAATAGCAACAAAGAAAGGTCCAGTGATATGGTCAGGTTCATCCCCTTTCGTACCCTTTACCAAGGGAAAGCACAGCATGCTGTGAATTAGGGGAGAACATCCTGCTTTTATGGACAAATATATCAGCTGCATTATCAGCTCTAGTAATGAAGCCATGTCCCTTCCTCACGTCATACCATTTAACCCGGCCAGAAATCAAGGTGGAAATATCTGCGGGCATTATGTTAATGGTATGGGAGCCTCTCGATAGCAAATGCTGGTACCTAGGAAAGGGGAGAGGGAGGGAGGGAGGGGGGGGGGGGCCTGGGGGGGGGGGGACCTGGGGGGGAGGAATGACAGGGAGGGGGCAGAAGCTTGGGGGGAGGGGGAGGCTAGATATGGGTAACATGCATCAGTAGGCACAAGCAAAATCAGATATACAAACATGTATATAGGCTAACATCGCAACTAGTATATAATAATAATAATAATAACAATAATAATAATAATGATAATAATGATAATAAAAATACTAATCTATCTATCTATTTATTGCCTGACGCCGTGATCCCCGAAGGGGTGGCCACGAACGAAATGCCCCCATGCACCTCTGTCCCCAGTCAGTCGACACCCCTCCTCCCAACCAGCACCGCCTTCATTCATACACTTCTTCACTCCATCCTTCCACCTGTCTCTCGGTTTACATCTCCCTCTCCGTCCTTCCACCTCGCTCTCGTACACCCTCTTAGTCATTCTCTTGCTTTCCATACATTCCATATGGCCGAACCATCTCAAGGTGTTCCTTTTCATACTTTCCAGCACATCTACCTCCTCACCACACCACACCAACCATTTTGTATGTTTAGCATATCAAAGGTTGCCCAATACAAAAACGCACCTTGTGTCAAAGATTGGTCCCGATCCGACAAGCGGTTCTGGAGTTATTGCGTAAAAACAGTGTACACAAATAATTTGGAAGAATAAGAAAACAAACAAATACTCTTAACGATTACAATAAGGGTTCACCGCCAGGGCTTGAGCACCTAATAACACAAATAAGGCGATAGTGACAATAGTAATTCTAGTGGTACTAGCAATAGAACAAATGGAACGATTGAGGGAGAGAGAGAGAGAGAGAGAGAGAGAGAGAGAGAGAGAGAGAGAGAGAGAGAGAGAGAGAGAGAGAGAGAGAGAGAGAGAGAGAGCTGTTCGCACATACTCGTTAATTTGCCCTAACCCCTCATTTTTGCTTTGCAATTAAACTAATCGTTTCCCTACTCCCTTTACTTAACCTCTCTCTCTCTCTCTCTCTCTCTCTCTCTCTCTCTCTCTCTCGCTAATTTATAGGTAGGTGATCATCTGTCAAATTCCGAATATAGAATTATTAGATTCGATGTTAATTGTAGCACCATTTTTTAATTCTCAATAGAGAAGAACAAAAATTGTGCCAGATTTAAAAAATGCTGATTTTGACGAACTTAGGCAAGCATTGCATAACGCACATTCATTGTTAGATATAAATAACGAAATACATGAGCTGTGGGAACAGTTTAAGAACATGTTTATGATGGCACAGCACAAGTATGTACACTCACGCGTACTAAAAGTTGCTTAGGGGTGGGTCCTTCCTTCCCTTACTCCACCCTGGGCAGGTGGAAGGGGGGAATCGGGTCCAAGTCTACCCCAACCTTCCACCCCCAAACTATCCCCAACTCCCCCACCTTCCTTCTCTAGCTGGTAGTTAGTGATTAGCGACGATTGTTCTCATGTATTACAAATTATTGTGAAACCATCATTACACACGCTTACAATGGCCGACATTAACATTTATTAGGAATTTATATATACAATAAACTGTATAATTGTATTTTCTAAATGAGTCTCTATACACAACATTGGTTACAAGAATCTTGGCTGTAGTGGTCTTGTCTCTTTCTCTCTCTCTCTTTCTCTATTATTTCACTACTTTCTACGATCAAGTGCACTACTTTCTACGATCAAGACTTAATGTGATTTCAATATAATAATTCCGTAATTAAATCTAATCTCATACAGTATTCAGGATATTATGTTCATCATTATTGCAATACACATCAACGTGCCCTTTACGATTTACTCCTAGGTTCTCAAAATACTTACACAGTCGGGCTTTTATATCATAAAAGGAAAGGACTACAGGCAAAGATAGGCTGGAATAGTGTTGCGACTGTTATTGATTGTTTATTGTATCATTTGAATCAGTTTCTCTCATTTATTCAATACCATACATACTATAAACGGTCTGCATTTAATTGTATGTGGCCTATACACTTTTTTGTAATCAAGTCAATGTAGGTAAAACTTGATACAAATTACGGAAAATATAACCGAAACTACCACTAATTTTCCCTTGGTTTTTCTTTTTGGTTTTAGGTAGTTTTCATCGTTATACAGTAGTTGAAATTAGTTACAATCCCCGGAAAATGTTATTTCTCCCATTATCCAACGATCTTAAAACACTAAAATGTAAGTCATTTTCAGGATAAATATACAATTTGTTTTGCCTTTGGATACAGGATGGGTTGAGGGGGGGTTTTGCCCCCCCCCCTTCCCTCACCACCCCATGACTTATTGAAATCAGCATCTATTTTAACAGTAAGGGGCTTGATAAGAATGTCACTGCCGTCAATAGGGAGAGTTTTTTTGTTTTACAGTACTTTATATAGTGCACATAAAATGTATCTCCGGAGGTTGAAACACATTTTAATATGATCTTTGCAACATCATTATTCTATAATAGCCTTCAAATATTGAGAAATAATTAGTGGTAGTTTCGGTGATAAGTACCCAAATTACTATCAAAGTCGGTGTTAACTTTTATTAACCCTCGTGACCCGGGCTGCCTTTCCATGGGACGGAGGTCGTATCCGGTCAATCTGGCCGAAAAACTTCTAGGCCTAGGCTACCGTATCTTTGTTATTTTAACTGCTAGAAATTTCCCACGCATCTATAAACGTAGTGCGGTTTTCAATCTGTAGACTGGCGTTGAGTAGAGCTCTGTAAGTCAGCTGTGATGACGATTTCCGTGGAGCAATTGTTGCCGCAATGTTGACAATATCGGAGCTTTTCAGACACTAATTTCATCTGACGTCACAACAATAACATTGATCCGACGTCTCCTTATTGTTTTCGGAGGTGCGGTGACGCAACGATCGGCTTTGTTTACATGCGTCGGACGCACGGCGTTCAGACCAAGCTGAATAGGCTTTCAAGCTTACGGATTTTAACAGGACACCGGGGTTCCTGCCCATCTGCCGCGGAGTCATTTTAACATGCTGCCCAGGCCAGGAGGGTTACGGTGTGATTATAGAGCCCTTGAGTAGCAAGGCTCGCCTTCTTTCTTCCCCTTCTCTGTCTCTATCTGTGATCCCAGCCTCTCACCTCTACAAATCCCCAAATAAGGAATAGGATTAATTGGCAGTTTTACCATCAACTCTCCTCTATGTGTATCACATGCATCACACACACTAATGAAGGGAAATACACCACATTCAGACCCATTAAATCTTGGTTGTAGAAAGTGTGTGCTGTGAGTGAGTTACAAGAAGTTACAAGGAATGTTTAATATCTCAAAGACCTTCCGGTCCATTTCGGGAAAATATTCGAAGTGGAAGGTGTGACGCCTACCAGCGTTGGCAGAATCGCCTCCCGGTAGCCACTAGCACTCGCCAGGGCAGTGAAATGGGCTACAGTTATCAGATAATGTTGTTCTTTCTTTCATAGTGTTCGTGTTGTTACAGACAGTCCCGTGGTGGTCTTTATTTTCGTCTGTGACAACGGGAAGCATTTTATATCATGAGTAGAACATAAGATGCATTGTAGTGAGGTTGAGAGAGAAAGAGCGAGCGAGCGGCGTGGGGGCAGTGAGTGTTGATTTCCTCCTCCCTCCTCCCTCCCGGAGGAGTTGCTCGCCCGCGTGGTCTTTCTCTCGGTTTTGATTGGCTGGTGGTTCCTGGCGCCTTCTGGAGGCCTGCTGCCTTGTGACGTATCGGCCTGTGATTGGCCGACCACCATGCCTTTGTGTGATCCAGAGGGTCCCGAGGAGCTACCTTCCTCAGAGCTTGCCCGACCAGCATACCCTTCACACCTCCCTTGCTACCTGTCCCCGACTTCTACCTATAGAACACTTTCTCTCTCTCTCAACTTCTTACCTCTCATTCTTCCAATCTATTTAACATCATAACTCCCCTTTGGTTCTGCACGATTTCATATATCGGCCATCGTATTATATGCTGAAGCTCTCAGATATTCCATGTTTAGTTAGACATTATGGAGGGGTTAACATTTTGTCTGTAGAGGTTCGACATACTCGCTGTGTCTCCCTACCTTTTGCTTGGTAGTCTGCTGGGCTATTTAATGCTAGACTGGGGTGAGGCTATTGTTGTTGTGATTTCCGATGTGTACCAGGTTTTGTTGAACCTGTATAATCGCAACGGATACGTGGGAAGCCTAGGTTGTCTTTCTGACTGTGTACCTTGTGAGTTTAGCACTGAGTTGCGAGTGAGGGCTTTTGCCTCTGCCACCCAACACTGTGCTAACTCGTTTTGCTTTGACTTTGAGAGGGTCGCCAGGAGAGAACCAGATACTAGCGATCTGGATCTCTCAAGAGAGCACCCCGTCATTTAACGTATTTTGGCCGTACAGTCTTCAGGACCTCGCTAGGCTACGAGCCGCTTGCTCAGCCATTGTTTCCTAGCCTACGATATCCCAGCTAGACTTTATTCGCCTAGCAGACACCCGATTAGGATTATAAACTCTTATGTTATGTATGCAGCATTTTTATTCACGTTGATTGTAAGCCTTGGTTGTTGTTGAGTTGCACAACCCGAGCAGGCTTTTGCGTTGCCTGAGGAAGTACTTCTTTTGTTGTTGGAGATATTACTATTGCGCATTTATCGTTATTCCCATGCCAGTTAACACTGTATGTCCCTACACTTGTCATATCTTGTTCCTGCTTTATATAACAGTTCAAAATTCGATTCGATCATCTTAAGCAGCATCAGACTTTCTTCAGAAGATTCCTGTTTGATGCTTTAGGACTTTCATTCACTTTCTTTAATATAGGAGTGACAGTTTATTATTGTTTAGAGTAACTTTAATTATGCCTTCTTCTTGTTTGCATTAAATTATTCCAGTGATTTAATTAAGCTCTCTATCTTTTTCCTTGTATACATTATTAACGTAATTGTATGTTGTTGTGATCAGGCTGTATCAGAGATCATCAGCCTGTAGTAGTAGTGCATTTATACCGAGTTAGAGGATACCCCGCTATCGCAGATTTATCTCTGGAGGGTATAGGTGTTTTTGTGCGCCGTCATTATAAGTTCGAGGGTTGGATCTAGTGTTACTGTTGTGGCTGTGTGCCTTTCTAGTCCAATGATTAAGAGCCCTTGTTTTATACGAGTCCCGGTCGTAACAAATGGCGACCTTGCTTAGACTTAGAGAAATATTGCAGGAGTGTTGTGGTAATTTTTTTTTTTTTAAAGGAATATAGTGGACACGGATTTTTTGTTCTCGCAAGTAGTATAACACTTAAGAGTCTTCGAGCATTTAATATTTTTGAGTGAATAGTGCTACATGAGAGTTTAGGTATTCCTTTTTTTTTATAAACGTTGAGAATTTTCGGTGGACACTATGTCAGACGACGGATCAGTGTACAGTGAGGACACAGTACGGGAAGCAGGCTCTGAGGTGCAGAGGCTGGGTTTGTTAGAAGGCATGAGAGTAGTAACTAGTGAGGAGGATGCAAGGAAGTTTCTGGAGGTGCCTATTACTGCTTACTGGGTGTCGGGGATTGATCGGTATGGTCTCCAGTGTTTGGCCACGGTTATGGGGCATGTGGGCACTAGCAGCATGTCGAGAGGTGACCTCGTGGCCTGTGTGCTCGGCGGGGTGCGTGGGGCTTCGGGTGTAGCGGGGGCTGGGGCACCGTCGACCCAGCCCCCATTCCACTCGACTCCTACCATGGCGCCCCCTCGGGCTCCGGAACCGGGTACGTACCCGCAGGCCGATAGTCACTGGCAGCGTGGTTTGCACTTGGGTGAGTGTCCAATTGTTGCATCTCCTCCTCCTCAAGGTCTAACTGCAGATATGCTCTTCCAGCTTGAGATGGCTAAGATTCAGGAGAGAAGGGCCATACGTGAGGCTGAGCTTCAGACTGAGCAGCGAAAGCATAAGGCTGAGCTTCAGACTGAGGAGAGAAAGGCCAGACATTAAGCTGAGCTTCAGGCTGAGTCTACGAAGTACTCTGCAGACATAGATCTTGAGAAGTGTAGGGTGGAGTCGACAGGGCAGCGTCTCGGTTCTGGGAATCGAGGTCTTGATCAGTCTTTATCGCACCTTCTTAAGTTAGTCCCTGTATTTGACGAGTCGGGTGTCACCAAATGTTTCATGCGTTTTGAGAAGAAGTGCCGGGAGCACCAATGGCCCTAGGTTAAGTGGGCAGCCCTTGTTTCCTCTAGGTTGGTTGGCAAAGGACTCAAGGCATATGATGCGTTGCCCTTGGAGTCTTGCGTCGATTATGAGGTATTGAAGGAGGCTGTCCTGCGGGCATATGAGTTACAACCAGAGACGTACAGATTGAAGTTCCGGGGTGTAATGAAGGGTCGTGAGTGCACCTTTCTTGAGCATGCCCGGGATCTGTCCGATGCATTTGGGAATTGGCTGAGATCGGAGAAGGCAACGACGTTTGATGAGATAAAACAGTTGATGCTTCTCGAGCAGTTCTTTAAGTGTACGGGCAGCGATCTGACATTGAATCTTAAAGAAAAGAACCCGAAAACTCTTCAGGAGGCAGCTGAGATGGCTGACCGTAGGCTATCGCTGATTCGTGGGTGCGGGTCTGCACAACGGAACGATGCAGGTAACAAGGGGCGCAACACTCTACCCCCCCGAATCAGTGATACACCATATAACAATAACTACAAGAGCAATGATATTAATTCTGTCCATAAACCTAATACCGTCCTGTTTAAGAAGGGTCAGGGCCCTTCCCCACCTCAAGGGAAGCCCAAGGGGGAGTTAGAGTGTTTTCATTGTATGAGAAGGGGCATTTTGCAAGAGCCTGTCCAAGCAAGCTACCTAATGCAGTTGTGTCTTTGGCTCGCAACATTGGGGTGTACCCGAAGTCGTCTGAGTTTGCCCGGGGTATAACGTCAGAGGCTGGGACACAGCCAGTGGAGAAGAATCCGGAAGGCTCGAACCCTGTCCACGATGTCTTTTGCGACCATCGAGGGCGTGGCTGCGTGAAGTGGGCTGGTAAGAAGCATGGAGTTGAGCTGTTGCGAGACACGGGTGCCTCTCAGACTTTGATGAAGAACTTTACTGGTAGACCAATAAACACGGCACAGGTGGTTGTGGTGCAAGGTATCAATGCTATCAGGTCATACCCGTTGGTCAGGATGGAACTGGAGGTAGATGGTGTGACACGAGAGTTGGATGTTGGAATTGTGGAGAACTTGCCTGTTGGGGGCGTCGACCTCCTTCTCAGCAACGACTTTGTGGTGCCTACTTCTGAGGTTTCACCCTTAGTCGTTGCCCAGAAGCCGGCCGACGTGAGTAGGGAGGAACAGGAGTGGGTAGAGAGGTATCAAGTACAACCTATGGCGTTCGTTGTTACAAGATCTCTTGCATCCAAAGTGTCACAGCCTATTCCTCATTCTTCAGATCAGCGGAGGAACGGTCGGAAGGAGCAAGCTAAAGTTGGGAGTTTTGTGAGTTTTGCTCCAGCGGCTCTCCTTAGCGGCACTTGACTCAGAGGTGAGCTCCGGAGTGGCCCCAGAACCTGTCACCCCTAGTGACATGGTTGGGCGTGATGGCACTCCGCGACTTAGTAGTTCCCAGTTGGAGGAGAGTTGTGGGAACGGGACTATCGAACACGAGGACGGGGAACCATGTCATGTGAACCTGTTGGAGGAGTTTGTGAGGCAACCACCTGAGCAGCCTACTGTCCCTGCGCTGGTCTGCAGCGGCCAAGGTGGAGAAGGAGAGGGGGGCAGTAGGGCACAGGTGGAGGAGAGTTGGGATTGTCATGTCTCGGCGGAGCAGTGATCGGGGGACACGAGTCTGGTGGCTGTGGAAGCGCTAGAGCACCTGCCTGAGCAGCAGTGTGCAGCGCTCCAGCACCAGCTCGGTTCATACCCCACTGGTCGTGCCGAGCACCCGAGCCTCACAACTCAGGCGGTGCAAGATGTTTCGCGGGCAGGTCACCTGAATATCAATAGACCGTTAGCCTCATTGTTTCGGTGGTTCAAGGTGGGCGACGAGGCTTGGACATGGTTGTCAGGTCAGGGTCGACCCATGGCTGCCAAGGGTGGTGGTCTAAAGGAGGACATTGAGCAGATTGGTGAGGTTGGCTGTGGAGTGGATGTGCCCGGTCGTCGCATAGCCTCCCAATGCTGCTCTAGTCGAATGCAACAGCCCTACCATAGACCGACTGTATCTGGCCATGTCGCTAAAAGCGGTGATGCTGCGCAGGCAGATGTAATCATAAGGAATGCGGGGGTGCGCATGTACGGTGTCGGTGGGGAAGCCTTAGCAATAATGAACTATAGGAGTGACTGCACAGGTGGTACTGATTGTCCCTCTCATGACCTGGCTGTTCTAGGGACGAAGGTGGAGAAGGAGGGAGACTACAGGTTAGAAGCTGCGGTCTCGGCTGGGTTGTGGGAGGGCACTAGGCATGTTGTTCTGCGAGATAAGTTGTTTACTAGGCTGTGGCAGTGCATCCGCATGTTTGTTGCTTCTCCAGGCCTGATGTACGGGGTAGAATCCAACATGGAGGCTGGAGACAGTGCAAGGCTCAGTTTAATTCCCTACCGTATAAATCCTGCTCAACAGCCTGTCGTGAAAACAGAGCTAGACGACATGTGGAAAAAGGGTCTGAGGGATAAAGGATATCGTGAGTGGTCGTTGCCAGTGAGTTTCCAACCGGAGTTGAGTGGCAAGATCCGTGTGTGTGGTGATTGTAAGAGTGTGGAAGCATTATCCCTGACAGACGCCTATCCCTTACCTAGAGTTGACGATACCATAGACCGCATCGGGGCTGCATCGCTAATCACGAAGGTAGAACTAGTGAAAGGTTATTGGCAGGCCCTGTTGCCGGAAAGAGCGAAGAGAAATGCCAGTCTTGTGATGAACTTGGCAGTTTATCAGTGTCAGGTGTTGTTGTGCTGCCGGAACACAAGTTGGATGTGTGGCATGCTAACGGCACTCATAATGTTTTGGCTGATTGTTTGTCACGGGAGGGTTTGTTTGCAGAAGAACCCTCGCCGTTCAGACAGTGTGTGTTGAGAGTGGAGAAAAACTAGGCTTGCCCCTGTAGAGCAGCCGCCAAAAAACAAAATTAAAATTAAACAAAAAATCACATAAGAACTCTTTCTTTTGATAGTTAATTGTAAGTTGCCTATGTTATAGCTAAAGTCCTAAGTTGAACCTGTCTTTCACTTAGGAGGCTGGGCTCAGTGAAGCACGCTCAGGGATCATAGCAGGCTAAAATTATACTATTATGTTTGGGAGGGTTTCTATGATTTTATTTATGCTAAAAATTTTGTTTTGTTTATGATTGAGCTTTGCATTTCATTTCTGGCGGAGTGGCTTGTTGTGGCGGATCTTGTCGGCATTCTGCCTTGTCAGATATGGTGCTCGCCTAATGTTGAGCGTCCCATATCTTGGGCGGGGTGTGACGCCTACCAGTGTTGGCAGAATCGCCTCCCGGTAGCCACTAGCGCTCGCCAGCGCAGTGAAATGGGCTACAGTTATCAGAGAATGTTGTTCTTTCTTTCATAGTGTTCGTGTTGTTACAGACAGTCCCGTGGTGGTCTTTATTTTCGTCTGTGACAACGGGAAGCATTTTATATCATGAGTAGAACATAAGATGCATTGTAGTGAGGTTGAGAGAGAAAGAGCGAGCGAGCGGCGTGGGGGCAGTGAGTGTTGATTTCCTCCTCCCTCCCGGAGGAGTTGCTCGCCCGCGTGGTCTTTCTCTCGGTTTTGATTGGCTGGTGGTTCCTGGCGCCTTCTGGAGGCCTGCTGCCTTGTGACGTATCGGCCTCTGATTGGCCGACCACCATGCCTTTGTGTGATCCTGAGGGTCCTGAGGAGCTACCTTCCTCAGAGCTTGCCAGACCAGCATACCCTTCACACCTCCCTTGCTACCTGTCCCCGACTTCTACCTATAGAGCACTTTCTCTCTCTCTCAACTTCTTACCTCTCATTCTTCCAATCTATTTAACATCATAACTCCCCTTTGGTTCTGCACGATTTCATACATCGGCCATCGTATTATATGCTGAAGCTCTCAGATATTCCATGTTTAGTTAGACATTTTGGAGGGGTTAACATTTTGTCTGTAGAGGTTCGACACACTCTCGGTATCTCCCTACCTTTTGCTTGGTTGTCTGCTGGACTGGGGTGAGGCTATTGTTGTTGTGATTTCCGATGTGTACCAGGTTTTGTTGAACCTGTATAATCGCAACGGATACGTGGGAAGCCTAGGTTGTCTTTCTGACTGTGTACCTTGTGAGTTTAGCACTGTGTTGCGAGTGAGGGCTTTTGCCTCTGCCACCCAACACTGTGCTAACTCGTTTTGCTTTGACTTTGAGAGGGTCGCCAGGAGAGAACCAGATACTAGCGAACTGGATCTCTCAAGAGAGCACCCCGTCATTTAACGTAATTTGGCCGTACAGTCTTAATGACCTCGCTAGGCTACGAGCCGCTTGCTCAGCCATTGTTTCCTAGCCTACGACATCCCAGCTAGACTTTATTTGCCTAGCAGACACCCGATTAGGATTATAAACTCTTATGTTATGTATGCAGCATTTTTATTCACGTTGATTGTAAGCCTTGGTTGTTGTTGAGTTGCACAACCCGAGCAGGCTTTTGCGTTGCCTGAGGAAGTACTTCTTTTGTTGTTGGAGATAATACTATTGCGTTATCGTTATTCCCATGCCAGTTAACACTGTATGTCCCTACACTTGTCATATCTTGTTCCTGCTTTATATAACTGTTCAAAATCCGATTCGATCATCTTAAGCAACATCAGACTTTCTTCAGAAGATTCTTGTTCGATGCTTTAGGACTTTCATTCACTTTCTTTAATATAGGAGTGACAGTTTATTATTGTTTAGAGTAACTTTAATTATACCTTCTTCTTGTTTGCATTAAATCATTCCAGTGATTTAATTAAGGTCTCTATCTTTTTCCTTGTTACATTATTAACGTAATTGTATGTTGTTGTGATCAGGCTGTATCAGAGATCATCAGCCTGTAGTAGTAGTGCATTTATACCGAGTTAGAGGGTACCCCGCTATCGCACATTTAACTCTGGAGGGTATAGGTGTTTTTGTGCGCCGGCATTATAAGTTCGAGGGTTGGATCTAGTGTTACTGTTGTGGCTGTGTGCCTTTCTAGTCCAATGATTAAGAGCCCTTGTTTTATACGAGTCCCGGTCGTAACAAAGGAGAGACATATTTCAATTCACTACACTCCTTACAGAGTGTGCAAAATATTATCTACTGTCTTCTTGAACTGCTCAACTGAGGAAATGTTTACAACTTCTGAGGAAAGTTTCTTCCAGCTAGAACAGATCTTAAATGGGAAACAGTTTCCACAAATACTAGTGTTTAACCTTTTCAATTCCAACTGCCAGCCATGGTTGCGTATTGTATTCATATAGAGGCTACACGTTTTGATATGATACACATTATCAAACCCATTATTTACTTTAAAAACTTGAATGAACTGAACTCGTAGTCTGCGTGTTGAGAGAGAGAGAGAGAGAGAGAGATAAGCAGATAACTACAGCTGAGATTCTTGTAACCCACGTTGTGTATAGAGACTCATTTTGAGAATATAATTATATAGTATATTGTATTAATAGATTCCTAATACACATTAAATGTTGGCCATTGTAATCATGTGCAATGATGGTTTAACAATAATTTGCAATGCATGAGAACAATCGTCGATAATCAATAACTGCCAGCTAGAGAAGGAAGTTCGGGGCAGACTTGGACCCGACTCCCCCCTTCCACCTGCCCAGGGTGGAGTAGGGGAAGGAAGGACCCACCCCTGAGCAACTTTTAGTACGTGTGAGTGTACCAATGAAAGTTAAACGAACGAGTTAAATTAAAAACCCACCATGGTTCAACAGTGAATTCCGTAATGTAATACAAAATAGAAAGAAAATGCTCAAGTTTAAACAAATGATTGTACTAATGACCAAGTAAATACAACCTCGCTAGAAGAAATGTTAAGAAAGTTATTAAATCCGCTAAACGTGATTATGAAGTCGCTATAGCCAAACAAAGTACCGATAACCCAAAACATTTGTATAGCTATGTAAATAACTACAGAGATATATAGAGCGGAATATGCCCATTAACTTGAGATGATCAAATAGTGGCAGCCAGCATAGACATTGCAAATACACATAACAAATATTGTTGTTCTCTTTTCACAAACGAAGTAATGAATAATACAAATCATAGGGCAGTAACAACCAAACAAATAGTAGGAATTAGTCCCCAGAGTCTTGTTGATATATAAATTATTAGCTTTACATATTTAATTTGCGCTGATAGTAGTATCAGTGCAAGTGAAGTATTACGTAAATTAAATATATAAAATATCAACAAGACTCCGGGGCCTGACAATTACCATAATAGGATAGTAAATCAAGCAAAAGAAGAAATATTTGAATCCCTGACCATTATCTTTAACTTATCACACACCAGGCTTGCATCCCTAATGATTGGAAAACAGCCAACATTACATCTATTCACAAAGAAGGTGATCGAGCCAAAGCTAGTAATCACAGACCTATAAGCTTAACATCAGTAATAAGACAAATTCTTGAAACCACTCGGAGAGGGAGAGAGAGAGAGATGATCGTAATGCAACATCTAGGTCGTCTGGCAATAAATTGATAGATAGATAGACCTTAAGTATTCCCAATTCAGATGCGGATCAGGATATTATAAAGTATGTATATACGTGAAAATATATAGTCATTTCCCAAAAATCTATTTCCAATTACATGATATTACGAATTGTTGTGGAGAAATATCTGGAGAAGCAACAAAAGTTGTATGTTGCCTTTATGGACTATTACAGAGTGGATAGAAAGGTATGTGGAAAGTACTTAGAATATACGGAGTAGATGGCAAGTTGCTGAAAGCTGTGAAGAGCATGTATGAGGGAGCAAAGGCGGCAGTACGTGTGGAGAATGAGCAGAGCGAGTTCTTTGATCTGAATGTTGGGTTGATACAGGGGTGTGTGATGTCTCCGTGATTGTTTACTGTATATATGGATGGAGTCATGAAAGAAATACAAGGAAGAGCAGTGGATGTTGGTGTATCGCTGATAAGGGAGGGAAAGGAGTGGAAGCTACCTGTACTGCTTTTTGCTGATGATACAGTTATGATGAGTGATAATGAATGGGAGTTGCAGGGTCTGGTAAATATATTTGGAACAGTGTGTGAAAAACGGAATCTGAAGGTAAATGCGGGGAAGAGCAAGGTTATGGTCTTCGAAAGAGGTGAAGCGACAGAGTGTGAGGTGAAGTTGAACGGTCAGACTATGGAGATTGTCAGTTCATTTAAGTATCTGAACAGTGTGTTGAGTAAAGATGGGACTATGGATGAAAAATTGCGGGAGAGGGTGCAACAGGGGAAGAGGGTTGTAGGAACGATGCAAGCAGTAATAAGAGATAGGGTGGTCAGTATGGAAGTGAAGAAGTCCTTGCATGACAGTCTGGTAATCCCGACACTGACTTACGGAAGCGAAGCATGGACATTGGTGGAGAGCCTCAGACCAAGAGTGAGAGGGGAGGAAATGAGTTACTTGAGAAGTGCGTGCGGAGTTACATGGAGGGATAGACAGACAAATGAGGAAGTAAGAAGGAGGTGTGGTGTGGAGGTAGATGTGCTGGAAAGTGTGAAAAGGAACACCTTGAGATAGTTCGGCCATATGGAACGTATGGGAAGTGAGAGAATGACTAAGAGGATGTACGAGAGCGAGGTGGAAGGACAGAGAGGGAGATGTAAACCGAGAGGTGGAAGGATGGAGTGCAGAAGTATATGGATGAAGGCGGTGCTGGTTGGGAGGAGCTGTGTCAACTAACTGGGGACAGAGGTGCATGGTGGAGGTTCGTTTGTGGCCACCCCTTCGGGGATCACGGCGTCAGGCAATAGATAGACGAATTTTAAATTAAGGCATCAATAGAGGAACAAAAGAAATACCGGTAGTATACCGGTTTGTGCCTAATGATGTATGTTACCCATATCTCACCCCCCCCCCCCCCCCCCCCCCCCCCCCCCCCCCCCCCCCCCCCCCCCACCCCCCCTTCCCACACGCTTCTGCCGCCTCCCTTTCTTTCTTCCCTCCCAGCCTCGTCATGACTTTCGGTGGTTCTAGTCCGGCTGGGATTATAAAACACATTTAGTACAAAGTGTACTTACTTAGACAGGTTGCCGACCAAGGCTGACAAGGTGTCAAAGCCACTTGCATAAATGTCTAGGTATATAGTATAATAGTTCAAGCATTTGGTGCATTGTTTAATGCAGCAATGTTCATCCAAGAACATATAGATATTTGACAGGTCTACTTATCTTAGTAGTGAGATCCAATACTGAGGTGAGTCAAGCCTGTCTGTGAATCGTTACCCAAGCCAAGTATATAATGGTTTGAACTCATAACAAATGTACGTGGCCCTGATGATATCTATGCAGAAGGTATGGATCTACATGTGCTCCGTACCTTGTTATATGTGAATCATGGATATTCAACAGTAACTTGAAGACACACATCTCTTTCATGGATGAGGCAAATCGATGAATCATGTAGAGACTTACCCAGGATGGGAGATTAGTTAAAAAACCTGTCCATATTATATTTACAAATTATGAAATGGGATATAACTCAATCTAAATCCCAGCAATCATAAGATAATTTTGTAAACAATGAATAGAATTAAGCAAATGCTAGCTGTAGCATATATATTAACAATGAGACAACATCAAGTAAGGTAACACAGGACATGCAATAGGTTTTCAGTCAAACACAGGAGCAGGGTAATGAATTATCCGTAAACAGATGTTATGAAGGACAATTATATGGATGCAGTTTCCAGGTGCCTCCAGCTCACCACTGGTCGTAGGATATGGCTTCCATGAAACTTCCCCTCGTTGTGGTGACAATGAGGAGATGCCATGCGCGCGCGCCAGCGTTCGAGCTTTCACTTTGGAGTTGGTACAAAGCAGTGCAAAGGAAATCAAGCAACAACAAATCTAGTGACCCCTCTAGGCTGCTTGTCCTCGAAAGCACTGAGGATCAAGTGTCCAAACAGTGGTTTAGAGTGAGTAAGGGAAAATTGGAAAGGGAACTACTGCCCTGGAACTACTGTCCGTGTCAGGATTAGGAAGTTAGTAGGGGGCAGATAGTGATGAAGGCAATGCCAGTATACTCGCGTATCTGGCAATATGTACCAGTAGGCTACTTGTGCAGTTGCAGTTTGTTTTTAACCTGAATTACTATTGATGCACAACTTAAGGCTTGACTGGTACAATGGGGTGAGCTAACAACTTCTTGGTTGCTAATACTTTGGTGGCGATCGTTGTTGACTTGTATGACTTGCTGGTGCACAAAATTGTACTTGGCTGATTATGAATTGTGTTAGAACGTGGTGTTAGCCAGTGTCGTGTGAGGGGGTGTCTCGTTGCTCTCCGGTATAGGGCGTTTCCCCACTAATCGAATGGAGATAAACGGACAATACTTCAAAAGCGAATCTAGTTAGTCATAGTGAATTAATCGAGTGCATCTAATATTAAGCAAATATTAAATGACAACCACAGTAGTGAACAAATGCCTATATTAGTGCTGTGTCCAACGGTTTTTGAAGGTGCCCAGTGCTCCGAGGCCCAGAATAAAAGCTATCCTGGCGTATATCGAATGCCCACAGATGTCAATCATAATAAGTAAGTTTCCTTCGAGCATAATTATATCATAATAGATTATCCAATAGTATCATATTATTCAATTAAGAAGTGAAATTTCCTTCTGTAAAAGGAGAACATGTGATCAAGTGAAAAGAAAATATAATCTAGAGTTAAACCTACGTATTGTCACCCGCACAGTACCAAACAACGCTCACCCACCGACGCTCACCTCAACCCCCCTACACACGACACATAATGACATAATTTTCAAAAGACTGACTAAACAAATGATTATTATCCTATTCTCCAACCCTCTTTACTTAATATTGCCCCATCATAAAGTCCAGCCATAGTAAAGTAAAATAGTGATCAACTAAAACAAATATATAATTGAAGTAAACATCATGTATTGACACCATAGCACAAAGGGCACCTAAACTCACCACCTCACCCTATACGTAGCAAACTAAATTTAGAAATGCCTGGCTACACGAACGTGTAAAAAAACGCACTCCCAGCTCTTCTGACGGAATTTTTAGCTCACAAAAAGCCCATCACACCGTATGCATTGGAAATAAATAAATGGATATATATATATACAGTATATATATATATATATATATATTATATATATATATATATATATATATATATATATATATATATATATATATATATATATATATATATATATATATATACAGTATGCTGTATATATATATTTAGGACTAAATTATAGCAGTGGTAGTGTTACCCACCTAGCCACCGTCCACCCACCCAGTAATGTTAGCATATAATAAAACAATTTAAACAGCCATACAATAAAGTTATCACAATAACTACGATAAATAATGGTTTTCATTACATGTACTAAATGGAAGCAAAAGTCTAAGGACCTAAGTGCTAGTTACCCATCAGCAATGCATGGGTAAACACAACAAGAGTAAAAGGACTTACATCATTTATGTAAATTGTTTTAACCCTTCTTTGGCAGCACCCGGCTATAGTCAAGTGAAATAAATGTGGCCTATGTGGTGGTGCCCGGCTATAGTCGCATGTAATGTTGAGCACGTAATATGCTCTGAGAGAGAGCGGAGCGGTGGGAGGAGCGTAGGTTACCTCATGACCGCTCGCCACGGTGGCTGTGGAACTACTGAGATGTACTCCGCCCTAGCCCACCCTCTCTCACTCGTTTCACACGTAATAATGTAAGGAAATGACCGTATTTTACCGATTTTGCCCTTTGGTTGCACGATCATTGCAAGACAACCAGTGATCGTAGAAGGATGGTTCTGGTGACATTGGAAAGCTCAGTTAACGCCCTTTCAGGGATACATACTTGTATTACGCTCTGGCTCTTGTTTATGCATGAAAACGAGCACGGAAACAAGCTCGTTTACGGTAAAACCCCCCACTGGGCGGCACAGTCAAATATACTCCACCACCCGCTCTTTGAGTGTTAATGAAATAGATTAGCCTAAATAAAACTACATGATAAAAGACACTCCTGCCATGCTACAAGAATTTACTGACGTCTATCTCTATCTATCTATTACCGGACACCATGATGACTTAAGGGGTGGCCACGAACGAAACGCCCCTATCCACTTATGTCTCCAGTCAGTCGATGCCCCTCCTCCCATCCAACAGCGTTTTCACGCATATACTTCTTAACTCCATCATTACACCTCTCTCTGTCAACCTCTTATTCCACTTCACTCTCGTACACTCTCTTAGTCATTCTATCGTCTCACATACGTTTCAAATGGCCGAACCATCTCAAGGTGTTCCTTTTTACACTTTCCAGTACATATACAGTACATCCACACCGCACAGTTCTCGTAATTCCTCATTCGTCTGTCTATCACTCCACGCACTTCTCAAGTAACTCATTTCCACCCCTCTCACTCTTGGTTTATCACTGCCGTAAGTCAATGTGGGGAGTACCACACTGTCATGCAATGACTTCTTTACTTCCATGCTGACCACCTTATTTCTTGTTACTGCTTTCAGCGTTCCTACAACCCTCTTCCCCTGTTGCACACTTTCCCGTATTTCTGCATCCATACTCCCATCTTTACTCAACACACTACCCAAATACTTAAATGAGCTGACTTTCTCGATAGCCTGACCATTCAACCTCACCTCCTACTCATTGGCTGCACCGCTTTCAAAGACCATAACCTTACTCTTCCCTGCATTTACCTTCAGATTCCGTTTTTCACACGCTGTTCCAAATATATTTACCAGACCCTGCAACTCCCATTGACTATCCCTCATCAAATATGTATAGTGTGCGATATTGGATTCAATAAAAGGAGTACAACTTCACAATGTAGTAGTTGTAATGAAACAGTACACGATCGATGTACTTACGTTACTAGCAGAAAAGAAGTGGAATGCGATAAATGTAGGGAAGTAGCTATTAAAGGTCCTAAAATAATTTGTGAAATATGTGAATCAATCATAACAAGAAAACAAAGGATCATAAACTGTGTTAAGTGTAAAACTGTAGCTCACATGAAGTGCATCTCTAAGAAGACCAACAGTGAAGAACGGGAATTTCTATGCAACATGTGTGCCTTGCATTCATTACCGAATATTAATGTAAATGAACCAAGTATTAACAACTCAGAATCCAGACAGGACACATTCAAAATCAAAGATGAATACAGAGTGTTCACCAACAAAGGGCTCCATCTTATCCACATTAACGCCAGGTCAATGTAACATAAATTGTCAGAAATAAACTTGTTAGCTAATAAGGCCAAAGCTTCAATAATTGCAATCACAGAAACCTGGCTGGATTCAAGTATAAACGACGGTGAAATAAACATTCAAGGTTTCAACATGGTTAGGAATAATATCAATAGGCATGGGGGAGGAGTATGTCTGTATGTAAAAAACAACCTCACACACACAACTAGGACCGACTTCCATGTAGAAAATCACGAAGCTCTGTGGATCGACCTACACCTGCCGAGGACAAGACCCATCACAATTGGGCCACCAGACGACACACAATTCTTGACCCAATTTGAACGAACTTTGTCATCGCTAGACCCTCGGAATGAATCCATTATACTATGGGATTTTAACCTGTGTTACAAACAACGAAATAATAGGCTTGTACGAGAATATAGGCATATACTGACAATGCACACTCACAAACAACTCATCACAACCCCCACACGTATCTCTGAGTACACTGCCACAATATTAGACCACATAAACTGTAACAGAGAGGACAAAATATCCCAATCAGGGGTTATACAGACTGGGATAAGTGATCACTTCGTCACATATTGCACACGGAAAACCACAAAAATTACCCTAGAGAATCACAAGGTTATCAAAACAAGGTCACTCAGAAACTACAACAAAGAAGCATTTCTGGACATTTTATGGAATACAGACTGGTCTCCAGTGTTTGGAAGTACAAACGTTAATGACGCATGGGTTGGCTTCAGAACCATCATCACAAACATCCTAGACGAAATAGCTCCTCTGAAAGACATACGAATTAAAGCAAGGTCAGACCCATGGATCAACAATGACATACTACACCATCTGGAACACAGAGACAATCTGTTAAAAAGGCTAGTGAAATATAGACAGGATCAAGGTCTGAAACATGAGTTCAACAGGGCCAGGAATAAACTAAGTAGAAAAATCAAATCAGCTAAAACTAATTATTTCCACAATAAGGCAGAGGAATATCAGAATAACCCAAAGAAACTATGGAGGCACCAAAAAAACAACAGGCTACAGCAACAAGGCAAGGGATTTGTCTAACACTAATATTGCTCTCAACATTAATGATCAGGTTTGCCACGATAAACGACAAATTTCAACCTACTTCAACACTTCTTCACCTCCATAGCAAACACACTTGCACAGAACCTACCGCAACCTCTCAATAACTACACGACAACAACGGCCACCTTTCGAAATTTCTACAGAGATAAAGGCATACACCCGAACAGATTTGGATTGCAAAATGTTACACCAAAATACACTTTTTGACGAGCTCTCTAACCTAAATGTACATAAAAGCACAGGACCAGACAAAATTCCTGCAAAATTTCTACGAGATGGAGCCATTGGTATAGCAGGTCCCCTAACGCACATCATCAACCTGTCAATTAACACCAACACTGTACCTGCTGAACTGAAGGAAGCTATTGTAACCCCTCTATTCAAGAAAGGAAATAAACTAGAAGTTGGCAACTACAGACCAGTTAGCATATTATGTATTGTATCTAAAATCCTTGAAAGAGCGGTATACACCCAAATTGAACACTACCTCAAAGAAAATGATCTATTTTATAAGTTTCAATCAGGTTTCAGATGCATGTACTAGACTGACTCCTGTCTCATCCACTTAACAGATCACATTCGTAAAGAAATGTCTAAAGGTAACTACACCGGTATGGTTCTTCTTGATCTACAAAAAGCGTTTGACACAGTAGACCATGATATCCTATGTAATAAACTACAAGCAATGGGCATTGGATCTGTGAACTGGTTTAAATCTTATCTTAGTGGTAAAACACAAAGAGTCAAAATTTATGATAATATAATTATCTGATCCTATTCCAATTAACTGTGGGGTCCCGCAGGGAAGCATCCTTGGTCCCTTACTCTTTCTCTGTTATGTGAACGACATGGAACTGAGCGTCTCGTGTAAATTATTACTGTATGCTGACGACAGCGTGCTTCTGGTTTCCGGAAAAGACCCAATAAGTATTGCCGCTTCACTTTCCAAAGAACTAGAATCATGTAGTGAATGGCTAGTGGACAATAAATAGACTATCTCTTCACCTGGGCAAGACGGAAGCCATCTTATGTGGGACAAAACGCAAACTGAAAGACATTGTGGGCTTCTCGGTCAACTATAATGATATTCCTATAACAACAGTGTCACAAGTTAAATATCTCGGACTATAACTGGACTAGAGTTTGTCAGGTGAATTTTTTTTGGAATCTATCCTGTGTAAGTGTAGAGCACGTATAAAGTACCTGTATAGACAGGTGGGATGCTTGCCAGCGGCGACCAAAAAGACCCTTTGCCAAGCGCTTGTTCAATGTCATTTTGATTATTCTGTGTCATCCTGGTACTCTGCATCATCTAAATCAGCACAGCAGAAACTTCAGGTCACTCAAAATAAAATGGTTAGGTTCATGCTGAACCTAGGACCCAGATCACATGTTGGCCAGGAATAACTTCAGTCACTAGGTATGCTCAATGTCTCTGACAGGGCCAAACAAATCAGGCTCACTAATGCCTTCAACATTTTCTATGACAGAGCTCCAGAGTATCTTAAGAGTGATTTTGTTAAAGCAAATGAGAGGAGTGGACATAATACAAGAAACAGGATGTTTAATTTTAAGGTCCCGAGAATCCAAGGACAGGATAAGCAAACATTCTTCTTCACTGCCATCAAAGACTGGAACGACCTACCCCAGTCAGCCCGTGAAAAGAGAACACTGTATTCCTTCAGACGTAGCCTGAAGGAACACCTGAACCGGACAGCTGTGAGAAGGGAGCACCAAGCTTATGTCTACTACTAAATACGACATAAGAGATAGGCAAACCAAACTGAAATTATTACTGATTACGGATTACTGATATTTACCATAGGATGTAAGGTATCTTAAAATAACCCCCTAGAAATACTTTCTCTAAAGTATCTATTTTTTTTATCCTCCCCTTTTTCCCAGCTAACCTAATCCGACAAGGACCCCAATGGAAATACGCCTAACGGCCTTATTGGGCTATCCTTAGTTGGAATTATGCAAAGCTGGTACATGTCATATTTGTAACATACTATGTGGTACCAACTCTGTAAATTACTAACTGAATAAATATTAATATCATTATTATTATTATTATTATTATCAGAACTG
Source organism: Paralithodes platypus (assembly GCA_032716605.1). NCBI lineage: Eukaryota > Metazoa > Arthropoda > Malacostraca > Decapoda > Lithodidae > Paralithodes > Paralithodes platypus. The sequence goes on from CM064566.1 coordinate 26,286,166, forward strand.
TATCGTTGGCAAACAGCAGTACAGGCAACTTAAACTCGTGTCCTTCCCTTATCAGCAGTAAACCAACATCCACTGTTCTTCCTTGTATTTCTTTCATGACTCCATCCATATACAGTATATATTGAACAACCATGGAGATATTCATATCAAAGAACTCGCTCTGTTCATTCTCCAAATGTATTGACGCCTTTGCTAACTCTTACATACTCTTCACTGCTTTCAGTAACTTGCCATCTACTCCATAATTATATTCTCAGTACTGTCCACAGACAGACCTTCTCTATCAACTCTGTCATAGGCCTTCTCCAAGTCCCTACAGGCAGCATACAACTTTTGATCCTTCTCCAGATATTTCTCCACAACACATTTCAAAGCAAATATCTTCCTAAACCTGCCCTGCTCATCACCTACCCATTTCTCCATTCTCGCTCTCACTCTCTTGATCACTACCCTACTGTACATCTTCCCTACTACGATTAGAAGACATATCCCCCCGGTGATTACCACACACTCCTCTTTCCCTTTATACAGGGGGACTATTATGCCTGTCTTCCAGTCTTGAGGTGCACTTCCCTTCTCCCATGCTAGTTTACACATTTTCCATACCCATTCGATCACAATCTCACCACCATACCTTAGCATTTCCCCACACACTCAATCTATTCCTGATGCTTTCCCCATCTTTACTCTTTTCATGGCTCCACACACTTCGGACCTCTTGATCCTCACTTCCTCCTCCACTACTTCTCTTGTTCTCCCTCCCATACCCCATCCAACTATGTTTTCTGATGTTTCATTCCTTTTGTTCAACAATTCGTTGAAGTACTCTCTCCATCTCTCGACTCTCTCTTGCTTCACGGCTATCAGTCGCCCATTCTTATCTTTCACACCTTACTACTTACCTTACTACCCTTCCTAATGTTCTTGATCTCTTTCCAGAACAGTTTCTTACACTCCCTCAATTGTACAATTAGATTCCTTCCAAATTCCTCATCTACTCTTCTCTTACTTTCCTTCACTACTCTCTTCATTACTCTCTTTTTCTCCAAGTACCTCTCCCATTTCTGTCTCTCCAAATCTTCATACCCTCCATTACCCAACCACTGTCTATACGGTTTCTTCTTCTTTTCAACAGCTAGTTTTACCTCTTCAGTACACCATACCGTATCCTTCAGTCTCCTCCATCTTCTCCTTACTCCCCATACCTCCTCACATGCTGCACACATTTCTTCCTTAAACACTTTGTTCACCTCTTCAACTTCCTCCATACCCTCAAGTCAAACCTACCTAGTCGTCTTTCTACTGCTCTCGTGAACTCTTCCCTGATCTCCTCTTCCTGTAACCTCTCCACCACTCCACCTCCCTCTAGCTCTTTTCACCTACTACCCTACTACCAAAACGATATAAATAAACTTGAACAAGTTCAGCGTAGAGTTACAAAAATTATACCTAATCTAAAAAAAAAACATACGAGGAGCGTCATAGAGAATTAAGTTTATTTTGTTTCACTCAGCGTAGATTAAGAGGTGATCTAATTCAAATCTTCAAAATCATCAAAGGCATCGACAATATGAACTGTAATAAGTACTTTACAATCGATCAATCAAACTACACATGGGGATATGGCTGCAAAATTATTGGTTGTGAATTTGTGGAATGGGCTTCCTCGAGATGTTGTAGAATGCAGCACCATTGATTCCTTTAAACATCGCCTAGACAAGCACCTCGCCTTAAACTCTCAACTGATTGCACTTGTAAATGAATGACCTTTTTCTCACATACATTGTGTTATGTTATATATCCAAATTTGTCCCTGATAACATCTCCTAACCCTGCCAAGGACATTGGTCTTAAGGCAGTGCTTCCCTTTACAATTGTCCCTTACCCACTCTGAACTACTGTTGGACACTTTGAACAGCAGCGATTTAGAGAGCAAGCAACCTCAAGGGGTCGCTAGCACTGTTGTTGCTGGACTTCCTTTTCACTCCTTAGTACCCACTTCTTCTGTATCCGAATTTTAGCTACTACTGCACAATGGTCAGACAACCCCCCACCCCCTAATACCCCTATATACCATAGCATCTAGTACAAAATTCTTCATTAATTCTTCCACACAGATATAATCAATCAGTGTCTTTCGCTCCACTGTCTCTCTCTCCCTCCCCATATCCACTTTCCATGTGTACCTGTGTATCATGCTTTGTCGGAAGAAGGTTTTGGCTATCTACAGCCTCCTCCCCACACATACGTCCACAAGTGCACTGCCATTCCCATTAACCTCTGACGGTACCCCCCACCCTCATACCACCCCATCAACTTAACTATCACCCACCTTCCCATTCATATCTTCAATCAGAAATATGGATAAAATTGGGCAAAACGTCCAAATGGCCTTGTTAAGTGAGAATACTCCATCTCATTCTGACACAAAAACAGTCCCTAACAAACTTAATATCATGCTTGAAATTCATAAACAACCTTAGTCACTGGCTGTCACACTACAGTGATAGATTTTCACCTGTATGCGCTCACTCTCCCACACGCTCAAATTACTCTCAGCCTTTCAAACCCCCACAGTGTCCTTCTCAACCAACCACACCCCCACAAGTCACTTCTCAGTAACCCCCACTTCCTTCCCTCTTTATCTGCCCAACTGAGACCTTTCTGGCACCCAAAACTGCTGCCCAGACAGAAGGACCTTATGCTGTACCCGACTCCCCCGAGCAACAACAACATGAGAGGAAGGAAGGGGATAGCCCTCAAAACTAAAACCAACTGTCATTTACCACAACCATGGAAGAACAGGGTGCTCCAACCACAACCAATCAAGAGACAGATAATGCTAGTTGGGAGTTGTCTGAACTGGTCCCAAAGGCAACACATGGATACCGGTACAAGGGAATTTGCATAATTTGTCACCACCTCAACACACTCGGGCACACCTACAGTAGATCACCTACACCAGTCCTGTATGCAGATATCACCTGAAATTAATGTGCCTCTCTGGACCAAAAGGTGAATTTAATGGAGTAAAATTCAGATTCGAGCACTCAAAAATGTGCATCATATATGATCAGAGATGTCAAATGCAGATTTGTTGAACATTGAAAATATTCTACCACCCACCCCTCTGCTAGTCATCACTACAGAGTAAGACATAATACATGTTGTGATATCAATTGCCTAGATTTCCATATTAGGGGGACTTGGAGGAAAGCCAGAATCAATTCAAATCTTAATGATGAGACATGATGATACAGAGGAAAAGACATTTTGGGAAATGGCAGAACAAGGTGAACAAAATGCCAGAATTGAAAGAACAAATAGCCCAGCTAGAGTACCTACTGACCTTCCGAGCATGGCACAAGGATGTGCTCTACGAGCAACACCTGAAGCATCCCGAAGACTTTAGGTACAAATAGTAGGATAAATAGCACCTCCCCCCCCCCCCTTGTTTGCAGATATCCAAGGTCTGAAAAATAAAATCACCAACAAAGTAGTAGGCTATTTATTAGGGGCCAGCTAGAAGAAGAAACACAAGTTATGCGGCTCTCACAGATTTCTCACAGGATCAGGAAGATAGCGAAGTATGGATTTTTGGTTATAACCTACATAAGGTGGACAAAACGCATAGAACACGTGGAGGTCTAGCCATGTACAGTAGCCCAACTAAGTTTTGCGACAAAATATTAGGTATGTGGCACCTGTCTAGTTTGCACTCCCGTCCCAAGCCCGTGTGGTCCTGTCTAGCAGAGACCCGTGGTGTCTAGGCAGCCCCCACCGCCTACGCTACCACAGCCAGGGCACACCGTACTCGCACACGTTGGGCGCTACATATGACAATATTGCTATCATTATTTGTTTGTATCATATTAGAAGGCTCTCTCTCTCTCGCTTTCGCTCTCGCTCTCTCTATCTCTAAATATAATAGATTTACGCGCGACAAACTTTGTAGATTAGCACACACACACACACACACACACCAGAATGGTAAGCGTCACTACTTTATAGATCCACATTGTATACATAACTTAAAATGAACACAATAAGTTGCATAGATTGTTATTTTATAATCTATTATACACTTGTTAGTGATTGTGTTAATAAGAGCCCCGGCCTCCTTAACACTATACTTGGTGTTGGTGTCAGCGATATTGGCTATAATTCTTATCCTTGGCCTTTCTATAACCCAGAAAGTGCTCAAGAAACGGGTAGTCAATTTCTACATCTATTTCCTGATCTACTCATATATTTGTGTTGTTCTTTATAATATGTTATACGGTCAGGATTAGCTCCAAGTTCGCTGACACCGGGTATAGATTTTATGAGGTATCCTAAACGATTATATGCATCAACACATGTATTAGATGTTACTCAATAAATGTATTTTTTACAGCTAAATGACTAAGAGACTTAATTTGTCCGAACGTTTATAGCATCTGAGGTGAAGCCAGTCATCTTGGGGGCTAATAAGTGATTGAGGTTTCCGAATGTTTGTGTGCGAACTGTTGTATGGATTCTTCCCCTGCCGCCTCTTGTTTTGCCTCCTTTCATGTGTTTCTTGTTGATACTCCCTACCCCTTATGGGAATAAGGGCTGGCTACTGACTAAATTACAAACGTCAAATTAAGAGTAGTATGCTGCTGTCACATTTGTTAAATGCTTAATCATCAATCTTGTAATGGAATTTAACCGTGTTGGCTCCGAGTATCTCGCTATCTATTAACCTTTCTTTTCCCAAGCATCGAATCGATAAACAGACAAAAAATAGCTTCAAAGATATTGACATGTCAGTAAAGTTTTCGATAAATATTCACATGAATGATTGCTGACTAAAGAAGCAGCTCATGGAATAGGGCGAACTATATTACGTGAATTAGACAATGGCTAATTAGTAGGAAACCAAAAATTAACATTAACAGTAGCCTATACAATCAGATTGGGGTGTAGTGAAGGTTGGGGTCTTACACGATGGTCTGTTTTAGTTCCTCAATTGTTCATTTTTTACATTAACGACCTTGATTTAGGCCTAACTAAAAAGATTGGTAATTTTTCAAATGACACTAATTAAATATAGGTTGAATTAGTGATCCTGATAACGATTCATGCTCTCCAAAAATAATTTGATACACTACCCGAATGGTGCAATACCTTGTCAGTTGACATTTAATATAGATAAATACATGCAGTTTAGTGAACATTGGGAAATCGACAGAAATGTCAGGATATCAATATAACAATATTTGTTTCGTCAATAATTACGCACCATATATCTCCCGTATGAGGAGATTCAATAGCTCAATGCATTCTTGTGATCTCCGATTCCATTACCCATCTCCCTTACTCAAGGCCAGGGTAGCCAGTAACCACCAGCTATATCTCAGAAGAAAAACATATATAATTTGTTCACCAATCTGAGTGGTAACAGGGGCAAGACGCAATATGAGTGGTATCTAGATGGCTAAATAACATGGAATTAAGTAACTCAATTATTACAAAAGGTTTGGAAGTCATAGTCAGTCGTGATATGAAACCAAAAAAGCAATGCAACATTGTTTGAAACCAGAGTTATTAATATGTATCTACAGTAGAAGCGTGAATAACAACAATGTAATTTTTTAAATTTCACCCGTCCTTAGTAAGGCTTCACATGGATTATGTTTTTAATTTTGCTGTCCAGTGTCCATAGATTGATTGGAAGTTACGGTACAAAGAAGAATGGCAAAACAATCCAGAATAATAGAACATTAGAACATCGATAATATTCTAACGCCTGACGACTAAGGCCAAATGACACGGAGTTATAGCCAGAATGGGTTAGAACATTTAACAGAAGTAAACGATTATTGAGGTAGTGAATATCATGAAATACATGATATGGTCAGTACAAAAGAAAGGGGACTTGGGAAAACATTAGGCTTGCATAAATTAGAAGTGTAGAGTAAGAGAGGATATGATACAGATGCTGGAGTTGTAAGTGGGATCCACAAAGACGATGTGGAAAACGGACTGCTGCTCCGTGATAAACATGCAACAGTTTGGTAGATATGTAAAATAGGCTACCGATTGCTACAGTAGGATCAATAACGACAGAAAGGTTTGACACATAATTAGATAGGCACATGGCTGTGATGTGCTGATTGTCAATGGGATCCGCCGTGAATGGGCCAGTCCATGGTATAAAGACTAATATTAGTCTTTATACCATGGGCCAGTCAGCCCCTGGAGTCAGCCCTCTGAAAAAATTCCTCTTCTATGTTTTGTGTGTATTTTAATGTTTATGTAGGCCTAGTGGAATTAGGACGCGTATTTGGCAGTTTATTCAGACTAGCATTATACTATTATATTCAGAGTAAAAAGGAGACTATTTTATTCAGACTAGAAAGGGAATATGAAAGTCAGAGGGTAAATATGACATAGTATGTGTCCCTATAATTCCTACAGAACCTCCTTAAGTTGTATAAACCCTCTAATGAAAAGCCCGATTAAACTGACAAAATTAGTCAATCCTAATGGGAGTAATGATTATATATTTATTGATCCTCATGATAAACTGGTCTCTCTATTCACCAATGATAGTTTAGGTAAGGTATTATGTATTATATTCGCAAACAAGTTATATGCATTCACTAAGGGGGGAGGGAAGTAATAGGGGAAGATCTATCCTATATTGCACAGATAGTGGCGGGCGAGGTGGCTAGGATGAGTTACTAAACCGAACGTGGTTGGTTTTTAGGTAAACAACCGATGGTATAGCCAGGAGTGGTTAATGTGCATATTATATCAAGTCATGCTAGCTTAATAGTATTTGGACAATATAAGTAAGGAGTTAATTAGTAAGTTAGGGGTATTAGTAGATGAGTAAAGAAATTAAGATGTTTTATAATGCTCGGTTAATATGAACTTAGCCAAGAGTGATATGATGGAAAGTATTACTCTGTATGATGATTATTATATAATTGTATGCACAATATCAACTAGGACTAACTCGCATGCCGTGTGTTCCTAGGCCTCCAACAGCGCAGTCTTCGACCCATGCGTGGTTGAGCTGAAAGTTTTCTTGTCTGAGAAAACAACTCTTGGTTGGGAGAGAGGTATCCTGACCAGGATTCGAACCCACTCACTCCAGGTATGTTTGGGAGAGTTAGGCACCGTAACCACTCGGCCATGAGCGGATATAAAGGAAGCAACCTTTATTCTTAACCCTCGCCAACTCGGCTAAGTGATACAATTTTAATCGTCCTGGTACTATTATGGAGCCTCTCTGACAGTATCAAAACAACTCGTGCCCAATAGTCAATGTTCTGGTCAACAAATAGTCGAGCGAAATCAAGCCTGGTTTGTTTGTGCCTCTTGGTTAGCTTTGGCTTGACAGCTGGTGATCTATGTTTATATCCCATCTCCTTTAATCTCTTGCGTATAGTCTCTGTAGAAGTTTGAAATTGCAAATGTTGCTTAGCTACCTCGGTGTTGGAGAATGGATGGTTATCCATATAGCCTACTGTTTAATTTTTTGGTCCTGTTATGACGTGGTTTTCCGCTTAGCTCCACTTCTATGTTGGTCTCTCATTTGTCCTTCTTCCCACCTTTTTTGCCACCGGTAAACGTTCCGACACCCCACTCCCGCTCATCCCAACCATACTACAGCGTTCAGTAACCTTGCTGAATGGATGACTAGGTGTGATGTGGGTAAGAGAGTATTGAGGATTTTCTGATCACCTCAGTTTCCAATAATTACAGGTTCACGTTTTTTTTTTTTTTTTTTTTTTTTTTTTTTTTTTTTTTTTTTACCGAAAACAAGTTCGACCTGGGAATATATTGCATGAAGTGTTAATGCATGGTTGGAGTGACTGTAGATATGCATGTAATCTGTAATCAGCCAATTGCCGATATCTGAATTTTGAGTGTTTGGTTGACCTGTACGGTACCCGTCCAGCTAGTAATAGACCACCAACACTAAACAAGACGTCGTAAGTGGCCTCTTATTCCAGAGGCCTATTTATACTGATAGGTCAAGAGAGGCGCATTGTGTAAGAAGAATTGACAAAATGTTTCTTTCCCGCCTGTGAATGGAACCCGTGTCCTATTGGCTGTGAACCAAGTGAGCTAACCAATATGCTACGGACCACTGTGTGTGTGTGTGTGTGTGTGTGTGTGATTCTGTAAATTAGAACTTAAATTATATACCCGGTAAACTAAATAATGTTTAGTTATACTCCCATATATTTACATAGTAAACATAATTTCATCGAAGTTAGATTCTAATATCATGATACGGTAACGATAATGTTCTATATTCTAATATCATGATACGGTAACGATAATGTTCTATATTCTAATATCATGATACGGTAACGATAATGTTCTATATTCTAATATCATGATATGGTAACGATAATGTTCTATATTCTAATATCATGATACGGTAACGATAATGTTCTATATTCTAATATCATGATACGGTAACGATAATGTTCTATATTCTAATATCATGATACGGTAACGATAATGTTCCATATTCTAATATCATGATATGGTAACGATAATGTTCTATATTCTAATATCATGATACGGTAACGATAATGTTCTATATTCTAATATCATGATACGGTAACGATAATGTTCTATATTCTAATATCATGATACGGTAACGATAATGTTCTATATTCTAATATCATGATACGGTAACGATAATTTTCTATATTCTAATATCATGATACGGTAACGATAATGTTCTATATTCTAATATCATGATACGGTAACGATAATGTTCTATATTCTAATATCATGATACGGTAACGATAATGTTCTATATTCTAATAGTATCTCATAGAAACAGTAAGAACTTTAGCTGTATATTAATACACGTTCTTATCATTAATAATATTACCTGATGCAGATGTTGCAAATAGAACTACTCGTATAACCCAGCACTGCAGGATGATGCAGATTATAACATACGGTGTGCCCTGGCTGTGGTAGTGTAGGCGGTGGGGGCTGCCTAGACACCACGGGCGAGGCCACCGCGTCGACCATACTGTGACGTCAGCAAGGTGGTGCGACATTCACGGACCGCTCTGTCTCCCAAGTCTATAATTACTCTCCCTTTTATATTTTATCAGTTTAGTTTTAAATTAAAGTACACATAAAACTATATTTATCTTTTACTTTGTACGCAAAAATATATTATTATATATTATTATGCCGATATTATAACAACATACTTTGGTATTTACTGCAAATTACACTTATACCTTGAACAAGTATTTGTACAAGATGAAAATGTATTACAAATATATCACTATTACTTTTTTCCTATTGGAAAATATAATACAAAATGCAATTATTCATTGCTATATTTTATACACAGCCAATAAAGAGAGCCTTACTGGAGAGCCAATATAAGCGACATCCACTATTATTCGTGAACAAATACATATAAGTAACTAACTAAATGTATTACTATATACATTAATATAAACATATAATTAATGTAACACACACAAACACACATATAAAGGAATGACCTTTGTACTAGGCCTAATCCAATCTCCGTTCCGGGATTATACTTTTTAAATCCAATTCCCTTACTTAACCACACCTGCAGACACACTCACCTTCACAATCACAATCACACACACACCTGCAGTCACACACACACACACACACTCACAAACACACACACACACACAATACAATAATTATACAATACAGTACACATAGTATATTTGTCTAGGGTTTGAATCTTTCTCTTCATGCCTACATTCTTATTAGCTCTGGTAGCTGCTGGGATGTTATTTTCTTTAGCACAGTAATTATTTAATATTGCATTTGTAGAATCATATACCACCATACTTTCTATGTTGTCGGTGTTATGACCATTTTCACACATATCATTGTGGACAGGAGATCAACATCTGCTAAAGCCGTAACTGTGTGCTGTGTTGCTATATTTCTTTGGCTAGTAGCATTTCGAAAGACAGGAAGTTGAACAAGTTTTTGTTAATAACAATATAGTTATACATGACCATGTTGGCTGTCACACTATCTGGGTAAATAAGAGAACCTCTGCTAATTCCAGCAATGTAACTTAGATTTTCAGGGATGTCTTCACCACTATCTGAACACGTAATCATTTCTTTACATGCATTACATTTAATTTTCTTTATCACAGAGTAACAGCAATAGCCAGCTAAATAAACTATCACTGGGATGATGTCTTTACACCTATCAATATCCTCCTTACAAACTTCAACATTTGTATGACATAAACCAAAATCAATTTCCTCATCTGTTTTTACTTCTTCATAATTAATGTCTTCAAAATTCCTTAACATGGACTTCTTGTCGAGTATGGGTAAAGTTAGTTTTAACACTGGCATCATCTGTATCTTCTTTTCACACTCATATATTTGGCGTACAGAAATATTGTAATTTCCTCCTGCTAACTGCCGATAGTGACCAAATCTTGCTTCCAAATGGTCTGTTTGAAATGTTCCTGTTAGTATGTAATTCATCTTCAGTTCTGTTATGCAATAATTTGTAATTTCTCTAACATACACACACACACACACACACAAGGACACACGCACTCCTCACCACACACACGCACTACTCACACACATACAGTACACACACACACACACACTCACTCACTCTCACTCTGTTTTTAACTATCTATAGTAGGCTATCTATATATTTAACTATATCTATCTATCAATCTATCTTTTTAACTATCTACAGTATAGTATCTATATATTTAACTATATCTATCTATCAATCTATCTATATATCCTCCTTACAAACTTCAACATTCGTATGACATAAACCAAAATAAATTTCATCTGTTTTTACTTCTTCATAGTTAATTTCTTCAAAATTTCTTGAAATGACCTTGTCGAGTATGGGTTAACATAGTTCTAATATAGGCTACTTATAAAGTATTTAGAAGGGGGAAATAATTTGGAAACACAGCGCGATCTTCCCATATCTCACTCAAATGTATACTGACCTGTGAGGGTAGTGCAAAAATTAACCCTACCTTTGCCTACGTCACAGAATTTAACCCGTGGAGCCCCGGCTAGTTTTGTAATGTTTGCGCACCAGAACCCGGCCGGTTTTCAAAAAATTGTTTTATTCCAGAAACAATAGCGAATGGGTTAGGAATGAAGGAAAAACCACGAAAAACCGCTCAAAAAGCTTAAAAAATGGTCCTACAGAGCCCCCGAAAATGGATTTTACAAGAGTAAAAAATTGAAGGCAATTATCCCCAAAAAACAGGTTATTGCGCGCTTGCGCGCACGCACGTGGACTTTTGAGAGTTTTCAACCATCGGCACGGTTGCGTGGGACACGTACACAGTTCCCATACAAATCTGAGCCCTCTTGAGTGGCTACACCTGAGGTTACGGTCGGCGCAATTAGGGTGACGCGCCAGGCGCGTCTCTGGGGCTGTGCGTTACATACATCGCCGACGCGTCAGGCGCGTCGCTGGGGCTGTACGGGTTAAAGGTCCCATCCGTGCGGCCTGGTATAGGCCAGGCAATAAAGTGCCGAGGTTGGACAAAAATGTTAACAAAGCAATTTCACCTGAAATGGGTTCTTTGGAGGTATCTCTAACCACACAAAAAAGTCCACTCGAATCCACCCATGGCAAATACTCGTTTTCACTGAAAATCCTAGATGCCCGCCGCCGCGGAAGGTAAAATATTGAAATAGGCATAACATTGCTGAAAATCAACATAGAAACACAAATAAAGTGTCTAATCCTACTAATTGTGAGGTGCTCTTTCATTTAAAGTTACTTTGGAGGAGATTGGAAGATGTGTTCATAGTGAAATCCTCGAAAAATCAAAATTTTGGCCTAAAATTACCCTAAAATGAGCAAAATTAATTGTCTGAACAACCGGCTATAATCTTTTACATATGTATTATTGTATTGTGTATATTGTGTATGTATATATGTATATAAATATGTATATGTGTATATTTCAAAGTGACTTTCAAACACATTAATTTATTTATAGTCCCGTTTCATCATCATCGTTTTCCACCTCATTTTCTTCAATGTCCACAGGTGGACCGTTCAAACAGGTAATGCCCTTGCATTGACCACAAGCTGGAGTGCAATGGAGCCCATTTTTGCGGCATGTACATGTTCTTGTGTTGCATTTTCCACCACAATTGCATCGCATTATCTTAAGTAGTCGATCAGGTGCCGACGGCTGAGACATTTTGACGGGATATAAGCCAGAAGGAGAAGTCGTCCAGCCCCATTCTTCTGCAGGAAGATCATTACCACACCATGCCTGAACCTGATGATATGCGCGATGACTATGGAAAATGGCTGCATCAGATGTTGGCGGAAGCTTCTCTGGCGACACATACTGCGTGGCAGTACCCACTTTCTGCTGAAACTTGTCCACTCTTGCCGAGTCAAGGCTCAGAGATGTTGTGCAGCCATAGATGATCAACAAGGCATCTTCTCCAGCTCTTTCTATTTCTGCTTTAGATGAAGATGGAGACATGAATATTGAACTACACCACTCTAGTTCTGCATATTTCTTGAGTACTGACACTTTGCCAATCCCATAAGGTCTAGACGTAATGTCACACCCACTGAAAGCGTGCAGAAAGAGCAGGGCGCCAGAGAGTAATGGGTCAAGCTTCTTTGACAAAGTTGTGACACACACTGTTTGTTCGGATGTCACCATGTATAAGTCTTTGTCAGCAATATTGGCATGATGCGTTAGCAGCTGGAACACATCAGAATCCTCTGCGACAACAGCTGTTGGCTTCTCTTTGGCGTGAAGACATGCTGACATACATATCTTGTAGTCAGCATCACCTTTTGCATGTTCAACGGCGATATCCGCTTTAGTCATTTGCTCTGCAAGTAGATTGATGAATGCTTGCTTGTTGGAAGGATTGGCAAGAAAGCTCTTCTTGGTCATGGTTACATGCACTTCTGGTGAAACCAACACTGTAGCACCTATATCATTCCCCATCCTGCGACGATGTGCTTCATCCTTTGTGCTAGCTAGATCCATGATACCCATCAAACACAACCAAAGCATGACAGTATGATTGCTTGATGTGTCGGACGTACATTTCACAGATCTCCGAGTAGCTGACATTTTTATGCCATGAGAATTTATGAAGCAGGCTACCACCATCAATGATGTACTGCATACTCATGTCACAGGACGTTGCACTACTGCTCTCTGGAACAAGCTTGAGGAGATGGTGAATGATTTCCGATTTATCCCCCATCCTCATGCACACATGGTTGTCAAAGAGAGATGGTGGGAAAGAGCACATCTCATATCGGAAGAGATATGGAAGTGGTATGTCACCATTGAAACCTGTAAGAAGAAGACACTGATAGAGACGCTGTGAATCCATCTCAATTTGGGCACCAGAAGATGTTTTCACATGAGTAGCTGATGCCAGGGTCTTAACTTGATTCTTCTGAGAAAACTTGTATTCTGCGACAGATTGTCCGACCATGGAATCAAGGATCTTCTTTCCAACACTTTGAGCCTCATATGCATTCACAGAATCATTTGCCACCAAGCCAGTTGATAGACTTACAATCTTCTTTGATGGTTTGTTGAATACGCCACGCTCAAGGAACACTTGGAGAATCTTCTGTATATCACTCATTTCACGACGTATCCTGGCTGCTGCTAATTCACGATGTCCATCAGGTGTATCCATAGATAAACCAGCTATTGCGAAAATGGACTGGCTTATATTGGCACACACAGGTCTTGAGAGCAGGAAGAGAAGTCGACTGCTGTCACTGAATCCACGCCCTTGGGTTAAGCCGCCAGTTGATTTGATGCTGGCCATCAGAACTTGCTCTATGAAGAGGTCTGTGAAAATTCCTGACCACGCACCGTCACTTCTTTATTTCATTCCTGATATAGGTGCCGACAACTTTGATCAACGAATCCATGTCATCGGGGTTGTCCTTCATTTTTGAGTGCGCATCCTGAATCAACTGCTTCACATTAGATGTGAGTGTAACAATCAGTGGTTGCTTTTTCGTTGAAGTTATCGATACTCTGTTCCCATAATGTGCATAGAGTTGCCTTTGCAAAGACTTTTTGGAATAAACCTCTCCACTGGTTGCATGGCTTTCCATGATTTCATAGAGTACATCTAGAGTGACAGTTTCATCATCATTGTTTTCCAGATATTCAATAACGTGCATGAAAGACGATCTCTTCATTTCATCGATGGTACCAGAAGGACGTCCTCGTTTCCGAGGTGGTGCTCCATCCTTGTTTGTATGTAACATGTCAAGTGTAAGATTTCGTGGAGACATGTAATATTGGAAACATCTGTGGTGGTAAATGGCCTCCTCTGCTGGTAAATCATTAATACATGCAAGTCGATGTGCAACTGCATCAGCCCAAGAGTTTGGATGAGTTTTGCGACGTTCATTACATCTTTGCAAGATTGTCTCTGACACAGTGAGGAGCATAACATGGCTGAATTCATATTCAACATTGGTGGGATACTTTCTGGCCTTCTCCTGATCAACATGCATCCCACAGAGATAGCAGTCAGTGTGAAATGAGAATTTTTAGTATCACATCGCAGTTTGTGTGAGGTAGGACCAGTTTCATCGACATGTTGGCGTTTACCGATCTGCTCATATCGTCTGCTGTTTGTGTGACTATTGCGACCCAAATTCAAAACCGTCAGGGATAACGACCGAGGACCGAGGACAGCCATGAATGTAAATGTAGATCCGACCAGAACCAAAAATTCGATGAAAGAACGATCTGCGAGTTCTAAAACCGCAACTTTAAAGGTTTTCTATGCAAACGCTCGTAGCATACGCAATAAATTTTCAGATTTAGAGGAACTAGTGTTTACAGAAAATTATGATGTGATTGGCATAACAGAATCTTGGCTCAATACACAAGATAGAGACTTTTTAGCAGAGTATTCACTTCCCGGTTATGTAATGTTTGAGAACAGCCGAATAAATAAAAATGGAGGTGGCGTTTTATTTTATATCAAAGAAAGTCTTAACCCGACCCTCGTGTCAAAACCTCAAATTGTGAACGTCGACACATCTTTTGTGCTAATAAAGAATAATAAAGGTACAAAAATAATACTTGCGTTAATATACAGACCTCCAGCTCAATCAGTGCAAACTGACCGAGAAATTTACGAACAAATTGCAGATGTAAGTAACTCACAAGATACCGTAATTTTTGGCGACTTTAATTTACCTGTGACCAAGTGGGGCGATACTCTTACTTCACACTCCGGACATGACTTGTATACGAACTTGCAAGAGAGTTCGCTTTATCAATTTGTTCGAATGCCGACCCGTGGTAATAACGTTCTTGACATTGTACTTGCAACAAAAGAAGAATTGATAGAGAATTTGAATGTTGGTGATGAATTCAGTAACAGCGACCATCGTACGATAACTTTCACTTTAAACTTTACTAGTAACGAACCAAATAGTAGCATCGAAAAAGTCCCTAATTTCAAGAAAGCAAACTTCCATAAACTTAGAGCTATGTTTAAAGAAACTGACTGGAGCTTTTTAATTAACAATAACGACATAAATACATCTTGGAAGTTATTCGAAACCACTTACCTAAAAGCAGTGCAAGACTGCATACCATCGAAAATACGGCGTCCAGGCCATAATAATAAGCCCAAATGGTGGAATAAAGATATTTCAAACTGCCTGCTTGCTAAAAAATGTGCTAATGATAGATTAAAATCCTCACAAAATGACGAAGAACGGGTGAAATTTGTAGAGCTACGACGCAAAGCCAAAAAGTTAATTAAGCAAAGTAAAAAGACCTTAGAGTTACATATTGCGAATCAAAGTAAAACAAACCCGAAAGAATTCTATAGTTATATCAGAAAGAAAAAAGTA
Source organism: Paralithodes platypus (assembly GCA_032716605.1). Taxonomy (NCBI): domain Eukaryota; kingdom Metazoa; phylum Arthropoda; class Malacostraca; order Decapoda; family Lithodidae; genus Paralithodes; species Paralithodes platypus. Next base: position 26,302,081 of record CM064566.1, read on the forward strand.
GTTACTTCAACTGTTGGACCGTTAGTCGATGAAAAAGGAGAATACACCAAAGACGAAGTACAAATGAGTAATGCCCTCAATACCTTCTTTGCATCAGTTTTTACAACAGAAGACCTCAGTGATATCCCTACACCATCGCCGATTCAGATTGATAATTCAGATGTTCTAAGCAATATCACCGTTACAGAGAGAGAAGTATTGAATTGTTTAGATAAACTCAAGGTAAATAAAACGCCAGGACCTGATACAATCTCGCCTAGAGTTCTAAAGGAAGCTAAGAATGAGCTCTCCAAACCACTGACATTACTATTCAATAAATCCTTGCAGTCTGGAACTATGCCTGATCAGTGGAAGCTAGCCAACGTAACACCGATATTCAAAAAAGGCAGCAAATCCCTACCCAGTAACTATCGTCCAATTAGCTTAACCTCAGTTGTATGTAAAATGCTAGAAACGGTCATACGAGACAGACTCGTAAATCACTTGGAGGAAAATAACATACTTAAAGATACTCAACACGGCTTTCGTAAAAAACGTTCCTGTTTAACAAACCTCTTAGACTTCTTCCACGATATCCTCAACCTCTACGATGAGAGTAAAGCTGTAGATATTATATACCTTGATTTTCAAAAGGCCTTTGACAAAGTTCCCCACAAACGTTTACTGCTAAAACTAAAAGCGCATGGAATACAAGACGGTGTGTTGAAATGGATAGAAAATTGGCTCAGCAACAGAAAGCAAAGGGTAGTCATAAACGGTAAGGCATCTAAATGGACCAATGTAAGTAGCGGGGTACCCCAAGGATCGGTACTAGGACCAATTCTCTTTCTAATTTACATCAACGACATAGATGAGGGTCTCACCTGCACAATCTCAAAATTTGCTGACGATACAAAAATTGCAAATAGCGTACTCTCAAAAGAACAAGTTGACGATATGCAACACAATCTAGATAAATTGTCATGTTGGGCCCAAATTTGGCAAATGAGTTTCAATGCGGATAAATGTAAAGTACTACATGTCGGATACCTAAATGAGAAAGCAAACTATTCGATGAATGGCACTCAGCTTAAGAATGTAAACAGAGAAACTGATCTGGGAGTAACAATATCGAGTAACCTAAAACCGAGTCAACAATGTTCAGAAGTTGTTAAGAAGGCAAACAAAATAATTGGCTTTATAGGCAGGTCATTTGAGCATAAATCCAAAGAAGTTATCCTAACCCTTTACAATTCCTTAGTCCGCCCTCTTCTGGAATACTGCGTTCAATCCTGGTGCCCTTATTACCAAAAAGATATAAACAAGCTAGAACGAGTTCAACGTAGAGTTACCAAAATGATACCTAGCCTAAAGAACAAACCATACGAAGAGCGTCTTAGAGAATTAAATCTATTTCCTTTAACCCAGCGCAGATTAAGAGGCGACTTAATTCAAGTGTTCAAAATCATCAAAGGCATCGACAATATGAACTGTAGTAAGTACTTCACTATCGACCAATCTAATTACACGCGGGGAAACGGTTGCAAAATTATTGGTAAATCTTTTAACTCGCACGAATCTAAGAATTTCTTCTTCAATCGAGTTGTCAACTTGTGGAATGGGCTTCCCGAGACGTTATAGACTGCAGCACCGTTGATTCATTTAAATTCCGCCTAGACAAATATCTCGCATCAAACCCGCGACTGACTGCGTTTGTAAATGAATAACTTTATCCTCCCCTCAGTTACTAACCCATATGTCCCCTACTAACTTCCTAGTCCTGCCACGTTAGTGGCAGGGCAGTAGTTCCCTTTCCAATGTTCCCTTACCCACTCTAAACCACTGTTTGGACACTTGATCCTCAGTGTTTTGGAGGACAAGCAACCTAGAAGGGTCACTAGATCTGTTGTTGCTTGATTTCCTTTGTACTCCTTTGTACATGATGTGTGAACATATTGCTTTCCATTTTCATCAAATTTATATATTGGGATGGGGTTCGTTGGATATAGTTCATTGTGTCTATGGGTGAATTTATTAATGTAAGTGAGGCCTTTGCGTCCAACGCTGGATTATTCATCGTTCTTAAATGAAATAGTGTCTCTACAAATTAAACACGCCGCATCTGTCTTGGGGGATGCCATCACAATCTCAGATCTGGAAATAAAAGAAAAAAGTATTACTAAATGCGTTGCATACACGTATATACATATCTCAATCGTACTGGTGTAATAGTCGCACAGATATGTTCAGAGGATCATATAATTTTCACATTTTCCTTCAATATTATACACAAAATTACATTGATTTTGACGTTTGAGCATGAATGCCACCTTATATGACCTTGAAAATATGTCCAAGTGAAAGAGCACCTCAAAATTAGTAGGATTAGACACTTTATTTGTGTTTCTATGTTGATTTTCAGCAATGTTATGCCTATTTCAATATTTTACCTTCCGCGGCGGCGGGCATCTAGGATTTTCAGTGAAAACGAGTATTTGCCATGGGTGGATTCGAGTGGACTTTTTTGTGTGGTTAGAGATACCTCCAAAGAACCCATTTCAGGTGAAATTGCCTTGTTAACATTTCTGTCCAACCTCGGCACTTTTTTGGTGCTTATTTCCTGGCCTAGTACTCTCGGTGGCCTCGCCACGGGTCTCTGCTAGACAGGACCACACGGGCTGGGGACGGGAGTGCAAACTAGACAGGTGCCACGTACCTAATTTTGTTGCAAAACTTAGTTGGGCTACTGTACATCCATGACTTGTTGATATGTACTGGATTCTAAATAACTGTAATGAAGTAGTGGAAATACTTGGAGTTGAAATAGAATCCATAACTTTAGCAGTTTTTGTCACATACCGACCTCCTGACTCATCTCACAATTGTACTATGTTTACTAGGATTCATTATATCCAACTATCATGTAATTTTAAGAAGTTTTAGTTACAGTGTCCATATATTTAGGTGGGAGACTGTACAATCTCGAGGTTATCCATTGTAATTCCCTGTCAAAATGTCATGAGTCAATCACTGCTTACACCCTGTAAAGCTTACCTCAACACTCCTGATACCTCTCCACACTGTGAACATGTGATATAAGGGATCTTGGTAAATTTCCATCATTCTGAGGGGTGTGGCAGAACAGCAGAGCTAAGAGGTAGGGAGGAGTTTGGAGAACAGATATAGATTTGAACCACAGGCCAGACAAGTCACCTTTTAGAGTTCCCTCTCAATATAGGGATAACTATCTCACTTACTTAAGTAGTACTCTGTATATTTCAGTTTGTACTTGAATATATATCAAAGTGGTTTTGGACCAGAGATCTTTAATTTCCCCCTTTACCTATATATAAGATGTATAGAGTATAAGTGGGATGGTGGCAGCGATACAATATCAACCTAATTAATATAATCTATCAAACTACAAGCAGAGAGAACTGAAAGCTGAGATCAACATCTACAAACAACCTTTAACTAAAATAATATATATACATCTCTTAAGGCCATCGACACCTTCAGTCAGCCTTATATAGAGTCAACAGTTAGCCCTATGAATACATTTTACTACCCCATAAAAGTCCTTATGTAACATCCTTAGAAGAATTCAAATCATATTCTAACATCATTGAATCAGAAGTGGAAGCCCTGGGGAACCCGACAACAAATATTATGTGGTTAGATGTTAAGCTACCAAACATCAAGTGGAGATAATTAGAAAACCAAGTAGTGATGATTAACTTTGGAAAAGCAATACGAGAGAGCAGTTTAAACTTTGAAATATTTTTAGTCTTACCCAGCATGTTGCTGAACTCACACAGGGAAACAATTTTAGATATTAAGACCTGTCTTCATTAACAATAACTCCCTAGTTCTGAACTTAGCATGGCCCAGGAATTTGAGGATTGTGGTATCCTGATTACAGAGACCAGATGTAGATTGCTGGACTTGGTATTCCAATAATGTGAAGAAGATTAATTACTCACTTTATCGAAGACACTTGGTGGAGAATCCTTCAGAATGGTAGAGTAGACAGGAGTGCTGAATTACAGACCACAGACTTGTTCTTTCTATCCTACGTCTACTATGTCTGGTAGTAGTAGGGTAGCCAGTCCCATCCAGGGATATACTACTGCCATGGGTGACGGAATGACCTTGATTCCTCTCTCTCTCCCAGGCCCTTGGTTGCAGGTTAAACCCCTTTCTGTCTCATACATCGGGGTGTCAGGTTAGACCCAATTACACAACACACTTATACAAGTAAATATCATTTATACTTGTTGTACCTCTTATTAAAACATACATCCTTCACATAAAGGCAACACTCGGCACCAAGTATGTTTTGATCAATACTTGGTATTAGCAATATCTAAGTTTCATTTCTTCATATCGAGTGCAATATGCAAACATGTTCCTACACTTACCCACCCTATTCAACATCTGACAGACATTAATACAGCACAGAGCAAACCAAACGTAATGACAGCTGGGACACGACTTATTAGCGCGACTGTACATGAGTGCTATGGGAGAGTTTTATTGTTTTTGTTTGGTTTATGAGGTTACCCAGGGGGCAGGCCTGACCTATCCTTGATGCTTTAAAGCATCTTCATGGTGGTTTGGATTGGTGTTTTTGGGTTGCTTTGAATCAGAGGAGTGTATAGGTAATTAAGGAATACATTGTTAAAGCTACCTCAGAAAGATGTCATCATTAAGTTTATACCGCGCACAATCGCCATTATTCTTGCTATTCTTGCTTATTCTACTACTTGCAGGTAGTAGGGGTAGGCAGCCCCGCCCAGGGAAGTACTACCGCCAAGGTTTCGGGAGACTCAGGGAATAGCCTGAATTCCATTTTCTCTCCCAGGCCTTGGTAGCTGGATACATATCTTTCTGCCTCACACATCAGGGGTATCAGGAAAACCCTCTTTATATAACATACACATCCAACTTCACGACATTGCCCTACATCGCTATCCTCTATCCATAAAATATTACTCTTCCCACTACATACCATACATGTAACACCATACACTTACCTTAAATATGGCAGTACAATTGTTAAGAGCAAACCTGGTGGTCCCTCGGATATCCACCCCCGGCAGGGTTGGGTTATTGACACAGGGCCCTCCCGGTCGTCATCATGCGACTGTGTCAAGAGCATTGCAACGTCCCAAAGCTGCTTGTCAGTACAGCTATTTCTTTAGTAATATAAGGGGACTTCACTCTAACATCAATTCTGTACACCAATTTCTTCAAGCAGAATCCCCTACTCTCCTTTTTTTGACAGAGACTCAAGTAACATCCACATCTGACACATCTAGATTTAATTTTCCAGGTTATCAACTGCTCCAAAATTTCAGACCTAAAGGTGGTGTATGTTGCTTCGCAAAATCTGAAATTGCCCTGGAGGAGGTTACTAGTTTTCAATTGTCCCTATTTTGATTATTCTATATACAAATTAATTTCTGCTGGTAAATTTAAATACATATGTTGCATCTACCGTTCCCCAAATACTCCTCCAGAGCAAAGTCTTTTTGATTCTCTGTCCTCACAACTCAGTGTCCTCAACTTAAATGCTTCTTCTGAAATCACTGTGTTGGGTGATTTTAATGTCCATAATGTTGAATGGCTCACTCATTCAGCCAGGACTGATGATGCTGGTCTTGAATGTGAGCTATTTGCAGACTCATTTAATCTCATTCAACTAGTCAACCAACCCACCCGTGTACCAGATAATCCTAATCATAATTCCCACCTACTCGACTTATTTTTAACAACCAATTCAGAAAATTATGATGTTACAGTGAGGTCCCCACTTGGATCTTCTGATCACTGTCTGATACAGGCCACCTGTCTATCACCTACCACACCTTCCCACTCTGAACCTGTTTTGGTGACTAAATGGCATTACGATAGGGCAGACTGGGAGGGTCTTCAAGGTTTCTTTATTGATATTCCCTGGACCTCTTTCTTTTCTAATGATGCACACTCCACCTTGAGCCACATACAAGATTTTGTAAAAATTGGAATGGAAACTTTTATTCCTCATCAAAAGTACAGTAAAAGATCTAATTCACCTAAATGGTTTGACCATAATTGTGCTAGAGTAACTGAACAAAAAGCAATAGCCTACAATGCATACACAAGATCAAAAACACATGAAGCCTTTAATTACTTTAGAAACATCAGAAATCATGCCAAAACTGTATTAAACCTAACTAAATCAAACTTTCTCCATAAGCAGGCAAATAAACTTCTAAATAATCCAAATGATAACAAAATATTTTGGTCTACTCTTAACTCATTCAAATCCAACTTCACTACTGCTTCATCCATTCCACCATTAAAATCTCCGACTGGCAATCTTGTAAGTGACCCACGAGGTAAAGCTAACCTTCTTGCAGATATTTTCTCCACCAACTCAACCTTAGATGACATAAATCAAGATGTCCCTGTACTTAATTTTAATTCACCTGAAATTCCCTCACTTAAGATCCACACCAGACATGTCAAAACTATTTTGCAGAATCTCTCAGTAGATAAGGCTCCTGGTCCAGATGAAATTCCTCCAATAGTACTTAAGAATTGCTCCTTGGTGCTCGCTCCTGTATTGGCAAAATTTTTCCGTCTGTGTACTCATACCTCATGCTTCCCAGTACCCTGGAAAGAAGCAAACATCCATCCAGTTCCTAAAAAAGGTGCCTCTTCAGATCCATCAAACTACAGACCAATAGCTATAACTTCCACTCTTGGCAAAGTTTTTGAAATTATATTAAATAATCACATAATTAAGCATCTGGAGAATAATAAATTAATCAGTGATAGGCAATATGGTTTTAGACGATGTCGATCAACTGCAGACATTCTTTGCCTTCTTACGCATCAAATCAACCAAGCTACAGACCAACATGGTGAAACACATACAATAGCACTGGATATATCAAAGGCATTTGATAGAGTCTGGCATCAATCCTTATTGTCGAAGATGTCACACTACGGCCTTGCATCATTAGTTCCACTAATTTCTTCTTATCTTCATAACAGAAAAATACGTGTAATGGTAGATGGCCTTTATTCTCAATTTCACTCAATAAATGCTGGTGTTCCCCAGGGATCAGTTTTGGCCCCAACTCTGTTCCTCATTCATATCAATGATCTCATATCTACCACTCATAATCCAATACATTCCTACGCAGATGACTCAACACTCCACAGTTCCTTCACATTTACCAATTCTTTCACCCAACCCGATCTTATAAATTCAAAAATAAACACTGCAATTTCTCTGAACCAGGACCTTTCTAGAATTAATGAATGGGGACAAGAGAATCTAGTTTCCTTTAATGCACAGAAAACCAAGTACATTCAATTTTCTAACCGACAGAATCTCACTGACTCCCATATATTTTTTAATGATGTAAATATTCCCACTTCCCCTAGTATTGACATTCTCGGTGTAACATTAACTACTAACTTGAGCTGGACACATTATGTTAGAAGCATTGCTAAGAATGCCTCTAAAAAACTGGGACTCCTGTACAGAGTTCGAGAATTCTTCACTGACGAGCAGTTGGCCGTAATATATAAAAGTCATGTGCGCTCTCAGATGGATTACTGTTCACCTCTGTGGGGTGGAAGTGGAGTGGTTGCATTGAGGCAGTTGGACAAAATTCAAAATAAAGCTATTAGATTAATCAATAACCCTGCAATCACACAGGACCTTCCTACATTAGCCATACGAAGAAACGTTGCATCCCTTGCATTATTCTACAGATATTTTCACAGCAATTGTTCCGAGGAACTTGCTTCAATTGTGCCGCCTCTCCACATCTTTCCCCGTAGAACTAGGGCAGCTGAGAGCGCCCAGGAATTTACACTTTCTCCTCCACAATGCAGAACTTCTGCTTATCAGAATTCATTTATCCCCAGAGCTACTACTCTTTGGAATTCACTTCCCTCGAATTGCTTTCCACAAACTTACAATCAACAAATGTTTAAATCCAGTTGTTACAAACATTTTATGAATGGAGGATGCCTTTAGGCACATGGACCTTTTTGTTTTATCTGTGTTTTTCCTTCCTCCATTCATTGTCTCTTAAAAAAAAAAAAAAAAAAAAAAATTCGTTCGTGTTGTCTCCTCTTAGACACTTTCTGGATGGAAGAAAGAGTACCGGTAGCATAATTGAATTATGATTGTAGTTTGATATTGTTAATGGAACTATAATTAATAATAATACATATCTGATTACTTAGATAGCGTCCGCATATCCTGTGAGGATTCTAAAGCGCTTGACCACAATACTCAACCAGATATCATTACCCATCTTCCTTGCTCAAGGGGAGACGGTAACTGCCGGATATGTCTAAGATTTGTTTTTCAACCTGAGCTGGGTTGGTAGACAGGGATATATTAATTAACTGAGCTATCCGGACGGCTAGATCTTGCATTGTATACTGCACATTATATATTGTTTGTCAATAGTTATTGTCCGTAGTTTCAGGCTAAATATAGGTCATAATTACTTAGTGCCAGCGAGACTGCCTATCATCAGACATAAGGCTCTCTAATATATTGCTAGACTAGGTGGAGAATACTATCACCTCTCTACTGAAGCTACAAGAAGAGGTTTGCCATTGAATACAAAGAGAAGACTTAATCAATTTCGCTATTAATATCATGCAGCCTTTCTATCCAATTTTGAATGAGCCTCATGTTCTTAAATATATGCCTTTTGGTATCTCTTTTAGCTAGTGGATATGCGTTCAAACACAGTAGGGTTGCTGTTTGTTTTGTTTTCCCCGGGACTAAATTCGAATTATTAACCGGGGTCATTATAATTAATTACTGGTCCTCAGGGTGGTGTGAGGGCCGTGGTATACACTGATGTACTACAGACTGTACTGATGTTGTCTCGTGCGGTGCCTCTGGTGGTGGTGGTGGTAGTTCGTTCGTTCGTTTGTTAATTTTATTTCGTAATTTCTTACATAGATACAATAATTAAGTTATTTACAGTAGTAGAGTAATAATATACACAAGTTACAGTATATAATAATAATTACATGTGTAAGATCATCATAAAGGTCTTTTCTTTAAGATTTTCTTAGTAGTTTGCAGACTCTCTGCCTAATCAATAATTATGTGATAATAAAAATGAAGCTGTAAACAAAATAACTTAATAAAAAGATAATTACTTGAAATTTGTTTTATCATATGAAAATAAAATGTAAAAGCCAGAAAACAAATTGAGAAAATTATAAACTCATAAAAGCAATAGTAACCTATACAAGAATTAACTCATCCAAACAATTGTAAACAAATTATAAGATCTGATAAAGAAATATATAATCTTAAAATATCACTTAAAACAAATGTGTAATGTAAAACATAAAAAAAGTAAAGACAACCAAGATATTGAACACATTAACAAATATATAAATACAAACATAAAATATTATAGTACCGGTATTATATGAAGTTTAAAAGTGTAAACAACAGACATTTTAATTAAAAGAGAACACAAATGCAATAAAATTACTACTTATAGTATGTGACAATAAATAATAAAGCTGTAAACAAAATCACTTGATAAAAAGATAATTACCTGAAATTTGTTTTAGCATATTAAATTAAAATGTAAACGCCAGAAGAAAAATAATGAGACACAAATAAAATCATAAATACAATAGTGACCTTTAAAATAATTAGGCTAACTTATCGAAACAATTTAAAAAAAATATATAAAATCTGATAAAGAAGTATATATAAAAAAAATACTTAAAACAAATGTGTAATATACAAAATAATAAAAAAGTAAAGAAAACTAGGATATTGAACACATTAAAAATATATAAATACAAACATTAAAGATTATAGCAGCATATGAAGTTAAAAAGTGTTAAAAAAACACAGAATTGTTAATTAATAGGGTACAAAAAACAATAAAATTACTAAGAATTAATTATATTTCAGAAGCCATAATATACAGTATACAAGGACCACGCCTTTCCTCATGTCTCTGAACCCAAGATATTCGAGAGGTTATAATATCTATATCTTCTTGAAGAATGTTTATGTTATAGTTAGCTTATATAAGGCAATGATATTGTTAATAAGAAATCCACCCTCTAGGTAAGTCATGTTATACCTGATGAGTGGGTTATGCAGTGTCATTATTCTTTTTAGATATCTTGTTTGAGTCAGTGCAGTATGATGTTTTAGTAATAACTGATTACAGTTGTTTGCAGTAATGTGGCTAATTGAAAAACGAGGTAGTGGTGACGATGGTGGTGGTAGTAATGGTGGTGTATATTATATTACTGGTCCTCAGGGTGGTGTGAGGGCCGTGGTATACACTGATGTACTACAGGCTGTACTGATGTTGTCTGAGGTGTGGTAGTGGTGGTGGTGGTGGTGGTAGTGGTGATGGTGGTGGTAGTAGTGGTGGTGTTGGTGGTGTACATTATAATACTGGTCCTCAGGGTGGTGTGAGGGCCGTGGTATATATCGATGTACTACAAGCTGTACTGATGTTGTCTGGTGGGGTGGTGGTGGTAGTAGTGGTAGTGGTGACGATGGTGGTGGTAGTAATGGTGGTGTATATTATATTACTGGTCCTCAGGGTGGTGTGAGGGCCGTGGTATACACTGATGTACTACAGGCTGTACTGATGTTGTCTGAGGTGTGGTAGTGGTGGTGGTGGTGGTGGTAGTGCTGGTGTACATTATATTACTTGTCCTCAGGGTGGTGTGAGGGCCGTGGTATACACTGATGTACTACAGGCAGTACTGATGTTGTCTGGTGTGGTGGTGGTGGTGGTAGTGCTGGTGTACATTATATTACTGGTCCTCAGGGTGGTGTGAGGGCCGTGGTATACACTGATGTACTACAGGCAGTACTGATGTTGTCTGAGGTGGTGGTAGTGGTAGTGCTGGTGTACATTATATTACTTGTCCTCAGGGTGGTGTGAGGGCCGTGGTATACACTGATGTACTACAGGCAGTAGTGATGTTGTCTGGTGTGGTGGTGGTGGTGGTGGTGGGAACCATTGACGTTGGTGGAGTCACTAACGTTTGGAAAGCTGCACAACAAGGCCAACGTCTACAGTTCTTCAAGTAAGTAAATTAAGGATATATTTTTTTTTTTTTTTTTTAAGTTATTCATATACACCCCCTTCAAGTTAAATTTGTACATTTTTCGGTAGACAAATTTCCCGGCCAAAGGCCGGTTCTTCTTATAATTACAGGCTCGCTTTTGCTCGCCAGGAAAAAAATTGACTCGCTGGAAAAAATTTACTCATAAATGGCACGAAAGGTCTTAAAATTTACAACGAAATGGGGCGAAAGGTATTGAAATCGTCAAACTAATGGGCCAAACTTCTTACATCAAAACTAATGGGGCTAAACACGAGGAAGAAAGTGGTCCAGAATCCCGACCCATCTCCCCTTAATAATGAAAGATGACTCCCCATGTTAGCAGTCCATTCATTATAAGTAGGCCAGACATCGTAACTCCTAAACCTATGTAACTCATAAAGGGCTAGAGCGAATGGGCTGTAACTTTCCACACCTAGAGGTTAGTGATCAAAGTTGTTGGTCCAATTATAATGAATGGGGTATAGTTGCTCACACGTTAAGCTGCTAGAGGGTTAGTTATAATTATGTTTAGCCAAATATTTTCATTGAATTCGAAAATTATATAAAAGTAGGGCATTTGGGCACTTGTACAATACGTCAATCCTCAAACTGGTTTTATATTGACATAATTGATATTCCTTATATCAAATTATATGTTCGTTTACCTTTTCCAGTAAGTAAATACCTTTTGGCTTAATTACGTCAGCTTTCAAATTAGATTACTCCCTTCAGGAACAACTGTGGGGCCTATAGGGTCCATCCACATAGTATTTACTCTTGTTTTTCTCATACATCTTTATGATGGCCGAGATATCATTAACCCCTTCCGTACCGGCGGTGTCTTTTTGTTTTAATTCTAGCAATATTTATATGATTTTATGCAGTTTAAGAAGGATCTGTGGTAGTAAAAAGAGTTAAGTGAGATAGTTCACAGCTTATTAATTGCTGGAGGCCCCTTTAAAACTGAATTAAATTGTCAAATAGTAACCAGAAGAAAGTTACAAGGACTGCACCGGTAATGAGAGGGTTAAACTGCATAAACTTGCTGACTGATATCCAGAATGTAATAAATAATGGAAGTCTTCAGACTGAGACGTATAAAGTACGGTATGTATTATATACCATACAGTCGCGTATAGTGTATGCTGTTGACGTCTAAATATTTGTGCTTAATGTAGTCATAATAATGTTTTTGTAATTACTGCACACTTTCATTATCTATATAAATTCCTAATACTTATTATTCATTACTGCACACTTTCATTATCTATATAAATACCTAATACTTATTATTCATTTAAGTTATGTTTCTGCACATGTTTTCCATTGACATATTATTTTTTCAAACTGTATATATTTTTTCTCTTATCCATTTTGGAGAACGCAACAAAATTGATAAACAGCTATTTCCTCTTGCACAAACAGTATTACAATCAAATAATGATTATATGTATCCATAAACATAGCATTTGCTTTAATGTACTTTACATGGTTTTAGATTAGTTTCTGACTAATGTTACTAAATTGGTGTCCCCAACAGTGTGGACCCCAGCCCTTTTGTCCGTCACACCTTCTGGTCAACCTTCGTGTTCGGCATCTATGTTGTCCTAGACTATGTTGGCCTCAACCAACCGTCACACCAGAGGCTTATGTCTGTCAAGTCCGTGCACACTTCACAGAGGTAAATCAGTTTGTATTAGCATCTTATTTATGCACATGTCGAAAGTTATATATTTGTTTTTTTACATAATTCCAGAATCATTAATATATTAGATAATATAATCGTAGTGATAGTTTTGTTTAAACTATGCCCAGATATAGCCTTGTCATACCCCACGAGGCATAGGATTCCAAAGGAAGCAAAGCAATAACCGATTTGTTAATTGTTCTGAGCCTACATGTGTCTATAAGAACCAAACAAACCAGGAATGTGTCACTATGCAGCATGACATATTACATTGCATATACTACATATTATAACATTTGAAAAGCACTACTAACTGTTAAATAAATATTACCACAAGTATCACAAAACTCTAGCATATGCTGGCTGTCTCATGTTGTCGGAAATGTTTGTAAACATCTCATTTCATGTAGTGAACATGTAAGTTGAAAAACTTGTTAGTGTCCCTTGAAACTATCTGGTGTTCTATAAACAACACACAACCTCCTTTTGCATGTTGGTGGAGAGTTAGCTAGCGTTTGGGCTTTGCATCAGCATTAATGCATGCCACATTTCCTCGGTTAACTTGCTGAGTATTACCATACCGTTGTCCCAGTTGCTTTGAATGTGGCCAGGTATATTCTTTGAAGGAAACTGGTAAAAATATGGATTTTCTTGAAATGTGAGCGTAGTAATTTGTCTGTAGAACAATGTAAAACTGCCACACAGAGTAATCATCTCTCCAGAACTTTGACAGTTATGTTGGGTCTTTAACTTATTACTAGGCTCGGTAACAATAGCGACCCAGTTTTAAAGCAGGACATAAATCACATTTGTGTTTTCTTTTATATTAGACATAAACGTATGCTGACAGGTGTCCCAATGTCTTAGGTCAAATTGCAGTTCATGACCCACAGGCAACTTAGATTGAAACTAGGCTTCCTTTCTGCATTATTGTACATGATTCCTCTAGTTTCGACATTAATTTATGCACGTCCATTATCGCTCCGTTTTAAGCCACAATAATCTCTCTATATGCAATGTATTATACATTCAAAGAATGAGTATGACCAATACTATTATAAAACCGGAAAAATCACAAAATATCAAGTTATCATAATGAAACTCGATATATAACAAATATTTAATATTTTGTTCTGAGTTTACACCGTCCAAATGTTGTTATAAGTTGATCAACATATTTGTTTATACATGAAATTACAAGCGTTTTTCACGCTAATTCCAAATGTGTCATCAAAATTTATTGATATTCAACTGTAATTTGCAAAGAAACCAAAAATGTATGTGTAACCAAAATATTCACTCGACATTGATTTTAAGAAACAACAACATGAAAGATTGATCTACAATAGTACCATAGCAAAACACACAAATAAAATATTATGATTGATAAAAGTTATGTAGACTAAAACAAAATATATGATTTTCCAACATCCTTTGATTTTGCGCCGTCGTGAATGAAAATGTTCAGCAATGACAGTAAGAATATATATATGAATTGACAAGCATTTTTCACACACTTTCAAAGAAAGCAATCAGAATTTGTGTTATCGGTAATAGTTTTTTTATTTGAATATAAAATAATGTACAAAGTGTATATGCTCATGATTCTCGGATTAGTACGACTGTTAACCAATCTAGGTTTATTGTTTTCTACAACGTGAGGGAAATTCGCACCAAAAATTATCCGATAAAAGGGAAAATAGCTGATAATTGAGGAGGGGAAAAAAGGGGGGTAAGGACGGGAAGGGGGGGGGAGGGGGGGACACATACGTAGGAGTGGTAGCAAGTAATTGAGTAGAATTATCTCATCTAATCACAAATTGCTTTCTTTTGTGTGTCACTGTTTTTATTTTATTTTGTTATGCTCTGGATCTATTGAGGACGGTCGCAGTGCACCAGAAAAACCTCTATTGAGGACGGTCGCCATTTATGGATTAACCCTCTCACGACCATATGACGCAGAGGTTGCCAGATTAGCAATAAGAAATATATTTCTCTCACTCTTATAATTACCTCTCCAAAATTAGTTTTCTGCCCACAGCTAACTCAAAGACAACTGCAGAGGTTAAAGTAACTAAACTAAAGGTTCCTAAATACCCCTGATGGTAACAAAGGCTTTAAAGTATCCCTAATAGGCTCAAAAGTGCGTCAAGAACGTGAGAGGGTTAATGGGGGTGGCCATACACAAAATTCTTCCAAGCGGACCTAAGAGGGACAACCCATGCCAGTTTACTGAAGGATTTACATGATTGACCACTCAATTTAGGGTCCGTCCGACTCCAAGGCCTTTTATGCATTTTTTTAGCACTATTTGTCTACAGTGGTCTGCGGCTAATCAATCCACTAGCCTGCTTCACCTAAAGGTAGCAGTACGGATTTGTATAAGGTTTACTCCCCTAGACAGGTTGTCGACTAAGGCTGACGAGTCCCATATACCCGGATTGTTTAAGGTTATATCCCCTAGATGGGTTACCGACCGAGGCTAACGAGTCCCATCCACTCTGATTGTTTCCTAAGAGGTTTTATATTTATAAATTATAGTGATACATATATCTCATATATTGAAGAGAATAAAACATACCTGTGACGCATGTCCAGTGTGAGCATGCTGTACAGAACGCCTAGTCATGCCCCACTCTCGCTAGGAACGTCAGGGCAGGAACTTTGGCTGTAGTCTATGTAGAGTTCCTAACTTAGTTCATGTGAGCCGTTGTACTATAAGTAATATGAATATGTATTTTGTTTTCATCTGAGTCAACGAGTTCTATTTTATATCATTAGTTATAAGTATTGTGTGTAACACTTATTTGTAATGATGGGAGAGGCAGCCACAGTTGGGGGTCAGTGGGTGCGCCATGCGGGAGGTGGGCCTAACTCACTAGCACTCCCCCCCCTCCCCCCTCCCCTCAGTGCTAGGAAAGCCTTTGTCTATCCCAGAGGAGAGAGAGAAATTACGTAATGATTGTCAGTGGGCGGTCCTTAGTAGTTCGCGTTGGGCTCACTAGAGGGCCGGGTATAAAAAGGGAAGTCTAGCCATTTTTTCTTCAGAACTCATTAGGCAGAGCGACTTCTCATTCCCCTTGCTAACTATATATATTCTTCTGACTGATGTGAACTTTCTATACTACCTTACATTCTTATCTCCTCTTTTCCCTACCCTTTTTAACTTCCATGGTCCCGTTGGTGCAGAGCTAGTCAGCCAACATATTATCGCTTGAGTTCTCACGAGATACATGCCTATTAGATAGCCTATTTTGGAAGGGTTAACTTAGAATAGGATTTATTTATGTTTGTTGCACTTGTATATGCATTTCCCTGTGTGTTATTATTATTATTCCTGTTTTCTGCTAGTCTAGGTAATGCTAGACTGGGGTAAGGCTTTTCTGTGTTACGAGTTGTTGTCTGATGCAGTGGTTAAGCGATAAACCTGCATACTCGTTTCGGTTCAGTGAAGCCTAGGTTGTCTTCGCGGCTGACTGTGTTGAGTTAATAATTTACAGTGCGTGAGGGCAAGAGCCTAACCCCCCTGTAATTTATTAACAGTTTGTTTTTACTTTGTCAAGGAGCCGGGAGAAAACCAGATACAAGGGATCTGGATTTCTCAAAGTGCACTTGTTAGTTTTAACGTAATACTTTAAACAGTTGTGAGGACTTCGCTAGGCTACGAGCCGTTTTTGCTCAGTCACTGCTACCTTTGCCCACAGTACCCCAGCTAGACTTTACTCGATTAGTAGATACAGAATAGTATTGAAGCTTTCCTTATGTATGATATTGTTTATGCACTATTGATTCCATGTGTTGCAAGCTTGGCTACTTTAGTGATTAGTGGCCCACGAGCACAATCCGAGTAGGCTATTGCCGTTGCATTTGCGGAGTACTTCTTTTTAATGTTTGCCATTTACTATTGCATATTCTTTTAATTATTCTTATGCCAATTTCAACCTTTAATAGTATTTAATTGCCAGTGTTTTGCTTATTGAATTACTGTTCAAAATCCGATACATACTTCTTACGAGCATCCGAGAAGCACCTAACTTTTTTCAGAAGATTCCTTGCTCGATGCTTAAGGACTATTAATTAACGTAACGTAATAGTGCCGATCCGAAGTAGAGGGTGGAGGACTTCTTAAGTTCTTAGTCAAGGATGGATTACTTCGGCTTCGGCCAACACTATTCTTTGGTGTTGTTGTTTCTTACTTCATTGTTTGATTGTTGACCAGACTAGATAATTCCTGTCTCTTTATTAGTCTGTTGTTGAACCCTAGTACCGAGTTCTTGTATACCCCGTTATAGCAGATTGAACTCTGGAGGGTATTGGTGTTTTTTGTTCGGCTGGCAGTACTCAGAGGTTGGGATCGTGTGTTTCCGTTGTGGCAGCGAGCCGTACTCGAGTCCTGATTGAGAGCCCTTGTGTACCCGAGTGCCAGGTCGTACCAAATGGCGACCTTGCTTAGGATTTTGTGAACAGTATACATTTTTGCAGAGTTGTACAACATTTGTTTGTTTGTATTTTAGTGTGCATATTGAAGAAAAAAAATGTGTATGGCAATTTGTAAAGCATTTAAGAGACTCCAGTTAATTTAGTAATTAGTGCTTGCATAGGAAGTTTAACACTTTTGTCTCGAGAATTTTGTTGTGGACTTCAGTATGTCGTGCATTAGCACTGACGATGAGCGAGAGATGCCATTTGAAGGTGTGCCGTTAGTAACCAGTGAGGAGGATGCTAGAGTTTTTGTGAGTAAGCGGTACCACGTGACGGAGGAGAGGCATGATTGGGGTGGATGTTTGTGGCTTGCACCTGATAGCCAAGGTTTTGGGCATTTCCAATGTAGTAGGGATGTCCAAGGGGGAGCTGATTTCCTGGGTGTTGCGTGGGCGACATGGGGTTTCGGAGGAGAGGGCGTTTGGGGGGGTTCTTCCCCAGATCCCCTCTCACTCGACTCCCACAGTGCCGTCCACTCAGTTACCGGAGGTTAGCACTCTCCCACAGAGGGATGAGAATTGGCAGATTGGAGTGCCCTCGGGTGGTGCACATGGTGGTTCCCCAGTTTTTGCCCCCCCCTCCTTCAGTAGTGGCAGCTCCCTCTTCCTGCCTGTCTCCAGATATGGTATTTAGACTTGAGCTTAGTAAGATTGAGGCTAGGAAGCAGGAGAATGAGACCAGGAGGCAGGAGGATGAGACGAGGAGTCATGAGATTGAGGTTAGGAGGCATGAGGCTGAGCTTAGGTACGACTCAGAGAAATATTGTGCTAAATTAGATTTAGATA